>JAGSMZ010000022.1:9052500-9652500 GCA_029286645.1 Papilio protenor
CAGGTTGCGTGAGAGCTTCCCGTCAACTAATGCACGCATTATTTATACATTAAAGGACATCATTAAAACATCATTAGACTTGCCATCGACCCCGACGCGACTGCAGCGTCCTCTGTACGCGAAGAAATGTAGCTACACCCTTGTGTATGACCTAAGTCTTTGATAGTGTGATTTTAGCTTGAAATTAACTAAACTATTCATCAATCTATACTAATATTATAAAGCGTAAACACAGACTACGATACGCTTTAGGCTTTATATTTGCACGCTATAAACTTAGGGGATCAATAAATTGGAACAATCTCTATGTGGGAAAGGGACCATAAACTACAAGCTGCCAACATTAAGAAAGCAAGGTTATTATGGTAACGGTAAATTTGACATTGGCAATTGAGAATTTGACAAATGTAAACAATAAAATAAAGTTTTTATAATTCATGCGGATGAAGCCGCACGAGAACAGCTAGTTAAGTAATACAAATACTAATATAAAGACTCCCTTAGTGACCAATTCAACTCTGTGTATAGCAGTTTACTAAGTAGTTGTGATACTAAGTTGTAATAAAAACATGTTCCCATAAAACAAAACAAAATCGTGCCCGGTGGACGTAACGAAACGTTCACCGATTACTAGTAGTTTAAAATGGCCGCGCTGTCATAATTGAAACATAACATTAGTAGAAAGTGGGGCACATTTAATTTGCATGGCAACAGTGTGAAATTGAGGCGGGAAAGGAACGGGCTCGGTGCGTTCTAGTCTAGTAACGCGTCACGCGTCACGCAGCGCGTAGAGTGCGCGACGTGCGGGGGCCACTCATGTAGATGGCGTTATTTTAATTGATATCTGATATTTAAACCATCGTAGACTATTCCATTCATTATATTACTGATGTAAAGCAGATAGCAACTAGACAAACATCTTTGACTAAACTATCGCACTACTGTTGGCGATTGTCGTTTATTTCGCAGCCAATTCAACTGTTTGGTTACACAACATTTGTGCGATAGTTTAGTGTGTTCGTGCTCTTAAGTTCCAGTTCTACGGAACTTGGCTTTGAGCGTTCGTTAGTCAGTCGGCATTTGTTAACGGGCTGAGGGTTGGTGACCGCTTTAGTGACGTTTGTTCTCCAGTCTGCGTCCGCGTCCTGCGGCACTGATAGCCACAGACATGCACAGTCGATCGCAATTACCGCAATTGCACAAATAGGCTATTTGAAAACTTCCTGAGATGTTTAAACTAATAGTCTATTAAAAATACTTGCCAGGCAAGAATACAATGTGCGTAATCAAGCTATGATAGTATAGCCTTTTGGGAAATCTATGATAGCAGGTAGGTCGGGAATAAGGATGGCAGTAAAATTAGGCCTAATTTAAGTCCCTTTCTCTTTACCACCCTTTTCTTATAAGGAGAGTATGGGAAGGGAAAGTGGATTTGACGATAGAGGAGATGCATAGGAATGGGAAATATCCTGTTTATGTGTGTCTCCTACTCCGTTGGATAAGGGTAGGCAACGCATCTGCAATTGCGGATGTCTATGGGCAGCGGTCGCTTCGCCATTTTGGCGGATTCAGGTGGCCGGTTGCTCGTTTGCCACCTTATGTTATAAAAAAAAATGGAGTAAGCTGGCTTGCCAACTTCTGACACGTACCAGCTACTAGTAGCTTGCTAGATGATATGCTGGCTGGATATCTGCCAGTGTCATGTGTTTGTACACGTATGGGTTTCACACGAGCCTGCGCCGTCCAACTCCGCCCGCGACATTGCTTCCTCATGTGTTTACAACAGGTTTGCATAACTATTTAAGTTGCATTTATTGTCCATGCGAAATCGAAAAAAAAACGCCTATGTGTTCTTCCAGACTACGTTCTACATCTATACCAAATTTCATCGAGATCTGTTCAGTAGTTTAGGCGGTAAACTCTAACAAACATTTATCCATCAATCCATCCATCTAAACTTTCGCATTTATAAAATTTCATGCATTCGCCCGCGATTATGCCTCGTAGAAAAAACTAAAACATAAGTAAGTAGCCTATGTGTTCTTCCAGACTATGCTCTACATCTATACCAAATTTCATCGAGATCTGTTCAGTAGTTTAGGCGGTAAACTCTAACAAACATTTATCCATCAATCCATCCATCTAAACTTTCGCATTTATAAAATTTCATGCATTCGCCCGCGATTATGCCTCGTAGAAAAAACTAAAACATAAGTAAGTAGCCTATGTGTTCTTCCAGACTACGTTCTACATCTATACCAAATTTCATCGAGATCTGTTCAGTAGTTTAGGCGGTAAACTCTAACAAACATTTATCCATCAATCCATCCATCTAAACTTTCGCATTTATAAAATTTCATGCATTCGCCCGCGATTATGCCTCGTAGAAAAAACTAAAACATAAGTAAGTAGCCTATGTGTTCTTCCAGACTACGTTCTACATCTATACCAAATTTCATCGAGATCTGTTCAGTAGTTTAGGCGGTAAACTCTAACAAACATTTATCCATCAATCCATCCATCTAAACTTTCGCATTTATAAAATTTCATGCATTCGCCCGCGATTATGCCTCGTAGAAAAAACTAAAACATAAGTAAGTAGCCTATGTGTTCTTCCAGACTACGTTCTACATCTATACCAAATTTCATCGAGATCTGTTCAGTAGTTTAGGCGGTAAACTCTAACAAACATTTATCCATCAATCCATCCATCTAAACTTTCGCATTTATAAAATTTCATGCATTCGCCCGCGATTATGCCTCGTAGAAAAAACTAAAACATAAGTAAGTAGCCTATGTGTTCTTCCAGACTACGTTCTACATCTATACCAAATTTCATCGAGATCTGTTCAGTAGTTTAGGCGGTAAACTCTAACAAACATTTATCCATCAATCCATCCATCTAAACTTTCGCATTTATAAAATTTCATGCATTCGCCCGCGATTATGCCTCGTAGAAAAAACTAAAACATAAGTAAGTAGCCTATGTGTTCTTCCAGACTACGTTCTACATCTATACCAAATTTCATCGAGATCTGTTCAGTAGTTTAGGCGGTAAACTCTAACAAACATTTATCCATCAATCCATCCATCTAAACTTTCGCATTTATAAAATTTCATGCATTCGCCCGCGATTATGCCTCGTAGAAAAAACTAAAACATAAGTAAGTAGCCTATGTGTTCTTCCAGACTACGTTCTACATCTATACCAAATTTCATCGAGATCTGTTCAGTAGTTTAGGCGGTAAACTCTAACAAACATTTATCCATCAATCCATCCATCTAAACTTTCGCATTTATAAAATTTCATGCATTCGCCCGCGATTATGCCTCGTAGAAAAAACTAAAACATAAGTAAGTAGCCTATGTGTTCTTCCAGACTACGTTCTACATCTATACCAAATTTCATCGAGATCTGTTCAGTAGTTTAGGCGGTAAACTCTAACAAACATTTATCCATCAATCCATCCATCTAAACTTTCGCATTTATAAAATTTCATGCATTCGCCCGCGATTATGCCTCGTAGAAAAAACTAAAACATAAGTAAGTAGCCTATGTGTTCTTCCAGACTACGTTCTACATCTATACCAAATTTCATCGAGATCTGTTCAGTAGTTTAGGCGGTAAACTCTAACAAACATTTATCCATCAATCCATCCATCTAAACTTTCGCATTTATAAAATTACTAGCATTCGCCCGCGATTATGCCTCGTAGAAAAAACTAAAACATAAGTAAGTAACCTATGTGTTCTTCCAGACTATGCTCTACATCTATACCAAATTTCATCGAGATCTGTTCAGTAGTTTAGGCGGTAAACTCTAACAAACATTTATCCATCCATCCATACATCTAAACTTTCGCATTTATAAAATTTCATGCATTCGCCCGCGATTATGCCTCGTAGAAAAAACTAAAACATAAGTAAGTAGCCTATGTGTTCTTCCAGACTACGTTCTACATCTATACCAAATTTCATCGAGATCTGTTCAGTAGTTTAGGCGGTAAACTCTAACAAACATTTATCCATCAATCCATCCATCTAAACTTTCGCATTTATAAAATTTCATGCATTCGCCCGCGATTATGCCTCGTAGAAAAAATTTATTTTGGTGTTGGGATGCGGCGCCACTTGGTTTTTCTTTTTGCATTCAAACGAACCTGTCCAATGGGTGGTGACCTTTACCTGTCCGCATACTTCGACTTGGAACTGTATAGTCGAAGGATATTGTCGTAAACCAACCAACTTTATTTTCATCTTGTATTATTTAAGTAGCGAGGCGCCCCGGCATCGCACGGGTTGAATAACGAAATATGTTTATTTACATCACATTAGGAATCTTTAAAATTGTCAGTATTATACATGTAAACCATCCTTTTTAATCACTCTATTTAATTTAATTGTTATATATTTCATTTATTTAAAAAAAACATCAAAATCCATTGCTTTGTTTTAAGATGTAAACATACAAAAGGAAGACAGACAGCCGGAAACCACTTTGTTTCATACTATTATAGTTTTGTAGCAATTTAAGGTGATATAATTTATTTTTCATTTGCTACACAATAATGCTAATTAATTATGAATTTACTTTAACATATAAATGAATAGTAACATATTGCTATCGTTTTAATCAAGGCATGTATGTCGATACGTTATCACTAACTAAACTCTATAAGACTATAAAAACCTTAGTATCTTGACAAATAACACAAAAAGTCATTATAAAAAGTGATTAGCAACTATTATCATGATATAGCTGTATGTATAAATGATGCATTAAAATGTTGTGGTGGAGGAATGGACACATACCTTGACTATTAAGAGACAGGACCTGTTAAGCGCATTCCTCCTTGGTCAAATAAAACCAAATAATAATTTCTAAAGTACATGTCCATGAAGACGTTTCAATTTTACGTGTTTGATTGTCATTTGTAAGTTATCATCTTAGTTGCCTAGTCCTTTGCTCGATAGTCAAAGTGCAGTGCGGGCGAGCGCTTCAATAATAAGTTTTTTCCTGACCAACAATCTGGTGGGACTGGTCGCGCTGCCGCCGGATCCTATTATAGCGTGGAGTAGGAAGTGCCGAGTACACCCTCGATTACCACAAAGAAATGGAGTATTGCCAGTTTAGTTGATACACACGGACACAGCGTTTGTCGAACATTTACTAAATTTAATACAACAAATAAAAAAAACATTAAAACAGATGCAACAAGACTTGTGTTTGATAAAAAGTATATTTTATCCAAAAGTGAAAAATCTATAATCCTTATTTCTTTGGCGATTTTGACTTTTTAATCTGCATAAACAAAATTGTTAACGTAAATAAAAATTCATCATTACATTGTTATATTTAACTTAACTATTATTTAATTTAATAGGAAAAAATACAACAATAAGCAAACTTGTTAACTATACCAAAAATGTACACGTCAAAGGTAATCGCCGTGTGTCACGTGAGGTACGGTTGCGTGTGCACATAATACTAAATCTTGTCGGATTTACTGCGCGCGGGACACGCCCCGAGTTAATTGGTGTCGCGTCGGGAACTGCAGCACATTTCCACAGCACTTTTATATCTACTGCATACACCGATCTCTTAATATAGTCGTATCTATGATTTTTTAATCGAATTTCAAGACAAATTAATTTTGGGACCTAAAAGGTTATCATTAAACTTATGGACACACTTGTTGGTTGTCGTTGATGTCGAATTGTCTCCATATTGATTTTTTTTAATTCATTAGTTTCGACACGAAGTTTTGATTCAATTGAAAGTTTCAAGTTTCAATAAAAACTTTATTTTAAACATTATTATTAGCATACACAACTTATAAAAACAAATTAAGAGCGAGCACACCTTTGACTTAACTATCACACAACAGTTGTGCGATTGTCGATTGTTTCGCAGCCCATTCAACTGTTTTATTACACAACTAAGAATCGAGTACGCGCCTCCACATAAGCTAATAGGAATCATAGCGCGATTAAAAAGTTGTGCGATAGTTTAGTCAAATGTGTGCTCGCTCTTAGCATATAGTACTATCAATTGTATTAAACATGTACAGCGTGTAAGAGATTATGTCGGACTTTCATCTGTAGGCTTAAAGGTCATTGCACTCACTAATTGCTTGTAATTTTTACATGTATCAAACGCAGCGAGAACACACCGGACAAAAGGAATGTTGAATTGCGACATACGAATTGGCAACTGTAGAACTAATTTCTAATAGTAAATTTGTAAATGATTTTTATCGAATTAAAAATACATAGAAAAACATTTATAATACAATTTATTAGACAAAAATATTGCTAAAATGTGTAAAATAAACTTACATCGACAATTTATCTTACTGATATTATAAATGCGAAAGTTTAGATAGATGGATGTTAAGAGTTTGTAGCCTAAACTGCTGAACGGATCTCGATGAAATTTGGCATAGATGTAGAGGATAGTCTGGACGAACACATAGGCTATTTACTTTTTTTTTAAATTACACGCGGACGGAGTCGCGGGCGAAAGCTAGTCGCCAATATTAATCAGATGCCATTATAAAACTTTCTGTTATCCAAAATCTGTATTTGATGGTTACTTTTGAGGTCAAAAATCTTTTTATCAGTACCCTATAGATCTTGTCAGGACCGCTTCTGTTAAATATGTGTTAACAAGTACATAATTAGCGTAGCTATATTGTCCGACTGCGGTCCGGGACCTCAAATATTACACTTACTCGTTAGCGCCCTTTATTGGCCTTCCCAATTCGAGTTTTCTTGAGTGGTCGGTGGCAGTCAATATTGTCTTTACTAACAGATCATATTTTTAAAAGCAGTCGAACTATCTTTTGCCTTACTACAGTTTAGTAAAAAATGCAATTTCACTGCATATAGAACAAAGGAGCGTCCCGCTGTCTGTCCATTTGTATGCTTACATCTTTAAAACTAGGCAACGGATTTTAATGCAATTTCTTTTATAGAAGAATACATGTATAATATAGTAGGGAAATACTGATAATTGTAGACATTTCTAATGTGATGTAAAGAAACACATTTTCATATCAGCATACGACACGTGCGAAGCTGGAGCGGCTCGCTAGTACCCTATAAATACCTCTAGTAGATATTGCAACTACAAAAACTGTGGACTTATTATAGACAAATGGTAATTACAGTCTATATTTAAAACTGTAAACTTTTCCGTTTACCATGTAGAGACATTTCACAACTGCTTTCAAACATCAACAGCTTTTAGCGTAAAGTAATTAGTTTCTAATTGATACAGACACGACGTGAGCCATAAACGTAACTTAAGATATGCTTAGAATCCTTAAAAGACTAAGAAAGTCGATATAATCCCAAGCTAATGCTTAACTAGAAGCTGAATAAATTGAAAACACGATATAAGGCGGGAATACACACCCCAGTATATTTGCCACTTGTGCAAATGTCATATAACTTTGTACCATCGGGAATGCAACTTAAGAGAGTGCGAGAATAATGCTCGACAGTGACACGTTTCGTCTACTGTTCCGTTTGACTGGCATGAAAGCAACTACTTTTTTTTATAACATAAGGTGGAAAACGAGTAAGCGACCACCTGAATCCGCCAAAATGGCGAAGCAACCGCTGCGCATAGACATCCGCAATTGCAATCGTTGCCTACCCTTAAACGAAGGATGAGACGCACATAATGAGGATATTTCTCCTTCCTATGCGTATCCTCCGCCATCAAATCCACTTTCCCTTCCCATCCTTTCCTTATAAGAGAAGGGTGGTAAGAGAAAGGGGCTTTAATTGGGCCTCCGGTACCATACTCATCAAACGAAACGCAGAATTGCTCTCACTTCACACCTGTCTTCTGTGTGGTCGTGGTATTACACCGGGCGAACCGATCCATTCGTGCAAAGATGTTAAAGCGGGTTCTACCACTGTTAATACTGCAATTTACTAGCACGTGTATTCCCGCCCTTATGTAGAGAGGAAAGAAAGCAAGAGTACCATATATGAAACAAAGTGGATGATTAAATAAACCAGTCTATTTCCTGTGTAAACTCTATTAGTGCATTTTTCTGTACTTCCTATAATAGTAATGTGTGAAAGTGTCTACATGGGAGAAGTGTTTACGCTACCTTGTTAGGATTTAGCGTCAACTTTCACGGTATAAAAACGCTTGCTACGTTTACGCGGTGCTATAATCAGAACCGGCCGTTTTTACCATGTTACACGAGACTAAACAGGGCTGTAATACCGTAAACATTAATATCAATCCATATTAAGAGTGCGAGCACTTTTGACTAAACTATCGCACAACTGTTTAGTCGCGCTTTGATTCCTATGAGCTTATATGGAAGTGTGCACACTACTCGATTTTCAGTTGTGCAACTAAACAGTTGAATTGGTTGCGAAACAATCGACAACCGCACAACTGTTGTGCGATAGTTTAGTCAAAGGTGTGCGCCCGCTCTTATAGTAGTACAACAGGCTTGTTTAATTAAATCGGTTCTTTTCTAAACAAAAGAACCCTTTTAGCAATGTATTTCGTTTTTTATCAATGTGTGCATTCAAAGAAAAAATATCTTATAAAGAAATCATTACGATAATGAATAAAATTACACACTAATTGATTCTAAAAAGGTTTTATGGTGAAGCTAACAAAAAGATAAGACTATTCCCACAACCAATTCTTACGAATAACTTTCTCCAAAAAGATAAAAGGTAAATCTATTTGCCGCCCCATTATGTTTGACGTAACATTTTGCAAGTCATTCGGATTCACACTAATTACCCAATTAATATATGAAAGCAATATCATCGCTAGATGGCGTTAGTTTCACAAATCATCTCTCCTTCAGAAATTTCACTGTTGGGTAATATTATGGCTTGAGATACCAGTTCTGCGGCTTTCTTGACTTACGCAATACCATTGACGGGATCATAGTTAACACTGTAGATATGTCTGTCAAACTTTTTTTAAATTTAAACTACAAATCGAATATGGACATTCCTTACTGGTAATACGAGGAAGTTTAGGATATGTCTATAATAGTATGGACATACCCTACACAAATGACAGGCACTATACCTATGTATATTTTGGCACGTCGAAAACAAGTGGATACTCTTCTTTGCTCGCCAATAAAGTTAAATAAAATATTTTCACACTAATATTGTAGCTTTCTACTTATTAGTTAAATTTTGTATATGACAGTAATGTTCGGAAACAACCCAAATATGAAAACTTAAACCTAAAGTGAAAGTCCAATCAATAAGAGAAAAGATGTCTCGGACGTCTGTAAACTAAGTTCTGATGATGATATATGACGTAAACAATTGAAATAAACTATAGTCTTATGAACAAAATGTACGTTTAAACAAAGAACTTCTATCAGTCGGCATGCAGACATTAAAAGGCAAATGAATTGCATGAAAAGTTGTCTATTTTCAATCTTATGTCTTCATTGTTCGAAATTCAATCATGTAGTTTATAGCTTTCTTAATATTAACGTATATTATGCGTTTGTCAGTTTGCTTGCGCGCTGTTTTGTGTTTTGTTATCAATCCGTAGACGCGAGTAAAAATTAGAAAGCGCTGTTGAAACTTATATGTACTTGACAACACACGTAACATTTCACAATAGTGTCAGTGGTAATCATATTTCTAAAGAAGTAAATATTTACACAAATAATTTGAATTACTATAGAATGTCACAGTATTTATTGATAAAATATATCAACTAGAATAAGTTAATTGATTGATTTTTGTATTTGTTTTCACACTATGTATACATTAAAAGGCAGACTTGTATACAACTTCGGGTTCAAAATTAGCGCATGTATACTTAAATGTATACAAGCGCATACTTCCTACCATCTACATCTTAGTGTCAAATACAAGCAAATGTATTATTAAAATCGTAGTCTTTTATTAGTTTTTTAAACGTCATTTATACATCTGTTTACAAAAAATGATTGATTCTCATATTAAAATAGATTATTTGTTTTGTTACAGGTAATAGCAGTGTTTACATCGTGAATGCTAACCTCAAACCGCAGAGCGACGGAACCGCAAACTAAATATTTGTCAATATTAACTTTGATTTCACTTTTCTATTTGATGTTACATTAATTCTCTCCAAGAATAGACTAAAAGTATGTAAAAAATTAAAAGCCAAAACATTATTACAGTATGTGCTGTAGCGTTATGAGGTTGTTTAAGAAAGGAGTGGATTCAGAAATGACAACTGATAGAGATGTATGGAAGAGCAGCACATACTCTGTCGACCCTCTGAGGAATAAGGGCAAGTGGATGATGACGAAAGGGTAGACTGAAACCATTGGTATCCTAGCAACAAACAATTTTAAACCATGACATAAGCAAGTGTCATATCTAGAAAGTCACAGTTTCCTAACTCCTTCGGTGACCATCCAACAACTCTTAATGTGGCAGATAGAGACGGAGTCTTGACGTCGCTTCTTTAGTTTATTATACCTTTACAAAAATAATAAAGACATGCTGGTCTACAATATCTATCAAGATACCAATATATTACATATGGTATGGCCGGCAACGCATCTGTAGTTCCTCTGGTGTTGCTGACCACCTCGGTGTTCTCGCCGCTCGTTTGCCCCCTTCTCTTATAAAAAAAAAAAGATATAATAATTCCAAGTAAAGATGTCATATATCATTTTATTTCAAGAAATTAGTCTTGTCAATAATCTTTGTAGATGTTATCAGTTGAATACATATGCATTTATGTATCAGAATCTTTAGATCTCTGTCAGTTTTAAGTGATTTGTGTTTTTTAGTATTTTTTTCACGGCTAATGGAGATATCGATACACGACATCTTGATATCTTTTATAAATCTTCACAAAGATCTATCGATGTATCGGCGAAACTTTCTTGGAATTTATCTAATTGATTTAAGTAACAGTGTTCCCATACATTTTTTTTAATTTAAACTTTTGTTCGACTTTAACCGAAGAATTGCAATCATTACATTAGCTAGGCTTGATCAAAGATTATAAGAATGACAAAACAGAATGGACAACCATTTTAGTTACTAAAGATATAACTAGAGACAGCTTAAAATAAAAAACTATGATTTTTTACATGACATGACAGGAAAAGTAAGTGAAACGACGATTAATTGCTTTAACTCTTAATATATCTTCATAAACGAGTACAAGATTTATATATTCTTTCTGCTACTGTTTCCTTACTTAAAAAGCTCATATTTCTAGGTAACCAGTTTTGAATAGTTTCGTGTAATTTACCAGCAACCTGAATTTACGCTAAAGAGGAAAAACCAGTAGTCTACGAACTTGTTCGAGGAACTCCACAAGGCCAAGGACGTTTATTATACGATTTACACACCAACAAGTGAATAGTGTTTTTTCGAGCATTTTGTACTGACTGTTGTCACCCTTCGACATTATAATAATGATTTCAAGTATATCTGTAATATAACTATAGATGTTTGTTGATCAATAATAAAATTAAGCGTGTAAATGTATGAATGTGCATGAGACTAGAGATTTCTACAAAATTGAAATCCATAATCTCTGCTGCCTCCAATAAATTCCAGTTTTTATGTTGTGATATAAAGTTAAAACTATTGAAGCGTTTTATAAAAATGAACCGTTGTGAATTGCCTAATATCGATTCTTCAGTTGCTTAATCTATGACAAATCAAATCCCACGAGCGAGGTTATCGATAATCCACAACTTTTGTCAAATCACCTTCGATCGTTCGCTAAAAGTAAAAGTGTTTGTATTTGTGACGTTCTCACAAATGTTAGCGGTAAAAGCGAATCTCTCTTGACGCATTTCTAACGCCCCGGGCGTCGAGATACTTTGAAGATATGTTGAACTATATAAATAAACTAGCTGTTCCCGTGCGGCTACATCCGCATGAAATTATGAAAATTTTATTTTATTGTTTTCATTTGTCAAATTACAAATGTCAAAATTACATGACATGATGACAACCTTGCTTCCTTGATGTTGGCAGAAACTTATGGTCTCTTTCCCATATTAGGGTTTTTATCCAAAATATTTACCCCCTAAGTTTAATGGCGTGAAAATATATAGTCTAAAGCGTGACGCAAGTGTAGGGCTTTTTATTAAATAAAGAATTATTCAAAAATATGCTGTAATTGCTGACATCTTAGGCAACAAAGAAGTGTGTGTTTACGCTTTATTATAATAGTATAGATAATAGTTTAGAAGTATAGATGTTGAGTACATTTTGTTACACACAGAAGAAAAGCATCTAAAAAAGGTCTGATTTTTCCAGTTGGTTGTTTTAGTATCTTTTAAAACAAACGTGATCCACTTTAAGACTTCTACGGTAGTTTAGTTATTTTCTATTAATTATCTAAAAAAATCTTATCGAACTCCATGTTGGTGTTTGCTAATGGTTACCAAACTTGGCCAGTAATAAATCATTTTCTAAACGTAAATAGAAACGGTTGTGTCAACAACAGCGCCACACCGCGGTTGCTAATTACATTAACCACTGTTCGGACTGCTACGCGTTTAAGGTTTTACATTTACTTTCGAAACCACGGATTACACGTCTTTTTACATACTAGTGAAAAGGTTTTTAAATTTAGTACTGAATTTATTGACAAATAGACATGCTGCACCCTGGCAGGCCAGTTACTAGCGTGTGTGAACGAATTATATTTCATTTTGTTATAGTTACATACAAATAAAAATAGATACGACGCTTGGCTCGTATGGTATCACACAATTTCGTTGTCGTTGTAAAAAAGACAGCAAAAGAAAAACGTATTTTACACTAATATTATAAAAAGGAAAGAATTGTATTTTCGTATGTATTGAAATAACTCAAAAACTACTAGGCTGATTTAAAAAATTCTTTCACCGTTAGAAAGGTAATTTATCTGTGAGTAACGTAGGTTATGACTTTATTATTTTTTTAATTTAAGTCGCGAGCAATAGCAATATTTTGTAAGATACTGTTGCATTACATAATACTGATGAAATTATCAAATCTAAATGGAATTCGTTAATCGGGTGTAATACTACAAGTTATTTACGCATATTTTGTGAATGATTTGTAGGATTTTAACGTCACGAACATAGACAATATAAATTAGCATTCTGACATTCGTATGAAATATCACATTATTGTTTATCTAAACATCAACACATTTACATAATGGTTACAATTTGTTCAATTATCGTAATACACCCGTGTAATTGTACCAATTAGCTAACTATGGACGAATGTCTTACTTATCACGTTGGACTAAAGACATGGCTGGGATTAATATTACACTGGCCGATATCTAAGGTGTCCTAACTGCAATACAAAACATTAAAGAAGGCGCCCATGACGTCCTACACATCCATATATGTCGGACGCCCTGGGCGGTCGTCCCACTCCGTCCTATTCTGACGCCGTCATATGTAGATATAAGGGTGAGAGTTGTCCACTTTCAAATTATAGAACTCAATTCTATACAAATATAAATTTATCTTTATAAAAAAGAAAATAATAGTATCACAAAATGTTTTCAAACAGCGCATACAAGTTTATTGCAAGTATCCACTTTCAATCTATTTTTGCATTGTGTAGCTGCAATCGGCGATAGCAGGGCGATGATAGATAAGATCATATAAGCATGCGGATAGAAAATAAAAGTAAACAAGTCGTGAAAGAGTAAAAGCTAACGACAAATACTCGTGATTTATTAGTGGAAATTCACTTTAATGAACATACGAAATTGTTTACTACATTAAAAATATTATTTAACACAAAGTTAGGTGAGCGTCGGTGGCTCAGTGGTTTAAGCACTTGACTTGTAATCTACAGGTCTTGGGTTCGAATCCCGCCGCCATGTACCAATGTGATTTTCGATTTTTCGAATTTTCATATGTACATAATTTACCCGACGTTCTTACGGTGAAGGAAAACATCGTGATGCAACCTGCACATATTAGCGAAGAAATTCAAAGATATGTGTGAAGTCAACCAACCCGCACTTGGCCAGCGTGGTTGACTATGGCCTAGTCACCCTAACTTTAGGGTAGGCTCCGAGCCCCTCGGTGGGGACGTATAGTGAGCTGGTGATGATGATGATAATGACATAGTTAAACACGGATTTTAACTTTGATAGCTGGATATTATAGACGTCAAATTGTTTTTCTTAATTTACTGTTAAATACCGTAGATAAATAACAATTAGAGATATAAATCTATTCAATTTAAAGCGTATTTCATTTAATTTCCTACTAACAGAGATTCAACGATCAGATCTATCCACACATGGTATAACAAAGGAAGTCCTTTATTTTAAAGGAAAAATATCTGCATAGATATGAAAGGGCAGGCGAGTACCCAGATGTTGTTAAATGTGAAGCAATAACAGCATTAAAGCACCGTTACCATTCGAGTTGGCCAAATGACAGGATGTGATTTATAACTCATTCATGCTCGCCGCAGCTCCCTAGCTCCGTCGCCGGCAGATCGTGGACCTCGCCCATTTGTAACTTGCCTAGACAAATCCTAAAGACTCTTTATCGAACCAATATATTAACAAATTGACGCGTATTTCAACAATTTGATACTTTACAATTGTTTAAAAATATCATTCGCTTTTATTTTTCTATAAAACTACCAGTGAATTGTTACATTTACAAATTATCTAAATATCGACAGATTACAAATAGACAGAGTACACGATTTGCCGGTAACAGCTCCGCGCGGGGAGCGCCCTCTTTTATTATTTAAGTGCCACAATTGCATAGATTCACATAGTTATGTGGCATCTGCATACAATGCCAGCAGTCGTCACGTATGCGGCCACTCGACACCGCTACGTACTATAAATATCAATATCTTTTTAATAACACGATTTCTAGAATCATGAATGCTTTTATAAACGAATGTGTAGAGGTCAGTGATCGCATAAAACTCACTGAAAGAAATCATCAATCGAAATTTAACGTACAAATATAAACTCAGGTGCGAAATTCGTAGGAAGGTAAACAGTATAAAGAAGCAATATCATTAATGATATTAGAAGTAAATTTTAATGAAGAATACCTATACAAACTGCAACTGAAGCTGGGACGTTACGAAGTGGAACATTCGCATCGACCTGCACGTTGGTATCCTCGTAATAATACGTTAAAATATCCGTGAGGTAATCTGTAAATGAATGCAAAAATGCCTTTAAACAATCTAAACAATCCAAATATGACGTAGTATTTATTATGGTAGGGCGTACCATTTTTTGACCACGTCTTCACTCTCAGTAGGTGAGATCGTAGTCAAACGATAGCTTAAAAAACTAAAAAAAAACAATAACGTTGAGCAGTAGAAAAGAGATTTAAAAAAATATATAGAGTAGACACTTCACTCGAGACATTTTTCACATAATCATCACTAGCGCTATCTGTTGAATTCTCGACACCATATGTCAATTTAATTAATTATTTTTAATTTAACTACCAATAAGTGAGAATAAATGATATTTAAATGTTTACACCTCATTTTGTGACAAAAGATGGAGCTTATTATAATTGTGTAAAATATTTAAAAAACAAGGACATGAGAGACATCGAAAACTTGACATATTACCTGTCAGAGAAGTTACCGGCGAAAAAAATTTTGTTCACTATGCCTAGTCTATATATTTCTTAAATGTCTTTGGTCAGTACTTACCCTAAACTAGCCTTACTAAAGCCAACGTCTAGCTTTTTGTTCAACTGATTACACGTTAACATCTTTGTATCGCTTATGAATCCAGTTTGAGTGGCACGTAACCTTTGTGTACCTTCCTAGAAAGCGGACTTGGAATTACCTTTCCTGCTTTTATGTAGTTTGTTCTGCAAAGTAACGGCCGTACAAAAGATAACAGGTTATTTATTGACTGCTCACTCATCATTGGTACTCCGTCAATGCACCTCCTATGGTAGACCTAATAATTTAACGGAATCTGAATAATAGACTTGGGTGTAAGGAATGCTGAACAGTTATACAAAACGTAACATTTCCCTATAACACTTAAGATCTCTTTTCACCATGCTAGCAGTCGCAACACTGAGTATGTAACAGCTTCGTCTGAAGAGTACATTTGTTGGTCAGTCTCGCAGCTAGTTGTGCTAGTGTAAAAGAGGCTTATGCTATCGCATGTTGGTAAACAATTACTCGAAGCTGATAATGCCCTCATTACAGTAGCACGGAATAGTTGAAGCGTTTGTAAAATTTGACAAAATTGGTGTGCGTTCTTCGCGTGAGGCATATACTCCTATCTAAATATCTAAGTTATTATATTAATAAGGCATATAAGTAGACTATCTTCATGTTTACGTTTAATGGAAGTTCAATGAACTCTTATTTTAGTTTAATATTTGTTTAACTTGTTACCGACAGCGCGGCAGCCAAAAATACAAAACACTTTTTCCTCGAACTCACATCTTTATTTTTACTTAAATTCAGTTTTATAACATAACACAATTCTTCACCATCTCTCTTCTATCTATTTTCTTTATCTCACGATAAATGTCTTGGTGGCCAGTATGCAACCTCTTTGGCTGTATACATACTGCTTGTCAGCCAAAGAGGTTGTATTTTGCATTCAACAATATTCTTCTCGTTGTATTAATTCTTCTCCTCTTTGTTAGTTTGAGTTAAATTTTGTGACAGGTATTGCCGTTAGTAAGTCAACGACTAGATGTTTTTGTTTAATAATATCTTCATTCTTACGTGTTGAGGAATTTTTCAAACTATCATCCTATTTATAGAAAAGAAGACCCCAGGATTGCAATTTGTAGGAACTATGTAATAACCAAAGTACCATAGCCATTGCAGTTATTAACATTTCTTCCTCCGCCGTTTAACGCTTGTTAAAATAACATATTTATTACGTTGTGCGTATACTTAATTATCTGGCTATTTAATATGTCTGTATTTTTTTGTTTAAAATAACAGCGGCCTTCACGGACGAACAAATTATCCGCACGCACAGACCTCAACTTAATTATATACTTTCTGTCTTAAAATGGAATCTTTCAGAATTATATTTTAATAAATTCTTTAACATGATACTTAAGATACGTTTCTTACGGCCGAATATTGAAACGACATTTCGACGACACGCAAAACTCCGAAATCCATTAAAAGATTGACGTCCGATAATACTCGTAAGCTACGTTTGCGAAGTGTTTCATATACGCTAGTATTCCGCCGTTAAGTTTTTAGAAAAATATATCTTAGCTACATTACACGCATATTTTTATATTAAAACTATCTATTCGCGTGCGGATTCATCCGCGTGAAATTATAAAAACTTTATTTTATTGTTTACATTTGTCAAATTATCAATAGCAAATGTCAATACATGACAAACTTTAACAAACTTTCTTTCTTCATGTTGGCAGCAACTTATGGTCTCTTTCCCACATTAGGGTTTTTATCCAAAATATTTACCCCCTAAGTTTAATGGCGTGAAAATATATAGCCTAAAGCACGACGTAAGTGTAGGGCTTTTTATTAAAAAGAGAATTATTCCAAAATTTGCTGTAATTGCTGACATCTTAGGCAACAAAGAAGTGTGTGTTTACGCTTTATTATAATAGTATAGATTATTAAACTTAACCTCTAAAAGGACTCATTAGGACAAGGTGTTTGTCGGTGTGTATCTCGGAAGTTAATTCAAAGCGTAAATCGAGCAGAGGTATGCGATTGTACAACTATAATAAATTCCTGCAACAAACAACTCAGTTTTAAATCACTTTGAAGCTATTTACGCGCCGTATCGATGACGGACCCGCATATTTTGGCACATAGCAAAGGAAGTAGCTTATAAACTTCTAGTCGCTATAACCACAGAATTTCGCGACCGTCACACTTGTTTTGCTGTCTCTGTTTTGTCAAATATCAATGAAAGGGATGGAAATATGTAATACAAGTGTCCGTGGAGGTTATAACATGGTTTTCGCTCAAATAAATCCCTTGTAACGTACGGTAGCGGGCCACACTTGTTTTGCTGTCTCTGTTTTGTCAAATATCAATGAAAGGGATGGAAATATGTAATACAAGTGTCCGTGGAGGTTATAACATGGTTTTCGCTCAAATAAATCCCTTGTAACGTACGGTAGCGGGCACCTATGGCATGCCAATTGGCTGCGTTTGTTGAACCTCTTCGCACGTGGCATCACAATATAATCAGGGACCACCAACTGAGTTACGGATGTTAAACTTAGGAATTGTTGAAGAATTTATTTTTCAAACATTAAACACTGCCTCTTTTAGTTTCATAATATTTAGCTGAGTAATAATCGCAGTATGAATCTTTTGTCACTGAAAAGTATTTTCTGATAGACAAAACATGCTTATTAATAGTTTTGTCAATCTCTGCGAATCATTCTATAAGTCGTTGATTAATTCATTTTAATTTATAGCGGACCGCATGTTTAGAAGCCTTTATCTAGACGATTTGTGTGCTGCTGGGAACGAAATATATTTACAAGTCACACATTCAATGTCACGCTTGTTTCAACCCTTGTTTATTTATACGTACTTGAAAATTCTTTCAAATAATTAAATCACTCTTTAACGTTCTAAAAATGTGTATGTAGAATGAATTGCGGCATACACTAAGAGCGGGCGCATACCTTTGACTAAACTATCGCACAACTATTATGCGATTGTCGATTGTTCCCCAGCCAATTCAATTGTTTAATTGTACAACTAAAAATCGAGTAGTGTGCGCACCTTCATATAAGCTCATAGGAATCAAAGAGAGACTAAACAGTTGTGCGATAGTTTAGGTTGGGGTGTGTGCACGCATATAACTAGTAATGTAATTTAAATTTGTTTAACCATAATATTACTTAACACCTATAAAACTTTACTATTGGTTACGGAAGTGTCAATATCGTGGATGTAAGCGTTTTCGCATCAATTCATAACTCGTTCATTTCGTGTTTATGTCAAACTACGCACTAATTAACTAAAGGAATTGGCGCTCAGTTATATCACATCCGACAAACGCATCATCTAAATTTGTGCCAAATTCACATCCTCTTACTAGATTTTAATGACTCCAAATATTTTTAATTCTTGATATAATATCAATTTATATAATACCCGCTTTTCTATTTTGTTATTCAACTTCTATAGGGCAGTTAATCTATACTATCTATACTATTATAATAAAGCGTAAACACACACTTCTTTGTTGCCTAAGATGTCAGCAATTACAGCATATTTTTGAATAATCCTTTTTTTATAAAAAGCCCTACACTTACGTCATGCTTTAGGCTATATATTTTCACGCCATTAAACTTATGGGGTAAATATTTTGGATAAAAACCCTAATGTGGGAAAGAGACCATAAGTTGCTGCCAACATCAAGAAAGAAATATTGCTAAGGTTTGTCATGACATGTCATGTCATTTTGACATTTGCTATTGATAATTTGACAAATGTAAATAATAAAATATTTTTTTTATAATTTCACGCGGATGAATCCGCACGCGAACAGCTAGTAAATAATAAATCGTTTTGGGTCTCAAAAAGCTCAACTACATTCATTTTTATCTTCTCGATGTTAACAAAATTATGTATTTAAAATATGACAAAAATACCTAAGTAGCATCTGCTATATTGTGGTTAACAAAGCTGTCAGCACATTATCAACTTTGGCAAATTTGATTAGACCCTTTACGCTTGAGAGGAAATTTTTAAATATTGAATTACGATCCTTTGGCGTTTTTTACTCGTTCTTAATTTCAAAGTAAGGCTTCATCGGAGGCTTAGATTATAAGTAAGTGATACTTAAACATTTTTTAGAAATGGTATTTTTTATATAGTTATATGATAACGTCGGTGTATTATAATATTAAAAAAATGATGATAAGTGGCCACAGTTAACTGACGAATTAAGTGTCAAAAATGAAAATATATACCGCAAAGAAACCGGATATTTGGTCAAATAAAGCTAAAGGTAATTGCTTCGATTCCTGTAGTACCTTGGTATTTCCGTTATATATCCAATTCTACTAATTGCAATCTCTGAGTACCTTGAGACGAAAATTAAGAGGGAAAAAAACAGCGAAAAATACTGATAATTCTCGTTAAGGTAGTAATTTTTCACAAAGCAATTTCAAAACTGTCGCACGGTCCTCCCGCGATTCGTATTGTTATTGAAGATAATCGAATGCTTGTAATTTGGACTGTAAAGTGATTGGTTTAAGGACGTTATTCACGTAAATTGTGTCACCAGTGTTAATGATTGAAAGGGTTATTTTTGTCTCCAGCGCGTGAAATCAATAAATTAATATCGGCCCGCGCTAAAGAAAGTTGACGTTGTTTAAATTCAATTATACTGTGTGACAAAAACTTACATCTTGAATAGCTAACGGCATTCTGTTGTGCTTTTTTACGTTTTTGTACTGCTGAATTGTTGCAGTATTTAATTCTGCTATTTTGAGCCACAATAGCGCACATACTGAGTAATTTCATTATAAACGACTTTGTACGCTGATATTATAATTTTTAATTCAATAATTTAGATAGCTTTTGCCCGTGGAATTGTTCGCGCGGAATTTAAAAAAAACTACCAAGTAGCCTATGTGTAGTTCCAGACTGTGATCTGTGATCCAGACTGTAAGCTTTGGAGATATGTAGTAACATATATCCATCCATTCAAATTGTCGCATGTATAATATTAGTATGGAGTCTGATTACTATATTTTTTCTTTAACTCTGTTGTTTGTCCGTTCTCAGCCAGTCAATCATAAAGGCCACCCATAAACAGAAGTAACGCGGCCGTATCAATGCTCAGACTTCAATTAAATGTTAATTTACGCCGTAAGGATCGTCGAAGTCAGTCAGGGACGACGACGTAACGCTAAGTACTGTTGTGTCGACAAGTGTAATAAAAATATACATTTTTTGACCGACTTCCCAAAAGAAAGAGGTACTCAATTCGTCTGTATGTTTATTTTTTATTTTATCTACATGTTTGTATTTCTTGATTCAAAAATGTTCCTTATTAGATTACATCCGTAAACGATACAAATTTGGGAAATGCGCATTACAAATAATTGTACGATTTATTTATCTTGAGACATTCAATGAAACTGGTTATTATACTCTGATTTTTCATGAAAAACAATATTTATTTTTAAACACGCTTTTGTACGTGACAGTACTTGTGGAGTCCGCAGAAATCGATTGCATGGGAATGACTGTCACGCTCTCAAACTCGTGTGACTGTATCCATGTTTACTGTTTTTTACTGCTAATTAATTTGCGTTAATTTTTTCTATTTAATAAATAGTTATCAGTTAATGGTTTTATTCCCAGCTACGTTAGTCCGATGAAATTTCGTTATTACAGCTTTTACGTACAAAATATTTGTATCTTTTTAAATTGCTTAGTAATAAACTTGGAAGGGATTGGAAAGATAGATTTGGTAGAGTAAGGGACGCAGAGAAGTGGAATCCTTTTTCCGTGCGTTCCTTGTAAAGACTACGCACCTGTAAATGGTTATCTCAGGGCAATCACTTTGTTATTTTGGCGTATTCTTTAATAAAAATATTATTGTTATGTTACAGATTTATGTTGAATTAAATTCTCGTTTCAACGGTGAGTGGTTATTTACTTGATAGGTAAATGATGACCAATGATTGTGATGATATGACAATATGCAGTATTATAAGTACATTAGCCTTGTAAAGTTATATATTTGCAAATCTCATTGAATTATTAAATCATACATCAACTTGACGTATGATATAAAATACTAGCTGTTGCTCGCGACTTCGCCCGCACGAAATTGGAAAATAATATAGCCTATGTTAGAGAGAACGTAGCTTTTTAATGATGATAGAATTTTTGAAATCGGCTCTAAAGTTTTTGAGTTATTTGAAAGCATACAAAAATCCGAATTTTTCTTCTTTATAATATTAGTCAATTTTTAGAACGAGTTATCGCCAAGATCATTTCTTCCCAATACAATGTTTACGATCTTTTGTTACGTATAAAAGTTGTACAGAAACTTTGTAAGCATTCATAATATAATTGTTTCGGTGTCGTGCTTATCGATTATCGAGATCTATTCGTTTATATCGATTTCGTCGCTAATCGATCATTTGGTACCGCCGGGGCTCGCTCTCACCTCGCTATTGTCTTAGTTCTACCAATGATTTAACATCTAGCGGTGTTACATTCGGTGGCTTTTACTTTTTCTATTCACAATAGATTCGTTTACATCATTCTTTATTGGGAGAAAGGTAAACGAAAGTATGAAAGGAAAGCCACGAAGTTTTGTATATATTTTTATTGTAAAATTACAAACAACATTATGTGATGCGTGAACGAAATTTATACTCGTAGATTCAAGAATCCATTTTGGACAAGTTATCAAAAATTACTTTATGTTCCTTAAATTTCTAGGTGAAATTATCTATATCTAAGCTAATATTATAAAGAGGAAAGATTTGTATTTTTGTATTATATAGTAATAATTCAAAAACTACTGGGCTGAATTCAAAAATTCTTTCACGATTAAAAAGCTACATTATAAATGAGCAATATTGGCTATATTTTTTAAATCCTCGCAGACGAAGTCGCGAGCAACAGCTATTCAGTCACGTCGCTTTCTCTGTCTATATCAAAAAGGTCGAAAGACGTAAGGGATTATTTTTAGAGTTTTATGAACACATTAATATTTCGTCAGTGAATATTAAATGCCTATTCGTGACGCAAGAGCGCGGCAATTCGGAGGTCATTGACCCGCAGTGAAAGTTACCAAGTGCATTACGATTCCTTTGCTCTTGACCTACCACAATCCTAATTGCAAGGGTACCAACATAAATCACAATATTATAATTATTTTTTTGTAGTCGCCTGTTAAATGACCCAGAAAATGTACAGGTTTTAGGAATATGTTATGATTTCCTTTTCATTAAATGATTATGCAAAAACGGGATTTAAAAATAAAGTAAAACATGTTATGTTGCGTCACTGAGGCTATATTTCGTTATTTATGTTTCCGGCATTACGGTAATAAGCTAAATTTACACTAAAATGGACACGCAATACAAAATTCATGAATGAAAAAATCATACTAAAAAGCTATTGTAAAAAGTGATGCTCCACTTTCTATCCTTTTTTGTTTTTTACAATTATAAGAGCGCGCGCACACCTTTGACTAAACTATCGCACAACAGTTTAGTCGCGCTTTGTTTCATATGAACTTATATGGAGGTCACACTACTCTATTTTAGTTGTCCAATTAAACAATTGAATTTGGCTGCGAAAAATCGACAGTCACATAACAGTTGTGTGATAGTTTAGTCAATGGTGTGCGCCCTCTCTTAGTATATTTTAAATGACCGATTGATTCTATCGATTCCTTCATTATTACAAAACGGTCTTATATTTTCTATAACATCGTATAAAATATCCATTACAGCGTCGATTGTCGATTGCGCGGCAAACGCTGCGCCGGCGCCGCTCTGTCTGCGAGCTCTCGTGTCGCTTATCTTAGCTGTACCTTGTTTAGTTTACAACTAGAAAATAAACGATTAAGACCGCACACCTTTAACTAAACTATCGCACAACTGTTGTGCGATTGTCGATTGTTTTGCAGCCAATTTAATTGTATCTACAACTAAAAATCGAATAGTGTGCGCACCTCCATATAAGCTCATAGGAATCAAAGCGAGACTAAACAGTTGTGCGATGGTTTAGTCAAAGTTACGCTCTAAACACTATATCATTAACTAGCAACCCGCCCCAACTTCGCACTCGTCCAATGGTAATACGAAAATGTGATAACATCACAAAAACGTCCAAAACTATCAGTATTTCTCTATTATATACATACATATACATACAAACCTTCCTCTCGAATCATTCTTTTATAGAAAACTGTTCCAAAATCGGTTCCGTAGTTATAAAGATCAAAGCATACATAGGAACAGTCACCGGAAAGCGATTTTGTTTTATAATTTATATCGTGATATGTAGAATTGACAAAATCACACGGCCTCATTTATATAACCATTGTTTTCGCGTCAACTGTGCCAAATTCTTCCCTTTACGTAACAATTACGCGTAACTTGGTCATCCAAACGCACGCAATTTTGCGTTCTATTGTTTGACGTTTATCAATTCGATCTTCATTAAAACGTACAATTCACACAAAAATCGTCTTTTTATCTCGATTTATTTTAAACCTTACGTCATTGCAATTAAGTTCACAAATTAACAACATCACAGATGCGTAAAACTGAATTGGAAAGGTGTAAAATGTGGCCAAGAGAGTTCGGAGTACCACCTGTTTTGAAGCGATTGTGTAATTACGATTGCGTATTCACGAGTTTGCGGTTGCCGTTTCTTGATGGAACGTGTAAAATCATTCATTCCTTCGATACGACGTAACCGCAACGAGTGTTTATAGTTATTACCCCCGTTTAAAGGTAAAGAAAGTCTATTAAAGTGAAGAAACCCGGAACATCTTTTTTTTTTTTCTTTTATAGAAAACTGTTCCAAAATCGGTTCCGTAGTTATAAAGATCAAAGCATACATAGGAACAGTCACCGGAAAGCGATTTTGTTTTATAATTTATATCGTGATATGTAGAATTGACAAAATCACACGGCCTCATTTATATAACCATTGTTTTCGCGTCAACTGTGCCAAATTCTTCCCTTTACGTAACAATTACGCGTAACTTGGTCATCCAAACGCACGCAATTTTGAGTTCTATTGTTTGACGTTTATCAATTCGATCTTCATTAAAACGTACAATTCACACAAAAATCGTCTTTTTATCTTGATTTATTGTAAACCTTACGCCATTGCAATTAAGTTCACAAATTAACAACATCACAGATGCGTAAAACTGAATTGGAAAGGTGTAAAATGTGGCCAAGAGAGTTCGGAGTACCACCTGTTTTGAAGCGATTGTGTAATTACGATTGCGTATTCACGAGTTTGCGGTTGCCGTTTCTTGATGGAACGTGTAAAATCATTCATTCCTTCGATACGACGTAACCGCAACGAGTGTTTATAGTTATTACCCCCGTTTAAAGGTAAAGAAAGTCTATTAAAGTGAAGAAACCCGGAACATCTTTTTTTTTTTTCTAAGTAAAATTATTAGTAGATTTTTTGTTAATTCACTAATATTTCCTTTAACCATTCCAACTAAGCTCTAGGCTTGTGCTAGGATATGGTTTACGACAATAGTCGAATGGCGGGATTCGAACCCTCGACCGCAAGATCGGTAGTCCGTACCCCAAACCATTAGGCTATTGGCGCTTAATCTGTCTTTTGTTTTTAAATTGTCTTTTCTTATGCCTTTATTATACTCGTAGTAAAAAGTGACAAACGACCACTTGAATTCGCCTAAAATAGCAAATTGACTGTTACCCATAGACATCTTCTGGAACACAAAAGACGATATTTCCCCTCCCTATGTATCCCCTCCTCTACCAAATCTATCTCTAAACTAAGACCTCTAGCATATCGCAGCAACTACGTGAAAAAATAGTCATTTTTTTAAATCGTGATGTGAAAATTGTAAAATGCCTTAACTTATTCGTCGGTGGCATATTATAGTCTCTTCAACTTTAGTCTAAATGTCATTAGAGCGTGGTAGCAGGAAATGTGGCTGCGATACGGTGGCGTAACGTAAGCGTTACGTGATAGGGATGCTCCAGGAGAGCGCATCGGGCAAATGTCGGGTCACGCGTGCCTTCCGCCCCACCTTTTCCCCGCAGTAACTCTATCAGGGCTGCCAACTTACAACCTGTAGACCCGAACTGCTAGCCAAAATTAAACGACCATTGTCAATCCTAAGCAGATGCAGAAAAACGTCTTCGCTTAGTGAATTGTTTTATACAAGTCTGAGTCCAAATCGATGTTAAATCATAGATGTGGCAGCCCTACTCTATGGTCTGTGTGAACGTGGTATTAACCAGGGACTTATCTGTAGTATTTGTAACTCTGTACCGATGACCTATCGCTCCACTTCGACCAGAGACATCTTCACATTGTAACCGGGTACAACTTAGGTAATAGTTTTAATCTAGTCTAAGCTAAGTCATTTCCCAATGCAAGCTAACGCGCTAAGGTTATGTAGAATTTAAACAATTAAGAAGTTAATTTTTGATCTTTATAATGTTGTTTTAATTATTTACTTGAATTAAAACTTGCGTTTAATTTTACTGTTTTCATTTTTCACTTATATGTCTACAAAAAAATATAACATACTAGCTTTTGCCTCCGAGTCTGTTCGCGCAGAATCAAAACAATACCTATTAAATAGCCTATGTATTCTTTCAGGATATATTCTACATCTGTACCTTTCATCGAGGTTTGTTAAGCTATTTTAAAGATCCCTAGTAACAAACATCCATCCATCGAAACATTCGCATTTATATTAGTACTAGCTTTTACCCGCGTCACCTTCACCGTGGAATTAAAAAAAAAAAACAAAAGTAAGCAGCCTATGCACTACATCCATGGCAAATTTCTTCGTGTTTCGTTCAGCCGCTTAGGCTACAAACTCTAAGAAACATCCATCCATCTAAACTTTCGTATTTATAATATTGGTAAGAAAATGTAGCCTTTGACTTAGTATGAATACTTGTAATTTAATTATGGTTTGTATCACACTATTCTACATAGAATTAGTTTCAAATATATGCACCGTGTGTAATTATAGCAATTGAGGACAAGCTCTTACAAACGCATGCGAATTGTACTGGGAACTGTCTTGATTCGCAGGAGATTTTGTAAGAGAACTGCTCATTACAAACAATGGATTAGAACATATTATCATTTAAGATAACTTACATAATCATTTCGTTTTAACTTGTACATTGTTTTTAATTATTCGTTAACAATGCTTTTAATGAATGAATGGAGGTTTTAACAAGGATTTTTATGTTATTTGTAGGATAATTTATAGCCCTTATCTTGCTACTGAATTGTTTGTACTACGTTTTAAATTATTTTTTTTTTGTTAAAAATATTAGTAGATTTTTGTTAATTTACTAATATTTCCTTTAACCATTCCAACTAAGCTCTAGGCTTTGCTAGGATATGGTTCACGACAATAGTCGAATGGCGGGATTCGAACCCTCGACCGCAAGATCGGTATTCCGTACCCCAAACCATTAGGCTATTGGCGCTTAAAAATATTACAAAGTATCAAATTTATCCAGGTCAAATCTTACTTCTTTCTCATATTATTACTGTGAGAGTTCGGATAGATAGATTGATGGTTACTACGTCTCTCCAAAACAGTGCAACGATTCTCGATGAAATTTGATATAAAACATAGTCTGGAAGAACCCTTACGCTATTACTAAGTTTTTGTAATTCCGCATAACGAAGTCGAGGACAAAAGCTAGTTATTTAATATATCTGACCTTTACAATCAAAGAGTATCCAGTTGACGCCGGATGTCCACGTCGACAGCGGCCTCTAGTGGCCGACCCCGACGTGACGGCATCTAACAATATGCTTCCCATGCACATCTCTGTGAACACTGGTATGCATATCCGCTCGTGGTTTGCATCATTAATAACTATAGAATACAATTTGTAATCATATTTTAAGCGTGCGTACACCGACACTCAACTATCGCACAACTGTTTAGCCTCGCTTTGATTCTTATGACCTTACTAGCTTTCGCCCGCGACTCTATTCGCGTGGAATTAAAAAGAAAGAAAGTGAGTAGCCTATGTGTTCTTCCAGACTATCCTCTAGATCTATGCCGAATTTCATCGAAATCCGTTCAGCCGTTTAGGCTACAAACTCTAACAAATATCCATCCATCAATCTAAACTTTCGCATTTATAGTATTAGTAAGATATGGTGCGCACACTACTCGATTTTTAGTTGTGCAACTAAACAATTGACTGCGAAACAATCGACAATCGCGCAACAGTTGTTTGTTAGTTTAGTCAAAGGTGTGTGCCCGCTCTTCATGTGATCTCACCTAAGAAGTCGATGTTTTAAAGACGCTAGAATTAGTCTAAAAGAACTATTTTTTACGAAACTAACATTTAGTCCGGTATTGCCTAGTATTATAATGCTACAAAAGCTTAAATTTAATCTCAATCACGATATTAATGTTATTTATTATGTGTCACATTGAATCCCCTTATCAGAGCTTCGAGAACAAAAATCACTGTGACGAATGATACTAACAGATCGAGTTGAAGTGCGCTCACGCTTCCAATTAGAACGGGACAGAAATATACAAGTTTCGATTAGTTAGAATAGGAAGGATAGATAAGATTTTAAGAATAATATCGGAATCGATCTCGATTTGTCGACCGCTGACAAGCTATCAGTCAGCAGACAATGGTGGGCTGGACCGCATTCGGGACCATGGGGGACTTTAAATATGCATCGGATACGAACGAGACAGGAAACCATCTAACACAGTGACCCGCATTTCCATGGACCATTAACACGATTTGAAGCGTGGACCTCAAATACCTTTTATATACCGATTCATATCAATTTAAACCTATTGTCAATGCTGGAATGAAGGTTATAAAAATATTGTATTGCCTCCTCATCTTAATATATAGAAATGCAATATACACCCAACTAATTCATCACAAAGACATCACCAATCTGAACTGAGATAAGACTGGTGGTATCCCAAACAGATGCTGTTGCAAAGCAACTAAATATTATTAACACATAGACTTTTTATTTCCAGAGGGAACGATATTGCAATTTTGTACCTTAAAATCAAATCAACGGATACAGAGCATTGAAATCTAGAGGGTCAGTTCTGTCTTGGCAACACCATAGCCAAGCTATAGTAATTCAGATGTGACGTAATCAAATAGCATATAGTGACATGACTAAACGATCACTTTCACCCACATCACTGAAACATTCTCCTCCTAATCAGCAAGTCCACGGGCGTACCTCTTTAGGATGTACTTTCACCTTTGACGGAGATAGATGAGGGCAAGGACGTATCGGCAATCGGCATGCGCACACCTGCGTAGATCAGGGATTGATACAGATTTAGCATCCACATTGCAAACTGTGAGAGTAAAAGCGTTCCTGTCCTTGAGTAACTCTATGCCAGATCGCCACACTAATCTCTCCTAGGGTTATCCATACCAATGTAGGTACCCTTAGATATTTATGTAACTATATTTCAAAGAAATGTCTTTCAATTATGCATTTAAAATTTTTGTTATATCATATTTCTAAACGTAGAATAAACTGTAAACTCACTTCATCTATCTAAGCAACTTAATCGCAGGTTTCCATGGACCGTCGTTCCGTGGTATTGTTTGGTCCCGATGTTATGTGATAGCAATTAAAGTGTGCGTTACGGTACAAGCAAAAGCCAAGCCGTCGCGAATCTTTAGTCTTAACTACACTTCTGTTGACACTAAAGGCCGTGATAATGGGGTAGATTCGACAGCTATATTTTAACAATTTTTTAACTTTTTCTTCTATCGATTAAACATTATTTTATGGATATTAAACAAGAATTTGTATGTAATTTAAGGTAGAAATTGAGGTGACATCTGATCGAAGATTCGTAAAGACGCAAATGCCAAATTTTATTTGTCTTCAATCTTTATTAAAATTTTGTTTTGGTTTCAGGTAAATTCCACTTTTATTAATATAAAAGAAGCGGAAGATTGGTACGTAGATTAATAATTAGTGATGAAGTCTTATTTTACGATCAAGAAGCATTTAAGGATATTACTAAGGACAAACACATAATTAAAAATTTGCCAAAACGAACTAAACATCTGATTTGAACATCACTGATTACTTCTAATCGATAAAAAAACATCGATTATATTTAGAAATCACTGCCTTTCCGAATGGTACTTCAGAAATCGATTCACAAGCAATTCAATTCCGAAACAATAAAAGAGCCCTTTACATTTTATGAATCGTAAAATTCATTTGGACTCCGACCAAAAGGTTGTTATTACGAGAGATCCTTTACTCGATATCTCGATTGTTGGTACGCAGCTGCGATCTGATTACTCGCAATCGAAATTCCTTGCGATCTTCATAATAGACCCTTTACATCCACCGCTGATTAAATGATTCGGTACGTGTGATCACATTCGGTCAAACGGCGGCTTTTGAGTACAAAATCGCTTGCACTTCTTACATCTTTTTAACCGTTTTTTAATGTTTTCAGTAAGTATAGTGCAAGTAATTTTACATCTTAAGATCTCAGTTTAGTATCAACCGTCAAAAGGCGGCGAGGTATTCAAATAAAAAAGGTATTCGATATTGATTACTACAATTTCATCGCTGAATATTTTGTACGTTTGTTCAATGCAAAGCATTCCAACCATTTAATTCTGGTGGTATTTCTTTTGAATATCAAGTACCATTCATACATTTCGAAATGGAATTGATCTTATTGATTCGCTGGTTAAATAAATACCTGGATAAAATAAAACGCATTCCTTTTAATGCCTTTTAAGAATCTCTAACCACACAGATTCATGTTTTTATTAGAATTAGGTATATCCTTAGTTTAACACCGAAAAAAGCTCTTACAACCACTGCTGTCTTTGTGACATTATCATACTTCATACTAATATTATAAATGCGAAAGATTAGATGGATGGATGGATGTTTGTTAGATTTTGTAGCCTAAACGGCTAAACAAATATCGATGAAATGTGGCATAGACGTAGAGAATAGTCTGGAAAAACACATAAGCTACTCAGTTTTGTTTTTTTTTTTAATTCCTTGCGGACGGAGCCGCGGGCGAAAGCTAGTTGTCTATAATTTCATTAAATTAACGTCTACTTCGTAACATGTTTTTATCTCTGCCTACACAGAATATATCATTACTGTTCAGTCGCAAGCACTGTCAATAAGTTGGACATATTCATTAAATAATTTAATTCCACAAATCAACATTACGAGTACATAATTAACATTTCACCTTGCTCCAGTTAGTCGGTGCCTTTGTACAATTAGCTGCTTGCTAGCTCTATTTGGCTCATTATAGATTTAAAGACAATTAGTTCGGCTATAGCCCGCCCACGACAATAACATTTAGTACAAGCAATTGTCATTTTTGATTAGCTCATATTTCAATGCCAGATATTTTTATTTCTCAATGTGTTTGTGGCCTGCAGTCTTTTCAGACTGGTCGTGGCCATCTTGTATGTCCATTCCTCAATTATTACTCCATTTTTTTGCCCATTTTTGTAAAGGGGCGTTTACAGCGGTGATCAGTTCCTACATTTCACAAGAAATCGTGTTATTCATCCCTAATATTAAAAGGTTTTTGAAGCTGTATGCTTCAAAAATTATTTTCTCGATATATGTAAAAAATCACTGTGAACTTGAATGGCCTTTTCTCTTCGGTATTTCCAAACCAGTTCCATTTAAAGTGTTTTAAGAAGCGGGCGTAATATTTCCTCAAAGGCACACATCTACGAGTATAGTCCTGGTGTTGGGGTTGTTCATGAGGGTCGTTGATAACTTTGGTGTTCCCGCCGTTCGTTTGCCCCCTTCTCTTATAATTTATATCAATGCGATGCTCTTTCAACATTCATCAACTTATAAAGGTTGGTACAAAGCATTTGATAGTTCCTTTATTATTAAATTTTGTAGCTCGAATGTTTTGTAATTATGAAATAGTTAGATATTGTACGGACAATGATCGACCTTAGACCTATTCCACACAAAAACTCCGCACGTCTGTTTTGATAACATAATTATCAATCTCTTACCAAATCAAACAGTGTAAATAGAACTGTACGTTTGTTGAGAAATCATTCACATCACGATCTGAATAAGTTCAGATTTCATATTAAATGTCACCTTGAGGTTTTTAATAACTTTATATTATAAGTGTGGTTTATGTGTTTGTAATTAAGTCAGTATCGGCGCTTTCAGTTTGTCAAGGGCGTGAATAATAAAAATGAGTGTTTGTTTAATTTATTGAAATAGTTTTTCAATTTGTTATACCAATATTGCGGTTACGATAACTGAAATTATTACCTAACTAGCTATCGCCTGTGCCTGTGACTCCGTCTGCGAGTTAAAAAACGAAAGTGCTCTTCCAGACTATGCTCAACATCTGTACCAAATTTCATCGAAAACCGTTCAGCAATTTAGGCTACAAACTCTATCAAACATCCATCCATCCATCTAAACTTTCGCATTTATAATATTAGTATTATACCTATTGTCAAGACTTGTCTATACTTCTATACTATCTATACTATTATAATAAAGCGTAAACACACACTTCTCTGTTGCCTAAGATGTCAGCAATTACAGCATATTTTTGAATAATTCTTTTTTTTAATAAAAAGCCCTACACTTGCGTCACGCTTTAGGCTATATATTTTAACGCCATTAAACTTAGGGGGTAAATATTTTGGATAAAAACCCTAATGTGGGAAAGAGACCATAAGTTGCTGCCAACATCAAGGAAGCAAGGTTGTCATCATGTCATATCATTTTGACATTTGTAATTGATAATTTGATAAATGTAAACAATAAAATAAAATTTTCATAATTTCATGCGGATGAAGTCGCACGGGAACAGCTAGTTTAATACTATTTTATAGATCATGGAAAAGATATTTGTAAAGTATGCGTTTCCTGTCTTATTACTCTTACTTTCAATGTTAAAAGAAATGATTAACTCGCTTCAAGGGAAAGTGCTTCCTCGTGCAATGTACTGTCATTAAGCTTGCATTAGCTCCGCAGTCGATGATCCCGCCATACAACGCTAATGCAGGCAACACACGTTAGGATTTGCAGAATTCTAGCTTTACAATACCTATATGCAACTGTACATGGGACACAGAACTACAGTATGTGTATCTCGCTTATATTGGCTATATTTGTAATGAACCTATCGTGTGTGGTCTACATTATTTAGACGTAATCGTGTGTCAGCTGGTAGATTGTTTTTCCAAGCTTTTCACTTATAAATGAAAGTTATTTTGTGCTAACGATGGCTTCTCTTGTTGACTAATAAATTAGTGGTTTTACTTTATCAATAATTAATCTTCCCTTTCCTTCGACCTTTTAATAAAGATAATAAGGCGTAATTTTTTTTCTTTAGGAACTAGACAATTTTAAATATCCTTCCCTAATAGTATTAAACTTTAAAGGCGATAGCGATCTTTGGAATCAAATCTGATAATGATAATTGTTAGTACTCTATCTAAATACAAGATCTAAGATCCTGCTTTCACAAACAGTAACCGCGACATAGTGATCAGTCAACAGATCGATATCGATTGCGTATATCTAAATCGGCGATCAAACGGCGACAAATCCTCGCTTATTGCGTTGTGAATATGATTTGCAGGGTGGGCATGGATTGAGAACACGATTATAAAACTATTCAAACTTTGCGGCAGCTCGTGCACTACGAGACAGAATTTAAAAAAAAAATCTCACGTAGTTAAACTCGTACTCATCTCTATTGTATATCCCTCCACCGAATCCCTTTATATACAGACGAGCTGTCGCCCGCCACCTTCTTTAACGCAAACTTGAACCACCGGTCATGCCATTTTGACAGCGCGGTATTTAAAAAAAGTAGCCTATAATATGCCTATCCATGGCAGCTACCCTCCAATGAAAGTCCCGTCGAAATCGGCCCAGCCGTTTCGGAGATTACCTGGAACAAACGCGGCTTTCGTACAGACAGACAGACAGACAGACGATTTTTTTAAATGAGATTTTCGTTATCAGCAACGCAAATACATCATCTCCCCGAAATCTGGAATTTTTCTTTTGATATTACAAACAGATACTCCGGTTTTATTATATGTATAGATTAGCAGAATTTTGTTATGTGTTGTATCTTGTAAGAAATTCCGAGCCACTGTAAAGTTTGGATGGTACTATACAAATTCTGAGTACACGAATGCATCGATACGTGTGTCAGATGTTAAATGATCGGTGTATCATTTGGAATCGCGATGCGTGGGCGCGGGCACCTTACCGGCGACTTAGAATTAACTTATCGCCAGCTTAACTCAAACAGTTATTTACTGCTGTAAAGAATCTCCGAATTATTACGTATATTGCTGCATATTTAGAGTTCAATGATTTTAAATACAGTATTTTTATTTTATAAAATGTCGTTTGATCTTAACTTACTCTTTGATCTCTCTCTCTCTCTCTCTCTCTCTAATCACAATCAAATCTTTTCTCTTTTATTTAATCATACTAGTCATACTAATATTATAATTGCGAAAGTTTAGATGGATGGATGTTTGTTAGAGTTTGTAGTCTAAATGGCTGAACGGATTTCGATGAAAATTTGTATGGATGTAGAGGATAGTCTGGACTTTTTTTTTTAATTCCACGCGAATGGAGTCACGGGCGGTAGCTAGTGTACATATAATTTAATGAAACAAGGTTTAGGCAACATTTTAGAAGCAGAAATAATGTATCGAAGCCCGAGCATTTATTTGAAATCCAAATAAGAGTAACAACACATAAACACGCAGCGGTTTTTATTTATTTTTGAGCCGGTTTGCAAATTCAAATGCAAAAAACGTGGCTCATGTGAGTTAACCTCTAATTCCCGCAAACTTGATTTTGCTTTAATATTTTTATTCATGAATTCCACCGCATTAGTTAGTTTTAAAAAAAATTGAAAACAAAAGCTGTACGCGCTTTTAGACGAAGTTACATACGAGTATGCTAATTAGTGGGGACGTAGTATTCAAAATTGTAACTTGAATGTTTTGTCGTATTTATTTTAGTAATTTAAACAGAAATATTTTATCTCTATTACAAAGAATTAAATCAAATCCTTTTGAGTCCAATCAAATTCGACAATACAAAGGTTTAATTTGATTATCTTTCGCAATCAGCTCCTAGACCTTGCGTGTTTTTTTGCCTACCTGCGTGGATAAGCCTTCAGATTGTCAGAAAGTCATAAAAGGCGTGTTTAGAATTCATTGTTACTCATGCCGAATACTGAAACGTAACTTAAACCGTTTGAAATCTGCTAGACGTCAATTTTTAAATGGAATTTGAAGTACGGTTTTGGTTACATTCAGCTTTATCATTTGAGACGCTGTTAAATGTTGAAATGTCGTTTCAGTATTCAGTCGATAGTGAACAATACAATCAAAATCTAATTAAAGTGGGGCGCGCCCAATCCGTATCAATTATATTTAAACAGAAATATTTCATCACCAGCATTCCTGCTGACTAAACAATTACATTTGTACCGATTATAGTCTGTGAGATACCTAATAAATCTGAAACTACCCTATTTCTAAACTCCATATTTAGACAAAATTAATTCCTTGGTGAATTATTTCGTTTGTTTCCATTACATTTATTTTATTAAATAACTAGCTGTTTTCGCGAATTCATCCGCGTGAAATTATAAAAACTTTATTTTATTGTTTACATTTGTCAAATTATCAATTGCAAATGTCAAAATGACATGACATCTTAGCAATCTTTCTTTCTTGATGTTGGCAGCAACTTATAGTCTCTTTCCCATATTAGGGTTTTTATCCAAAATATTTACCCCCTAAGTTTAATGGCGTGAAAATATATAGCCTAAAGCATGACGTAAGTGTAGGACTTTTTATTAAAAAAAGAATTATTCAAAAATATGCTGTAATTGCTGACATCTTAGGCAACAAAGAAGTGTGTGTTTACGCTTTATTACATTAGTATAGATATAGATTTGTAGGATTGACGGAAATCCGACTTATTATCGAATTTTTGAAATTATCATGTTTTAAGTTAGCGTCATTTTAGGTTATCAATGTTATCCGATAGCTAGAAATTACTTCTTGGAAAGTATGCTCTTCATAAAAAAAAACTTGAACTAATTGCGCGTTAAGACTGCATCAAACCATTTTATCTTGACATTTTACAATTGGAGATATTTGAGAACTGTACAATTTAACTGCCAGTTTAAATATTCCTACACTTGCACAATACTAAAGGTTCAGCTTCTATAAGTACAACTTCCTTCCTCTAAGAGACACTTCGTTTAATAATCTATCTCTAGCGATCATCTAAGATTTTAATTCTTTAAGGAAACGACTGCAAGAGCACTGGTCTTATGGCTGTTATTATCTCCAATCTAAAAAGTACCTAAACAACTTTAATATAAAAACTAATTTAGTTGTTAATTGATGTAAATAGTGTTTGATAAAGGTAATTAGGCGGTTGCTAACATCGAGCTCATTTCCGTGCCCTCTGGCAGGACTTTCACTAACCACGCCCTCGGACGAAAGCTATTTCTAGACATCCTATGCACAGATAACCTACATTACAGAGAGATATAATGTTATTTATGTTTTCAGTATGCTTGCATAAATCATTTGTACAGAGCATAAATTGTTGCTCTCTCTGAGTTAACTTCTATGGAGATTTAGGTTTTTGCAGCGAAACAAAACACTACTATTATCCAAATAATAACAATCATAGTCAATAAACTATGGACATGTTATGCGACGAGACGATGGGGACATAAACCAGAAAGTGTTAAGATTGAATGTGGATGGCTACAAAGGTAGAGGAAGATCGAAGAATTGTGTGAAAGAGGATATGCTTAAGAAAAGAGTGGATTCAGATATGACGGCTGATAGAAATATATGGAAGAACAGCAAATACTGTGCCGACCCTCCGTAAGGGATAAGGACAAGTGATGATGATGAATAGTCAATAAACTAACCAGGATAGGAATAACAGATAGAAATGTTCTTAGATAAAGATCATGTTGATATTTTCTAATAAATACAGCGGCATCTGACACGCAAATATTTTGCATTAATTAAAGAAAAATGGAACTATCTCCGAGATGAAGGTTTAAGAAAACTTTCTTCACTGTGATCGTAAAATCTATCACCCATTACACAGTTTAGTTACACGTGACATTCCGACCTATTGCCTACAGTGTTGTTGTACTTCCTATTGGCCTACTGCAAGCGACACTACGGAACTTGTTTAGTCTGTCGGATAATTTTATAATAAGTAGAAAAACATTAACACCATAACACTTGAAATCGAACAGCGAAAGTTAACAAAAAAACTAATATTGTCAGGTTGAATTTAGACGTAGATCTATGTTTGTGTAGTTTTAAATAAGACCTGGTAATTATTAAGCTAATTACAGCTATCAGCGATTCCGGCTAATTGACTACAAGCTATTGTGTCGAATGCGGACACTTTGCATAACACTGGCCATTGTCCGCGATATAAACAGATTCATTTGTACACCATGAAAATGATCCATTAAAGGTTCGTAAAAGATTGTCCAAAAACTTCAATGAAATCAAAAAGAAATTCAAAAAGTTAATGTTCATTTACACTATGAGGTATGATACTAAACCTCTAACTGATGTCTTTAGCATTGAATTAGTCAAAATACCGTAGTAATTGTTATCTGTAGAGTTTAATCTAGTTGAGTTGCGTGCGGTCGGCCAGCCGCGCCCGCAATTAGACCGCTTATCCATCGCTTTAAACTACGAGGAAATGCTGTTTATCACGACTAATTTCATAGTCTTGTGTTCACAGTCTGTTCTTAGGCTCTTTTAATATATTTCTGCCGTTACCCATTACGTTATTAATAAGAAAAATAATTCAAATCAAAACTAAAACTCTTTATTGTAAAAATGAAAATTAAAATATATTATCTATGGTAGTCATTTACATTGACATTGTCAGATATTGTTTTTCTGACAAATTTGACATACTGTATTTTCTTAGTTTTACCTTTATATTTTTATCGAATTTATTATTTGAAAATGAATTTTTAAAACGTATACAATGGCTAAAGTAACTAAGGAGGTATCACATATGATATTAAAACATGATGACGATTCTTCCGTAGAGGTGCCTGTTAGCGACTGGTCGTCTATGATCAATGAGGGTCCTGGAGAAAATCCTAAATATGCCTTATACGCTAAGGGCTTATACCGACCAGGCAGCGGTGAGATATGCGCCAAACATATCGCTATGTCTGCAAGCTCTATCCTCATACATCCTTATTACCATTACCCGGCTATCCCTGATCCAGGAATTAAAGCAGCTATATTAGAACCAGAAGAGAAAGTTACGTATACAGATGACGGACAAGCTAAATATTTAGCCGCTTGCAAAGACATGAATCAGTACGTAGTTGAAACTTTCTATAAAGGACTATTAAAGGATAAAATAGATCTAAAGTATTATTGTGTCGATCCTTATGGTGTGAAAGCTATGGCCATGGCTCTCAGAAATAATAGAAATGTCACATGCATAGATTTCACTGATAATTTTCTCAACGATGACGCTTGTTTTCATTTGGGTGAAATGTTAGTTACAAATTTAGTAATGCGAGAGCTAAATTTGACTGGTTGTAGAATAGGAGCAAGTGGTGTGAAACGATTGATGGCCAATTTGCCAACGAATCGCTCTCTTCGATATTTAAATCTTAGCAAAAATAAATTAGGCGATGAAGGCGTAAAATACTTACTAGATGGTTTTATACGTGGGCTCGAATTGCCGCGTTTGATTTTAAGATACAATGATCTAACCGGCGAAGCTGCCAACTACTTGAACGAAGCTCTAGAAACGTATGATCAATTTACACAACTGGACCTTTCCTGGAACAAGTTCTCCCTAATCCCTTACGGCACATTTCATATGCTGCTTCAGTTGGCTAATTGTGATAATCTCGAAGATTTGAATTTATCATGGAATGCACTATCCGGTCCTCGCATTGGATCTGCAATTAAAGCAGTTATGTCATCTCGGAAACTTAAAAAATTGGATATTAGCAACAACAGATTCGCTGACGACGCTATAGACGATATTGCAGATGGTATGTGGACCGCGAAAAAGTTGGTAACTCTCGATGTATCGTATAACCCTATGTCAGTAAATGACGCCTTAAAATTCATTGGAAAAATGAAATTCGGAAAGGTTAAAGTACAAAATCTTTTAATGGAAAATGTAATAGTTGATTCAAATTTCCTGCAGCAATTACGTCACGTTAAAAAAATTAAGAAGAAAGTTATTGTCACACATGGAGACGTCGTTGAAAGTACTAAGCCGCGAGATCCGGATATGAGAGAGATTGTGTTAAATAGAGCTGATTTCTTGACGAAAAAACAAAAGAAGGTACAAACAGATATAGCTCTTTTAGCACAGCAGCTTGTTAAAGAGAGTCGGACAAAAATGAACTCTAAAGCATTCCTTGAAGCTGTTGAAGCATCGGGGTTGCCGTTAAACGATGACCTTGTGAATGAGATCATAAACGCCTTCCCCGGACCGAAATCCGGAAAAGGTAGAAGCATTGATGTCAATTTGTTAGTAGATTTTGCGAAACGAAAATGGCCAGATCGCAAGCTGCCTCCCACACCACCTCCAGAAATTGTTGAACCCGTTGTTGAACCTGAGCCAGAGCCAGAACCAAAAGGTAAAGCAGCTAAAGGTGGCAAGAAAAAGAAATAAGTTTTTATATGTATTTTGCATAAATTTATTTTTAGATATGTATATTAATATTTCCAATTCTTTCATACAATTTTTGTTTAATTTTGTTATCCATGGTAGTAATTAGTATATAAAAATTTTATAAACTTTTGACTTTTTTTTAATTCTAAAAATGACTACTAAAACACACACTGCTTTCGTTCTTGTTTTAGCTGTTAAGTTTGGATTTACCTAACAAATTTGACCTTATTCAGCTGTTGCTTACCTTTATTACAAGTTTTTTAAACTGGGCAGGAAAATACAATACGGGACATTACATCTTGGCAGTCGGCAGCAGTTGAACCAGCATATAATTCATATTTTACCTCTTTGCTTGTCTTATTATAAAAATCAAAGAAGTAAAGAAATGTCAAAAGGAGTGCTTACTTATTGTCATTATAAATGACAAACAAATAGCTTTAGATAAGAATTTACACAAGAAAATAAATCATATTTAATATATAAAATGAGTTCAGACACAAACGTCGAGGTTGTATTTGAGAAGGATAAGCAGGAAGGGACAGAAGTGAAAGAAAAATCCGTATCTTCTGAGGAACCTCCTATGGAAGAATGGTCTTCGCTCATTATTGAACATCCCGAGGAAAACATCAAGATAATTAATTACACAAAAGGTCTATACGACCCTGGCAGCGGGGAAGTATGTACAAATTATATTACTATGTCTTCAAGTTCCGTTCTACGACATCCGTATTATAATTATCCAGCGATTTTAGATTTAGGTGTCAAAGAAGCTCTTTTAGATCCTGAACCATTGATTATTTATCCAGAAGATGGTCAGGAGTTATACTTATCGTTGTGCAAAGAATCGGGATTGACACCAATATCTAGTTTCCATCGACAATTATTGGAAAATGTAATTAATTTGCGATATTACGGCGTACAACAGAAAGCTTTCAGGGCGATAGCGATGTCTTTAAATTCGAACATGTTTGTAAATATCTTGGATTTAACAGATAATTGGATCGATCAAGATGGATGCTTTCATTTAGGTGAAATGTTGGCGGAAAATGGCACTTTAACTGTATTAAATTTGTGTGGCTGTAGGATCGGACCTGAAGGAGCTAAACGCCTGTTTACCAATTTACCCAAGAATAAAACTTTACAAGAATTGATTCTAAGCAGGAATCAACTTTACGACGAGGGTGTTGAACATCTAGCTTTGGCAATAATCCGTGGAACAGCTGTATGTAAAATAGATTTAAGTTATAATAGCTTAACTGATCAGGCCGTTGTACATCTCGGTGGTGCTTTTGAAGTAAACAATAAATTAACTCATCTTAATTTATCATGGAATATGCTTAAGTCTCCCAATGCTATATTCGATTTATGCTGTAAGTTAGAGGGAAATGAGAATTTTTTGGATCTAGACCTATCTTGGAATACTTACACCGGTCAACGAGTCGGTACTTCTTTAGGCATACTTCTAAATAATCCCAATTTCTTGTACCTTAATTTAAGTAATAACAAATTAAATACTCAAGTAGTTGATATTTTAGTAAAAGCTTTAAGAGAAAAGTCACGTCTTCTATCACTAGACATGTCATGTAATCCCCTAACGTCTACCGATGCGTACCACTTATTATCAACCATGTTGAAATCCAAAGTTAAACTACAAAAGCTTAAACTGGATAACATACTGGTAACAACGGAGTTTCTAACTCTTCGAGATCGAGTTCTAACATTAAAATTTCGCAAAGACGCCGAAATCACGTACGGTGACGTTTATACAAAACCTGTTTATAAGAATATCGATCTTAGAGACTTAGTATTAAACAGGATAGACTATCTTTGTAGAACGAAATTCAAAAAACATCACGTTGATATAGCGCTGATAGTAATGGAGTTGTACAAATTAGACAAAGAGCCAATGCCTACGAAACCATTTCTAAAAGAACTGAAAGATCGCGGTTTACCCTTGGAAGAAGATTTAGCGAATCAGTTCACAAGTTTATTCGCGGGGCCTTTTAGAAATAAATCAACGACTGTAAACATGGCGGCCATGATAGACTTCTTCAAACGCAAGTGGCCGGATCGAAAACTGCCGCCCACACCTCCGCCCTCGCCCCCGCCAGAACCACCACCGCCACCACCCAAAAAAGGTGGAAAGAAACCTCCAAAGAAACAGAAATAGTTTAATTGAAAATGATATTATTTTTATAGCGGATATTGTAGTAGTTTCTAGCATTATTTATTTGTTAATTATTAATTTTAACTTTGTAGCTGTTATATTAAAAGTACTACTTTGCCTTATTTGTGTCATTTATATTCGCAGATTGGTAATATTACTGCAAATAAATATCATTAGACTTTTCCTTTGGTGGGGTCGGCACAAGATGTACTACTTTTCTGTACATCTGTCAGCCGTTAAACATGAAAGAAGTTAAACTTACATAAAATTATTCTATTATAATTAAGACTACATACACTTGAGTAGTTACTGTTTAGTGATCTTATTGTTTCATATTTTTAGTGTTATTATAAGAGCAATTGAAACTACTCATAATCAATCTTTCAGAAACATTTCTAAAGAAGAATTTAATACTTGTCATACAGTTGTCAAAATTATTGACAAAGAAATTGTTTTAAAGATTTCCGGTACAAGTCACATTTTCTACGTAAAATGAGTTCCGAGATAGACTTGGAGACTTTCTTCGAGAAGCGAAATGAGGAAGAGGAGACGGCAACGCCAGAAGAATCCATATCTTCTGAAGAACCTCCTATGGAAGAATGGTCTTCGCTCATTATTGAACATCCCGAGGAAAACATCAAGATTATAAATTATACAAAAGGTCTATACGACCCTGGCAGCGGGGAAATATGTACAAATTATATAACTATGTCTTCAAGTTCAATTTTTCGACATCCATACTATAATTATCCAGCTATCGTAGATCCAGGTATCAAAGAAGCTCTTTTAGATCCTGAACCATTGATTATTTATCCAGAAGATGGTCAGGAATTATACTTATCGTTGTGCAAAGAATTTGGATTGACCCCGATATCAAGGTTCCATCGACAATTATTGGAAAATGAAATTAATTTACGATATTACGGCGTACAACAAAAAGCTTTCAGGGCGATAGCATTGTCTTTAAATTCGAACATGTTTGTAAATATTTTGGATTTAACAGATAATTGGATCGAGAAAGATGGATGCTTTCATTTAGGTGAAATGTTGGCGGAAAATAGTACTTTAACTGTGTTAAACTTGTGTGGCTGTAGGATCGGACCTGAAGGAGCTAAACGGTTATTAAAATACTTACCTAAGAATGGAACACTACGCGAACTGAATCTGAGCAAGAATCAACTTTATGACGAGGGAGTTGAATATCTAAGTCAGATAATAATACGTGGATCAACAGTATGTAATATAGATTTAAGCCATAATAACTTAACAGATGAGTCAATTGTTCATCTCTTTGAAGCCTTTGAAATAAACAATAAAATAACTCATCTTAATTTGTCATGGAATATGCTTAAGTCTCCTGACCCTATTTTTGATTTATGTTCCAAGTTGCAGGAAAATGAGAATTTTTTAGATCTCGACCTTTCTTGGAACGATTATGGCGGTAAACGTGTCGCAAAATCTATTAGCGTACTTCTTAAAAATCCTAGTTTCTCTTACCTTAATCTAAGCAATAACCACTTTGATAGTCAAGTAGTCAATATTATAGCAAGAGCTTTAAGAGGAAAGTCACGTCTGATTTCATTAGACATGTCATCCAATCCTTTAACGTCTACCGATGCGTACAACTTATTGGAACCTATGTTAAGGCCAAGAGTTAAGCTACAAAAGCTTAACCTAGATAACATAGTGGTGACGTCGGAGTTTCTAACACTTCGAGAAGAAGTTCTCGCAAAGAAATTTCGGAAGAACGCTGAAATCACATATGGTGATGTCATCAGAGAAACGGTTCATAAGACTGTGGATATGCGAGATACAGTGCTCAATCGGATAGACTATCTTTGTAGAACGAAGTTTAAGAAACAACAAGTTGACATTGCGCTTTTAGTACTGACGCTGTACAAATTGGACCCGAAGCCAATGGACACGAGACCGTTTTTGAGAGCGCTTAGAGATTTCGGACTACCCTTAGAAGACGATTTGGCTAATCAATTAACAAAATTATTTGCTGGTCCGATGAAACCTAAAACAACGACTGTAAACTTGGCGGCGATGGTAGATTTCTTCAAGCGCAAGTGGCCAGATCGTAAGCTCCCTCCCACGCCGCCGCCCTCGCCCCCGCCTGAACCTGTCAAGAAAGGTCGTAAAAAGGGTTTAAAGAAAAAGAAATAGTTTAAGTGATGTAATAAGTTTTAACTTTCATTATAGTAGCATTATTTATACGTTCAAACTATTCGCTAAATACATTAAAATACTATAATAATTGTTTTATTTTTTAACATTTTGGGAAGATGCAAATAAGAAGTCTACATGACACTTCTTCAATGATTATAATGAAACAAATCATCATCTATCATCACAATTCACCAACTATTTTAATGTCATAAATAACAATAATTATTTAAACATGAACCGTCAGACGTTATTTGATCTGGTATTTTGCTATGATTTAGCATCTAAGACATTGAATTTTTTAAAATAACGGTTTTCGTATGCGCGGCTGGCGCGGCTCGGCCTGCAGTGGCGTGCCTCACGCGACCGCGCTCGCTTCTTTATTATTATTTATTGCTTTCCAATAATCTTCGGCTAGATATCGCGCCGGCCGCGCGCTAGCAAGCGTTCCCACATGTTATTATGTAAATACGAGCGATGAAATCCCGTCCGGTGACATGTAGGAAGCCGATCACGATTACTATATGATTATTGTTTATTTTTATTATACTAAGGTTCCACTTCACACTTGAGCCATAAACATTTTAAAAAATTTAAGAGAGTAATAAATATGAATTAAATATTTTAATGGGCTCTTGGAGTATAATGTTTAGTTCCGCTAGTAATTTATGTTTTTAAATTGAAAATCTTTGGATACGATCAGACATGTTTCATATTAATAAAGGTGTGTTAATAAGATTAAAAAATCAAATTAAATAATTTAATAATGTTTTTTAATTTTCTTGTTTCAGGTATGTACTCGTATCTGTGGGCCGCAAACGCATCTACGTGGTTTTTGACCGACTTCCCAAAAAAAGGAGGTACTCAATTCGTCTGTATGTTTTTTTTTAATGTGTGTTACGGAATAATAAGTGTTTTATTATTATTTTTTATTAAATTATGTTTCTCAATTTATTTCCTTTTATTTAATTAAAAATACTGTTGTACACTGCAAACTAATTCGTGATTTATGTAGTTTTGTAAATGACCGGATGTCGGATTCTTTATAGCAATCTTGTTTGCTGACGAAATCGCGTAGGAATGATGTTAATGTTGGCGGCATTATTTTTTTAGGCACTATCGAGAGTGTCCGAATTCGCGGAGTGCCCGGGGCAAAATTTTATTTAGTGAATAGAAAGTATTCGGAAAGCTGTCGGCGCCGCGTGGGCGTTCTTTGATTAGGAATTCGTACGTCGTTCGTCCGACGTACGGACGGCAGTGTTTACACTTTTACTTTTCATATATATTTTCTCTAGTATCTTTGTATATAGTGCTGGTACTTTTATAGCTTAAAGGTACAAAAACAGAAGCTGTAAATATATTCACACTATTGGTAGTCTTTTGCTCATATTTTTTTTATAACCTTACATTTTGTAGACACTAATCGTATTAATATTATAAATGCGAAAGTTTAGATGGATGGATGTATGGATATTTGATAAAGTTTGTAGCCTAAACGGCTGAACGGATTTCGATGAAATTTGGTACAGACGTAGAGTATAGTCTGGGAGAACACAAAGGCTACTCGCTTTTGGTTTTTTTTTCAATTCCACGCGGACGGAGTCGCGAGCAAAAGCTAGTTCATTATATTTCAGCTGAAGAATATGTTTGTTTACGACAAAAAATATAAAACAATGCTTCCGTTTTACTTACTTACCAAAGATGTGTGTCAGAAATGTACCGGGGAGCTTTGTTTTATTTATTCCCTTAAACAAACTAAGATAACCTCCCAGTGAAAATTTAACAACTCTTGCGTAAGAAATTCCATTAATTTAAACGTGTAAAAAGACAAACGCGTACCGACGTTTGTATGTTATTAACGTCCATTCATTTTAACAAAAGACTTGCTTTATTTTCATTTCTCTGAAATTGAAAGTCCACGTCGGCCGCGATAATTTCATATGCCGTAACTCAATGTGGAATAAGATCGGCTCGGCTTGGCGAGTATAACAACATTCAAACTTTATAGCAGCTCGGTTTAACGCTTGTTATTGCTGGTGAGCACCAGAATGAGCCACTGTTTATTAAAGCTTGCATAAGGATGTCCTTATGCAAGCTGTCTTAAGACAGTTCTACTCTGGTTTCAGGGCACATTGCTTTACGTTCCTGCCTATACTTCCTGATCTTTTTGTAGTATCTATTGTAATAGCGAGCCTCCGTACAGTTTGGATAGCATTTTACTCAAGCTGCGATTTACAATCAAAAGGTATAGCAAAAGCGACGGCTCGGCAATTTGTGGAAAAGCCTGAGGGGTTATTTTCTTTTTTGATATTGTGAAATATAAATCTTCAGCTTTTATTTCGTATTAAATATTCGTAATTGTAATTAACAAATTCAATTATATAAGTATACAAAAATGGTTTTGACTAAGTAGGTCGTCGTAGAGCTATTCGACCCAAGCACTAATTAATTAAATATTTAAACTGAATTGTGAAATGTACCTGGCCCTGCCCAAATCCGTCATCGCCAAAAATAGAGGAGAAAGTTGATTTTATATTCACTAAAAGAATTTAATAACTAATTAGTTATAACCTACTGGTTTTAAGTAACCGATCATTTAGAGCAAAACCTACGTCTTAAGTTAACATGTAAACTTTACGTGTGTATTTATGTTTACGTCGCATCCCTAACTAGGACACCTGTTGAGAAGTCGGCGGCTGACCTTTGAGACTCCCCCCCACTTGCCCCTCCTGCCCCCTCCTCCAACCTCTCCGCGACGACTTACCGACAAAAGTAAAAGTTGCACGCGTACTATTGACGGCAGATCGTACTTAGTTACCCTTTTTCATTATTTCTTTCGTTAAATTTTATATTGAGATTTCAGATTATTTATGCTGGGTTTCTGCAGCTTCATTTATTTAATCGTTACCTAGTGATTCTTACTATTAGGTTGACCTAAGTTTCAATGGCGTAAAACTCAAGTTACGTATTTCATGCAGTTATCGTACCAAAAACGAACTATCAAGTGGTTAAATGTTGCTGAGAAACCGGCCATTAATAGATGAATTAAACAGAAATTGCAACATTTTACTCAGTTTCGACTTGTCAATTCCTCATCAAGCTACAAACTTCCAGTTAAATCAGAAGCGGTGATTTGTAATGTCTACCTTCAGCAGTACGAGTATACGAGTATGCACTTACAGACTAGTGTTGTTTATGCGCAAAACGCGTAAAACAACCGGCCTCCCGCGTCGTTGCCCCTAGCGACACTAATGAATTGAGATATTTTTCTTCATAGTCCGTCTATCGATCAATCGAGGATTTCGCAATGATCCGCTGCAGGCCCGCGCAGTCGGTGCATACGTTACTGATTGCAAGCTGTCTATTTCACACCCCACTACCATTATGCTTCATGTTACATCATTCATCTGATGCTAAACGCATATATCACGTGGATTACTTAAACGTCTAAAGATTTCATAGGTCTTTTAGTCAAGACTAGCTGTTCCCGTGCGGCTTCATCCGCATGAAATTATGAAAATTTTATTTTATTGTTTACATTTGTCAAATTATCAATTTCAAATGTCAAAACGACATGACTTTAAGACATATCATGGCAATCTTGTTTTCTTGATGTTGGCAGTTTGAAGTTTATGGTCCCTTTCCCACGTGACGGTGTTTTTCAAATTAATTTATCGCCTAAGTTTAATAGTGTAAAAATATATAGCCTAAAGCGTGTCGTAAGTGTAGGACTTTTTATTAAAGAAAGAATTATTCAAAAATATGCTGTGATTGCTGACATCCTACGCCACAAAGTAGTGAGTGTTTACTCTTTATTATATTAGTATAGAGTATAGAGTACTTAAGTCCGACACAAACAAAAACAAAAGAAAAGCGGTCGATGACTTTTCGTAAGCTCTGTGTAAACTACTTCTATGTTTGACAATAAAAACTGTCTATAGCAATAATAGGAAAGCGTTATATTTCTTGTCTCGTACACAATATGTCCCAGGTGTACATCAGTATGCCGCAGACAAACGCATTGATATTCATACCGTAGACCGATCATTATCCATCGTAAAAACTATATAATAATTACCCCATCTTTGTACCTAATGGCTCGAGCCCAGATTCAGAATAAAAATGCCACACCCGACCGCGGCCGAGAAACCGCATCGAATTACGTAACATCGTCGGAAGGTTAAAACTTGTTACTCAATCATTTGCAACCATTCCATCCCCGCAGATCACAGCGTTGATCTAACCTCCAGTGAACTTCAAACTATTGGACAACGAATTGAAACAACTAATATAGTAACGCAACATTTTTTTCTCCATCACATTTTAACATATTTAACCTTATGACCTCTTAGTTTAGTACCTAATGTAACATGCCAGATTGCCAGAACTGTCATGCCAGCTTCTAATCTAGGAAGGCTGGCTCGTTACATAGAAGGCCTAATTTTAGTCCCTTTTCCTTTCCACCCTTTTCTGAAGAGGAAAGAATGGGAAGGAAAAGTGGTTTTGACGGCGGAGGAGACGCATAGGAATCCAGTTTTTGTGCGTCTCCTTTTCCGTCGGTTAAGGGTAGGCAACGCATCTGCAATTGCAGACGTCTATGGGTAATGGTCGCTTCGCCATTTCGGCGGATATAGTTGGCCACTTGCACGTTTGCCCCCTTGTGTTATAAAAAAAACATAGTTAAAAACCATAAAAAATTAAATGAAGACTTTAAGTAATGAAAAAAAATGCATCAAGAAATAAACATTTTATAAAACATTAGCAATAAAGTTTGGAAAGCCTTGAATCAATTCTGTGCATTGTATTGACTGGAGTTGCCATTACTGCGGTGATTGCGTACCGACAACGCAGACGCCGGCGATTAGGATGCGCGTGCGCGGCACAAAGGCACCGGCTATGGATCTAATCCCGGATTAGAGGCGACGATCGGCTGTCTACATCTCTTTGATTATCGCGGACAATCACTTTGACTAAGAACATGATATTTGCTTAAAATCGTTACCTTGATGTAAATTTTCCTTAATTGAATCTTATGTTAAAACAAGTTTACTTTTCATTAGTAAACGTTTAAATAGATAGGTTTGTTGGATCTTACAAAAATAAATCCGAATACGTTGTATTTTCTTTTAGTATTAATAAATTATTCAACAATAGTACCAGAACAATACAAATGTATGGTGCGCGTGCGCAGGCTCATTTTGTCGGGACACGTTCACGCAACTCCCACCGCGAGTTTCGCAATAACGCACCCGGAACTATTGGAAGTCATTTTAATTTATATATTGTTTGCCGACACGTTGTGGCACTTGGAACATAATACTTCCTACATGCAATACCAAATTAAATATTAGTCTTTAATATTAAAAAATGTCTAAAGCTTCGACGGATATTGGGCGTTTATCGCTGTTCAGGGTCGATTTTCGAAATCTAACCATGCAATTTGATTTGCACAAGCATTTAAATTACCCATGTCCAAACTATACAAACAATGGTAATACAATTATAAGGTCCCCTATTAAAATTAATTACGACGAACTGCGCGTGTTTAGGTGCGCCCGAGTTGCGCAAACACCTGCCCGCAAAAACTAACGTCAGATGTCTGCGCGTGCGCACCGCTGTCATGGATATTTTTAGACGCTCATCTCCCTTTTAATTAAGACCAGTACGAGTTTAATGTGACAAAAACTTGTCATTATCGGCAGATGAGTCCGAACAACGAAAACAGTCCTGTTATTTACATTAAAATACCTTTGAACCATGTATGTAACGTTGTACATTATTTAAAAAGGCTATTCACGTTTATTCGTGTAACTTTTTTATACCGTTAAAATTATCATACTAATATTATAAATGCGAAAGTTTAGATGGATGGATGGATGTTTGTTAGAGTTTGTAGTCTAAACGGCTGAACGGATTTCGATTAAATTTGACATAGACGTGGATAGTCTGGAAGAACACATAGGCTACTCAGTTTTGTTTTTTTTAATTCCACGCAGACGGAGTCGCGGGCGAAAACTAGTACTTCGTATAAAGTTCAAATAACAGTTTTAAAATGCAAATTGAAGTTATCGTTTTTAATGACCTTGCTTTCGTGATATCTTCTCTAATTGAACATATTTTAAGTTTTCAGTTTTGAAGCGTAAAAGTTTGTCAATTTGTAAATGAAATAATGCGAGTGTGTCGTGTATTGTGTTTATTTGTCCGGCGATGTGTTCCCACGAGACTGCGAAGGCCGCTCACGATCCGTGCCTTGTGAAATATCTGCGTTCAATCATACCACACAAACAAATGCTTCGGTTCACAGTTCATCTACGGCGTGTTCAACATCTCAATGCTGCCAACTTTATCATTTAGAATTTATTTGTTTAGTAATTATCGTTACTAACTGTTTGAAATATTACTTAGCTCGAGCTAATTATCTATTAATGGTTCGATTACTAACGATATTGATTAACTCTGTCGATATTAGTTGTAGGTTTTATTTGAGATCAAAATGTAAGTAATGTTTCTGGTTTCATTTTTGATCTAATAAAAGCAAAGTTTTTATAAAAAAAAGGTAAGATCATTCAAATTCTACTATAAAACATATACAGAGAGAAAACAATCATTCTATAATATTACAAATGTGAAAGTTTAGATGGATGGATGTTTGCTAGAGTTTGTAGCCTAAACTGCTGAACGGATCTCAATGAAATTTGGCATACACGTAGAGGATAGTCTGGAAGAACACATAGGCTACTTGGTTTTGTTTTTTTTAATACCACGCGGCAAAGTCGCGGGCGAAAGCTAGTACTGCATAAAACCATCAAGTGATCAGGTTTGTGTCTTTTCTATAAAAAATTAAAAACAAACACGACACGTGCACATTTGGCAGGTGCGGACGTTGATGTATTTGATGAAGCAGTTGGGCAGACGTAACGGCGCTGTTTTATTTTGTTTGTAAGGTCAGGTGCATATGTATGTATATAATTGTTGTAAAGACATATAAGATAGTAATTCTTTATTTACAACATTCGTCTTACTCGCTAGTCATGTAACCTAATGACATTATCTTCTTCGTCCATCCGTGACATACGAAGTCGAGTCGTTGCATGCCAGATACAACGCCACATCACCCCCCCACGGTGTAAAATAACCCATACAAATCCATTGAAAAAAAATAATCATAATATTAACAAAAAGTTAAAAAAATGAAAAAGAATACTGAAAAAGGAAATGATGGTGTATGATGGATGCTAGACTTTGATGGGCAATTTGAAACGCACTTTGCGACCTGCACGGGTAGTGTAATCAGGTGGAATGCTATTTAATGACTGTTGCGATGTATGTGAGTTTTGTTGAGGAATGAATGTAACCTTTGGGGGAGAACTGACAGTCGTAGGGTAAGAAGACGAAGGAGGAGAAGAGAGGGTGGAGTCTGGCATCGATGACTCTTCTACATACGCCGGCTTCACTCGGTCTAGACTTACTTTGGTGTTTTTTTTTCCGATTGTTATAGTTATGTTTTTCCTGTCGTAGCTTACTACTGGGTGTGGACCGGTATATGGAGGCTTTAATGATGCCCGGACTGTATCATCTCTTAAAAAAACGTGAGTTGCCTTATCAAGGTCCTTAAAAACGAAGGGACGCCGTTCCGAATGATGTTTTGCCGGAACCGGGTTTATGTTAGCCATATGACTCCTCAGCTCCGACGCAAAATCAGCGACTGAAGGAGTGTGTGGGTTAGGCGAAGGATCAATGAACTCGCCAGGCAACCGAAGTGGTTCTCCATAAACGAGGTCGGCTGTGGAGACACCGAGGTCTTCTTTAAGTGCCGCTCTCATTCCCAGAAGAACTAAGGGCAGCGCGCTGTGCCACATGCCTCCATGACACATAAGGGCTGCTTTGAGCTGTCGGTGAAACCTTTCTACCATCCCGTTCGCACATGGGTGATAGCTCGTGGTACGGGTTCGGCTAACTGAGCAATGTTTCAGCATAGCGTTGAACAGTGACGATTCAAACTGACGTCCCTGATCCGTAGTCACAGTCGCAGGAATCCCAAAACGGGCAACCCATCCTGCTATAAAAGTTTCAGCAACCTCTTCTGCAGTAATGCCTGCCATTGGCCACGCCTCTGGCCACCGAGTGAACCTGTCTACTGCGGTAAGACAATATCGATACCCTTTGTTAGATGGCATGGGGCCGATAATGTCCACATGGACGTGTCGGAAACGGTTTGTTGGCGTTGCAAATTTTCCTGTTGGTGTAAAGGTATGCCGAGACACCTTGCTGCGCTGGCATTCTATGCATTCCCGAGCCCATCTCCTGCAGTCTTTTCTTAAGGCTGGCCAAACGAAACGGTCAGCAACTAAGCGTGCTGAAATATTCGCACCTGGGTGGCTAAGGTTATGTAGCTTGTTAAAATATTCACGTCGGAAAGAGGATGTTACAAAGGGTCGTGGTTTTCCTGTGGACATGTCGCAGATAAGGGGAAAATCAGAATTTGGTATGGAAACTTTTTGTAATTGTAACGATGAATTTTCGATGGCATATTTTATTTCTCGGTCGGAATCTTGCGCTTCAGCAAGGGCACAATAGCTATCATCGAAAGAAATTGACTCGATACGTGATAGGGTATCGGCCACTACATTATCTGTTCCTTTAACATGAACAACATCCGTCGTAAACTGCGATATGAAAGATAATTGATTGAGCTGAATGGGCGGAAGCTTTTCGCGTTTTTGACTGAAGGCGTAAACAAGCGGCTTATGATCAGTGTAAATGGTGACATGATGAGCTTCCAAAAAATGCCGGAAATGTTGGACACTCTCATAAACTGCGAGGAGTTCACGGTAATATGCAGGCCATTGTACTTGTTTTTCGGTTAACTTTTTGCTAAAGAAAGCCAAGGGCTCCCAGTGATCGCCTACCAACTGTTGGAGACATGAACCGACTTGTAATATTGATGCGTCGGTGAACAGTCCAAGTGTGGGATTAGAGACTGGGTGAGCTAAAAGTGTAGCATTGCTGAGGCTATCCTTGCAATTTTGAAATGCCAGTTCCAGCTCTGGTGTCCAGGGTACTCCGGAGGAGGCCGTGTGCCGTCCTTGTTAATTCGGTAACCCAAGAAGGTCACTTCCTTGGCACCGAATGTACATTTTGCGGAGTTAATTACGACACCATATGTGGTCATGCGTTGAAATAAAGTACGTAAGTGTTCTAAGTGCTGTTCTGGAGACTTAGAGAAAACTAACACGTCATCCACATAAGGGTAGCAAAAATCGAGCCCTCTTACCACTTCGTCAATGAAGCGTTGAAATGTTTGTCCCGCATTTCGAAGGCCAAATGTCATGAAAGGAAACTCGAATAATCCAAACGGCGTAGTGATGGCTGTCTTACAAATATCAGCCTCATTCACAGGCACCTGCTGGTATGCTTTAACAAGATCAATAGTGCTAAATATATTGGAGCCAGATATGCTATGGGAGAAATCACCTATATGCCTAACGGGATACCGGTCTGGAATAGTCCTAGCATTAAGTGCTCTGAAATCTCCACAGGGTCTCCATCCGTTTTTCACCTTTCCTGGCCATATGTAGAGGCGAAGCCCAAGGACTCTTCGAAGGCCTGGCAGTTCCACATTTAACCATATCCTCGAATTCCTTCTTAGCTGCGATCAATCTAAGAGGAGCTAAGCGGCGAGGACGGCAAACCACGGGCGGACCATCCGTTGTTATGATATGATGTACAGTGGTATGTTTCACAAGACGTGGAAAACCAGGTGGCTTAGTGAGGTCTGGGAACTCTAGCAGAAGTTTTGAAAAAGGTGAGCTATCATTCATGGACACTGATCGGATACTAACCTGATCGATCTGAGCAATCACTGCGGTGGTCGAAAGAGTAGTCTTTCCGTCGATGAGTCGCTTGTGACGAAGATCAGGAAGAAGGTTGTAATGACTCAAAAAATCCGAGCCAATTATAGGTGTTTCTACGTCGGCAACAACAAAGTTCCAAAGGAGATCGCGACGTAATCCAAGGTCGAGACGTAGAGAGATAATACCAAATGTTTTAATAATGCTGCCATTTGCAGCCGATAGTTGGTAGCTGGATGCCGTGCGACCCTTGGTTAACCTTGAAGGATAACAGCAAAGATCGCTACCTGTATCTATTAAAAAACGTCGACCTGATGTTTTATCCATGACAAATAACCGTCGGCTAATTCCCGAGTCTCCATCACCTGCTGCATCAACTGAATGCTCACTGGATCTTTTGGAACTGCATGGACTAGTGCACCGAATGGCTTTGCGCCCAAATCTACTGTGATACCAACACCTACCAATTGAAAACCGAGATATTCGAGAATTGGAACTGCTACTATCTCTTTGCGTCGCATAGCCTGAATTCGCTTCAGTACTGAACGACTCTTCGAGTGCTTTAATGCGTACAGTTAAAGCCGCTAGAAGTAGTTTATCTTGTGGCATGGTCATTTTAAAATGAAAATGTAACTGTGAATCGAATGTAAATGGAATTCACAAAGTGTATGCGATTAAGATTGATGAGGCGCTATTTCAATATTTTCACAATACCTCAAACATACAAAAGTAATAAAATAGATATAAAAAAAATAACATGTCACCTGGACGTAATAAATGAATAAATGAAGTCTGTCAATGCGGCGAATGATACAATTCTTTACAACATTATAATTAAACCTACTTCGTTAAATGTTTTGACAATTTTCGTATGATTGACACTGACATTAAATAAAATGATTAAAAAAACTATACAAATCTCTTCCGGAAATGACTGCACAAGTTTTCGCTACTCGCCACTATCGCTTGTGGCGTTAGCATCAATGAAAATTGTAATAATTACATTTATGATGGCGGTTGCTGTCAAAAAAATAAGTCATTAAAAATAATAATAATACGACCGCTGTACATGCAGCTTTTGCAAAAATTATGCACTCTGAATACACTTTCGCACTATTAGATTTTATCTGCTTTATGTTCTCAAAACACATTTCCCGGTGACATGAGTGGTCTTCACGTTGACTCGTTAACCGGGCTGGCGGGAAGATGCGGTTTGCGCACCCGATGCAGGCACAGGCGATGCAGGGAGGAATCCTTGCGAACTTGCCTGCCCTCGTGTAGCTCCGGTCAAAGCTTTGGGCGGAAGATTGTTGCCTCCGCTTTCGTTCACTTTTCGTATTTTTATATTTCCAACGAAAAGAAAAAAAAAAAACGGTTGAAACATTAATATCACGTCGGGGTCACCACTAAAGACATATAAGATAGTAATTCTTTATTTACAACATTCGTCTTACTCGCTAGTCATGTAACCTAATGACATTATCTTCTTCGTCCATCCGTGACATACGAAGTCGAGTCGTTGCATGCCAGATACAACGCCACAGTTGCTTTGTACAGTTACGCGGTGCAATACGATACATACAAGGTCTGCAGACGCCTTTAAATGTGTTACACATTGCGTTGCCTTAAAATTTTATCAATAAATGTTTAAAATGTTAATCGCAATCCAATCCAATGGTCTTATTCAAGCATGTTGTATGCTGTTTCATCATACTAAGATTATAAATGCGAAAGTTTAGATGGATGGATGTTTGTTAGAGTTTGTAGCCTAAACGGATCTCGATGATATTTGGAACATATGTAGAGGATTGTCTGGAAGAACACATAGGCTACTCACTTTCATTTTTTTTTAAATTCCACGCGGACAGAGTCGCGGGCGAAAGCTAGTTAATTAATAAAATAAATACCAAGCAAATTACACGGAAGTTGTAAAATTGCGGTAAACTAGAACAAATTATAATAAATGCATAAAAGGAATAATATGAAAATTATCAAAATCAAGATCAAGAACTATCTGCTTTTATTTTTGTAAAGTTTTTTAGTATATAAATGGAAATATAACTAAAACGCCGACAGGATAAAGGCGTAACAGAGCTACTGTCCTCATTATCCGTCTGAAAGATATTAAAAACCTCGCTCACTGAACCGTACAATCTTATACAAAAAACAAAAAAATATTCTAACGCACAACAAACGAAATAAAACTAGAATCATATTATAAGAAACATCAGAAAGGCGATCGTAATGTAGTACAATCAAGTTTAGTACTGCGGTCTTGGTTAATTGTCCCCGCAGTCCCGCGGTCCCTGAGGACAAATGACCGCCGCGAGATCCTTGCCCCTTAATGGCTTGAAATCTCCATGAATTGGTCACGGACTGCTTTGTTATTACCTGATCCCTTCCGCCTTGTAATTGACTACGATGGAATATGAATAGTAAACAGCAAAGACTAGAACACGCGAGCACAGAGGTGACAAACATCATAGACTCCTTTTGTAATAATGTTGAAGAAATATTTATAAATCAAATTGTGAATGAGCTACAACCATAAAATAAGAACGAAAATAAGTTTATCAAAGATCAAAAAGCATACTTATTGTAATATATTCTTGTAATACTTTTAAATTGGTCGGTAAATATTACTCAATGTAAATTGTCAAGCGGTCGGATGTATAATCTTTGGGCGCGTAGCTCTCATCCCGTCGCCTGTAATTACACCGGTGGGGATCTGATAGCACGGTAAATTAACAGAGCCCAAAAAGGAGAGGTCGGCAGTGTGCGGTCGGTGTGCAGCGCGCCCGAGCCGCCCAAACACTGTCCATTACTAAATTACCATACGAGATCGAAGGCTTAAGGAAATCGCCGGTCGCCGACACCTTATTTATGCTTTCGATTCGGCCAGTTCATTTTCCTTTTGTTTGCTTCTGAGAATCTTTTAAGGAATCTTTCAGTAATTATTTTACCACACATAACGATTTCATTCTTTCAAGAAATCTTAATTAATATTTAAATAAAACGACTTTGATAATGTTTTAATCTCATGATCACTATATCAGTTTATTTATTCACTGAGATACTTGGAACCGTGTATGAAATTCGAAAACTACATTTGGTACATGGCGATATTCGAACCCAGGACATGCAGATAACAAGTCAATTGCTAACTCTATTGTAGTGCTATTTATAATGAAAGTCAATTCCTAAAAGAATCCATACGTAAAATATATAAGAGACGTTAAAAGACAGTTATTTTAATAAAAACCGAACATATCTGATAATATCTTACAGATTGATCTTACCGATAAGTACGATAAATTTGATGAAACCTTTTAAGACGAAATCGGTCAGCTTTAGCGTATAATGACTGCAAATTGGTCGGATCATGTTGCCCAGGAACGTGGAATTTAAAGGCGACCGCACACAGGGAGAATTGTATGTACGGATTTTTTATTTATCTGGCTTGTATATTAAAAAATTTATTAACATCGATAACTAGGAATATCACCATCTTCCTGTTATGAGTATCACAGTTCATCATCATCCTGATTTTACCCTACGGAGGATCTAAACAGTGTTTAATGGATCTTCTATACGCTACTACCAACCATCAAGTTCCTCATTCATTCAATTCACTCTAAGCTATGTCTCCTTCCATAAATCCATCCAAACTTTCTTCGGTCTTCCTCTATCTTTCAAGCAGTAACTATGATATCATCATCATCACCAGCTCACTATATGTCCCCAGTGAGGGGCTCGGAGCCTATGATATAATACTTTGTTATTTAAATAGGAATACCCATGCTCTCAGCAGTGTATAGTTCCCCTCATCACGTACAATGCGGTAACGTGTTCCTTGGGGATCAGGTTCCTTGTCCGAGCTTTGTTTTGCCTTTTTAATCATCCCTTGCGGTTACGTGCAGGAAGTTTCGTATATTCTCTATCGTATTAGGTGATGTGCCTTTTCGTTTATTTTGCTTCTATTTTAGACCAATCCCTAAAATCACATCGTTTCCTCTTAATTGAATTTGATTCAAAAGTGTTTCGTGATATTTTCTTAATAGGCTTAAAGTAGGTTTTATAGTATTTCATAATTAAAATCAAGAATTAATAAAATCTTAACATAACCCAGAAGTTTAATACGCCATGTTGAATACAGATTAATAAATTGCGTTCAATAAAACAGTTTAGTTAAATTAAACGCAACATTGCTCGCCACAGGAACAGAGGGTGCAAAGAAAAAAACTCCCGGAGCCTGCGGTTTCTCATATACATTACTGTTCCCATGTCTTTAAGGTTGTTAGAGGAGTTTTTTTATCTTTTTCCTGCCGAGACACTGCGGCGCGGGGTTTGTCTGTCCGCATACGCTCCGGCCATTCTGATGTCGTTTGAAACGGCGTATAATTGATATTTGGTAATTAATTAGTGAATGTGTATTAGTTAAAATGTCTTCTTTCTTTTCTCCTTTATTTGTAGACTAGCTTTCGCCCGCGACTTCGTCCGCGCGAATTAAATCTTCGTAAGTAGCCTATGAATTCTTCCAGTTCCACGTCTTAATCAAACATCTATGTATCCAAACTTTCGCATTTATATCGTACTAAGATTGATAAAAGTTTTTCGCATATATCCTCCACTCTGTATTTGAAACTTCCTACGCGAAAAGTTCCTTTTATATTACTAGCGAGCTTACAAACTTTATATTACATATTAAGGTGTTACAATTATTTAAAATCATAAACGCTTTTGCAACATTTCGTGACATCTAATTACCGACACAGTAGAAAGGTGTCAGCAGCGATATTGCAATAGTCACTACATAGAGATACTGTGATGGACAAAGTTCACAGCACAAGGACTGCGCGTGCGCACCGTGACACGCCTGGTTAGATCTACAGATAGGTGTTCATGTAACCAATGTGTTCATGCCCTTATAAAATGTTTTTAAAACATTAATCGTGTAATTTCAATACTTTTATGAACTACGTAATACATGTCCTTCATGATGTTTGAATTTATTCTGAAATCTAATCCTTTATTGTATGTTAGATGCCATCAAGCAACCGTAAGTTTCTGAAAACAAAATTGAGTTGAATGCTACATTATTAAAGTTGATTTTAGAACAACATATAAGTTAGATCTGGCGCAATTGAGAGCACAAATTGCACTCGTTAAAAAGGTCGCATCAATTCCCGACTGAAACGAAGGATTGGATAAAAACGTCCGTGCCTAATGCGGTAACGTAACCCAAACCTGATCGCAAGAAAATCTTTACGAGTACACCAAACGGAGAAATGAAGGCTTGCACGGAAATAAATTAGTTTCCTTTTAAACGTATCATTGCCCTTATCCAGTCTAAGGAGTCGACATGTCCTTAAATTAAAAGCGAGCTTTTTCAACGAGGAATTATGGCCCATGACAATTTGTTCAGCTAAATTTTTGGATTAATTCTAACCACTATTATAATTTAATTCACATTTTTAATTAAGGAGTTAATAAACTTTTTGATTATAATTGGGGTAATTAGACTGCTTAATTCAACAGGATTACTATTATTACCGTAATTCAGTTGGTTAGTCGGCTTAAATCTACATGGTCATATTCATCTATACATATAATAAAATTGGTGTGTCTGTTTGTAATAACAAAAGAAAAAATCCAGATTTCGGCAAGATGATGTATTTGCGTTGATGATAACGAAATTCGAGTCTATAAAATTTTTGTCTGTCTGTCTCTCTGTTCGCAAGCCGCGTTTGTTCCGGGACACCTCCGAAACGGCGGGGCCGATTTCGACCGGACTATTATTTTTATCTTCGGCTATTTTTTTTATATTGCGTAGCCGAAGTCGCGGGCAAAAGCTAGTAAAACAATAATCAATCACATACACCATCAGACAGATATAATAAGAAAAAATATTCCATTTTTCAATGGCGTCGCTAAATGACCTGTATATATTTATTTATAATCTGTCAGTCTGTAATGACCTATTTTAAAAGTCCCGGACCCGCCGCAACGTGGAGTAGTCAGACCCAGGTCGCTACTACTCAGCCGGGAGTAACTCGCATGCACAATCTTGTTTTAGATACGGTATTTAAATTCATTTTTTATAATATATTCATAAAGTACCTTTCTTTTTAAGCTTCTTGTTTATCGTGTACATTGGCTAACTATTCGATTTTTGGCATTGTTTCTTTGTTACCGTTAAAGACTGACCTTGGTAAATTTCAAGAGTTACATAAAATAGACTAGGCATATCAGTAATGTTAGTAAAAAACAAATTTATACAAGATAATTAGTTGTCAGACATTTTTTGTTAACCACACAGAAAATATAAAAAGGTATCAACTGACCGGTGTTCTGTGTGAGTGCAGGGTAACAATTATCTTTGGATCACTCAGGGGTCCCGAGATTATCTAATGCGTGTCCATTATTTTTTAGGCGCACGGCGCGCGAGTGTTGTGATTACCTCCCGAGCCTTCTACGCCGGAATTCCAAGGGCAGGGGGCTATCCTGACCGCCCTTTGTCAGTTATGAACAATTTCCTGCTCGATTCTCGCAGCCTTGTCTGAGTTTTTGAAGGATATTTTGGTTGGATTTATTTTTTCTGTTCTTGAGATGATTTTTTTTAAATGCTTGACATGGTATAGACTCTGATTGAGTTAGAGACAAAAATTCACAGACATGAAGTACAAGCATAGAATATTTTAATAAAAAATAATCAATTTTTTTAACATAATTTTTAATTAAATCTCCCTTACACAAAACTTAAAACGGAAATAAATCAGAAATCCATACAATTACGCCCCTCATTTAGGTAAGAAATTGTGATACATCGCTAACAATTTTACGGACCCCGAAACCTTCGTCCATTTCCCTTCACATTTTTTACTTGCTCCTTGTTTTTTTTCTACCATCTCCTAATGTCTTTGAGCATTGCTTAGATTGTCTCTAAAAGGATTTGTTGGACCACTATAACATAAAAGTAAAAGATATGAAGAGATAAATATTCTAACATCGAATTCCCAACACTTTTGAAGACTGCTTTTTTTTCTTTTAGTAATCACTCGTTTTCTTTTTTACAACCAATGGTACAAGTATATTATTCATTATTAAATTTATTCATTCTGGCTGTAATTGTTAGCTACGCTTCATCTGTTAAATGTAAATGAATTTAAAGCGATCCTTTTATTGGTACCTAAAATTAATTCCCATCCCCGACTGGGAATTAATGCCCCGTCTAAAAGTACCACTTTGTTATATTCTATCCATTACTGAGATATTTATTAAGATTCCTTGGAATATTTATATCATTCAAATGAGTTTCAATTATTTTAATACAAAAATATTTATATCCAGCTTTTGATCGCAAGTATGTCCGCGAGTTATTAAAAAAAAAACTTAGTAGCCTGTGTTTTCCAGAATGTGTTCTACATCTGTACAAAATTTTATTTAGTTGCCATTTTAAATTAAATTCAGTGCTCTTCGGGTTAAAAAAATCTATCGATTTATATCATATGGTTATTGACCATTTGTCACCTTTTCTACATAAAAATTATTAAGCTGTTTATGAACCCTGACGATTTCAGTATTTTTTTGTTAAATGATACCAAAGTTGGAGTTTAAAAAGTAAACAAACAACGCACACGTAACTAGTCCCTTTTTATAGTTTCTTGTTTATATCCTTATCTCGTGGGTGATTGATGGCCCCTCTGCGGCCTCTCTGCGGCCGCGGTCCATCTTTAATGGACTTCTGACGTTGATTTAATAAAAACCCTTCATTACACCATCAAAAGACCTCGGCGTCGACACCGCGCGGTCCCCATGTGGCCACGGTTACGCCGTAATCACCTATCAAAGTACTTAGATAAAAGTTACATTACCGAATAGAAAGCATGTTGCGAATAACTACACTTGTCAGGACACGAGCCACAATTCTTGCATGGCTGCACAAAACCATCTGCTTTATTTTGACCATTTATCAGGACCACCGTGGCTTCGGACGTTTCCCAAAATGGTCTTAAAGTTCTCATCGCAATCAGATGCCGCCGCGGGCTCCCGGCCGCAATCACTCAAGACGGGAGACCAGGATGTGGCGGCGGCCATCTTGAAAATATTATACCCGGGTTTCGTTAACTTGCCCATAAAAATGGATTGCCTTTTTTTCATGTCAAACCTTTGATGGATAATTCGGCTGTTCAATAAAGGTTTCTTTTGCTCGATTGTTGCTACCGAAATGATGGGTTCGCGCACGCTTCACGCAATGCATGCAATTTGAATACAGTTTTACCCATCTTTTTAACCTCCGGTTGTTAACTCTGGTTTCCGAGAATCCTAACGTTCAATTATCTACACCTTTAAGTTACGAAAAAATTGCTTTACGCGTTCGTATTTGACCAAAATGTGTGTGTTTGAAAGATCCGCTATTAGTTAAACATTGTTATAGCACAAAATGTAGTTTGTCCTTGTAAGTGCTGAACCGAGTAAAGAATTCTTGAGACCTTTTAAACAAAAACTTTGGCAAAGACAAACATCAAATATGGGGATATCTCGAAACTTGATTTTTGGCTTAAAGCTGTACGCAAACAATTCTTTGTTGAGAGGAGTTTGAGTATTTTCAATGTTTTTTATTTCGTTCAGTCTCGGCTTCGAATCATTATCTAGTCTACATAATTATTAGGTGTCTTTGTAAGCGAAAACAATAGAATAAACTTTTTAATCAATCAAGTGTTGCGAGAGATCAGTCGTTGGATTCGGCCGCTTGTTGCGCAAACATCTCGATTGTCTTGTCTTGTATTTGTTCGGCGGTTTTTTCTTCTGACAAATGAATTGCCATATTGCCCTTGTTTTTATCTGCTGTATAAAATCTAGAATCAACATCAAATTGTTATGCAACCAGCTAGGCAAGATATTTGAGATACGAAGGGTAATCATGGTCACGTTTAAAGACATTACATTTGACGAATATGATACCAGAAACGATGTGTCTAAATTAATAATTGTGTAGCATGTTAATAATTCTAGTCAGTTTTCTACAAAATCAAGTCGATCATTATAATTTTCAACCAGTTCCTTTACTATTAGTTTATTATTGACGTAGATATTTACTACTGTTTTATGTTTTTTCATGACGATACTAAAAGCAACACAGAGATAAGTTTTATAGTTTACGTGTCTATTTGCAATAGATAATTCCGCAGCGCACTTACGAAAGTCAGTAACAACGCCGACGTCAATTTTACAAATTGCAAGTTTTTGTGAGAAAACTTAAGTCATGTTTCATTACGTTAATTGGAAGTATATAGGTAAATCAATGTAACTTGAAATAATACTTTGTGTATGCTTTTAAGCACATTTTTGTTTGTTTTTAATAATCAGTCCTAAATTAACTCTTCTCTGTGTAAAGGGCAGACACCGTATTTTTCATCGATTTTTTAAAGCGCTTTGTATTTTTTTTATAAACAAATTCAATCGCTAAGGCTTTTTTTACCCTAGATTCAGTAAAAACCAACACAAATCACCTGCTCTAAAGCGCGGAAGGGACTGATGACTTTATAATTTGTCCGGATGTTTTTGTATTTCTATTGCGATTTGTTTTAAATGACATTTGTTTCCGGTGTTCTTAATGTATGACACGATGATCTTATTTAGATATATAAATAAAATAAAAATAGTTTATTAATTTTCCCCTTGAGCGGGGGAATGGTGTCCAAACTAGGGTGTGCCCTGTGTAATGGATCACCAGGCCGCCGCCCCACAGAACACAATTAATCTTACAATAATAAACTTAAAAATAAACAGATATGTAGTACTTAGTAAAAATGAAGAAGAAATTAGAGCTATATTTTAGGTGTGTAATGTGTATATTGTATTGTATTGTGTGTATATACGAGTATGTATCATTTATTACTATAAAAACATAACACAAATGATTTTGTATCGAAAGAAAAGACATATTAAATGTCGATTTTATAGACTGAAAGTATATTGAAACCTAAAAAGAAATGCGTATTGATATAATATAGAGAGTATATTCGAATTTCCAAACCCTAAAGCATTTCATATGAACTAGTTGATTTCGATTGCGTTTTTTTTTATAAGAGAAGGGGGCAAACGAGCGGCGGGAACACAGAGGTGGTCAACGACGCCCATGGACATGATATATCGTAAATGATAGATGTTTTTACTGACTGTATCTGTGTGTATTACAAACGATGATCGTAATTACAAGGCATCGCAGTCACGCGTCGGATTGCGCAGTGTGACAGCACCGTTAACATTCGACCAGTCGAGTTTTTGTGCTTTCTGCCGCCCCGCTTGTATAACAACATTCAATTTTATGCCCGCGCGTTAGCTTCGATCATATATGCTATGATCTTCTACCGCTCGTTGCGGTTGAAGGAAAATCAAAAAAAAGGCATCCCTTTATGTCTTCCGTTAGAGCGCGCGCACATTTTTTACTAAACTATCGCACAACTGTTTAGTCACGCTTTGATTCCTATGAGTTTATATGGTGAGCACTTACTCGATGTTTAGTTGGGAAACTAGATAGTTGAAAAGGCTACGAAACAATCGACAATCGCACGACAGTTGAGCGATAGTTCAGTCAGTGGTGTTCGCCCGCTTGTACTACCATAGCGTTTTCTTGCGTTTGCATAATGCGAGCCGCCATTAAGTTTGTATAGTACTGTACTTTGCCGCAATTTGAATCCACATTGAATACCTAATGACGTACAAATTGTAGCCGACGAAATCGTTAAATGAGCAAAAAGAAATATAATTTAAGGATGTTCAAGAAATGTTTAATGTAATGAACTATTTGAAAACGGAAATGATAAAAAGCAAGCAATAATTATCTTGTTTTATTATTTAAATCTAAAATAACAAAAGTGGACAGATTAAGTCGATTCAGAGTTCCTAAGGCCTGTGTGATTTAAACTAAAAAAATTTGATCACGATCTTAAAAATCGTAATAAAATATACGCCTAAATAAAAAAATCCATTAAGTATGATAACATGTAGTTTATGGATTCACAAAATAACCTTTGAAAATTATTTTGCAACATCGTAGTGTGAAAAATCACCTTAACAGCATTTATAATAATACTTTGAGCGATCGCTTGGGCTTCGAGGAAATTACTATATAAATTACAAGCTGTTTATTAATAGTTCCTAAACATTAGTAATAATGAAATATAGCCTATGTTACTCACAGATAAATTACCTTTCTGATGGTGAAAGAATTTTTAAAATCGGCCCAGTGGTTTTTGAGTTATTTCAATACATACAAAAATACAAAAATACAAAAATACAAAAATACAAAGTTTTCCTCTTTATAATATTAGTATAGATATAGATATAGATAAGTGAATTTAAAAATCAATTGCATGAAGGAACGTATTAAAAATGTTATAGTGACCCTAATTTCACGGGGCCACGGCCACATCGAGTTCGTATATCAAACCGACAAAATAATTATTATGAAGATACATTGATCGATTCGTTGTCGAAGCGATACGGGACGATGGAAACATTCGTAATCCTTGTAAAAGATAAAACCTGACGATTTACCAATTATTTCTGATCGATAATCCCCGCAACGCATAAGAGATTTTACATTACATATGTAAATATTAATCCAGTAATTAAAATTACGGGTAAACTCACTTGTAGATCCTTTTATAACCTCAAATTCAATAAGTAATTGCTTTTTTTTCAATTTTTATTTTGTTTAGCGTATAAATTGCCACTGGATTGATACAAGATTCAAATTGACTTTTATACATTTTGTTCTGTACTATTTTTCTAATATTTCTAATTGTGATCCGGGGATCGGTATCACAAACTGAAATATTGATACAGACATATCGCGCGATCGGTGATTACATCAGCGTAAATCGACCAATTAGGATCCAAATCAATTACGTACGTGGTCAGCACCCCGCTGTTACACTGGTATTCAAACTGGCAAATGATTCGATACAATCAGATTTATTAGTAACCAAATATATTACGTCATTTTATAATTTAGGTGATATCAACAATAATATAAATATTATAGTATTTTTTTACTCGGAAAGGTTTGGTTTGTTACAACTTCAATTATAAATAAATCGTTTTAAACAAAACGAGCTATTCTCAGCAGCAATTTGCACCCATATTAAAATATACATATATTAATAACATATTCGCAGTAATATATTCTACAACTTCTGTGAGAATTCAATTCTCGCTTTAAACGGCCCATTGTAAGATTTCTCACACCGTATAAATACAAAATACTCTTAAGCGATAGTATAGTAACTGGAATAAAAAAAACGAAAGTAACAACCGAAGAAAACTGAGAGTTTACGTATTGCCGATTAATTGTTTGTCGATTTTTATCTGATACCGTTACAATGGGAATAGAAACGCAACACAATGCGAGGAATTCACTTTTATTCACGCTGTAAATTTATTGAAGTTTCACCATCAAAGACACTTTTATTGGATGTGTTTTGGCATAGTTTTCAATGCGAATGGAAGAAAAACGGAAGAAAATTTCTACAAAGCAAGACTTGATTTAAGTCTCAGACTAGAGATTCTGTGCAACTATGTAGAAAAAAAAATTAAAACCTCTTGGCATATGTCGTGTTTGGCACGGCGTTCGAGCCAGCAGCGGGCAGCGGAACGCCTGAAACAATGCGGCACGTGCGTATTGCACAATTTATGACATAACCGCTTACACTGTTTGTAACATCGATCTCGCACGTGCACTTTCCTTATCACTGAGTAAGCCTTCATTACTACAACATAATAGATACGAGGCTTCGGAAATCAAAAACAATCACCATTATTGTTTTTTAATGAAAATTGATTATTCATTATAACTATATTAGACCTCTAACAAACTTACATAAGCCCCTAACAATTGAGATCCCATCAGCGCCATAAAAGAATACATCATTAAGAGTAACAACTGGCAAAAATATCTATACATCATTGGCACTAATTGACGATTGTTCGAAAAAAACAACGCTCGCAAGACGAAAAAGGCACCGGCGGAAGTGTATCTGAATAGCAAAGGCGCAAGCAGCAATGGTCTACATATCATTAGGGGAATTCGCCTAATCACACGCCGCCATCACTGAAGCCACGGCTGTGAGCGCGATCTGATCGCCTGCGAGAGGCACGTGCCTCTGCATCCGTTTCTTGTAACTGCATTTTGATCAATCAGATATTTAGTTCAATTAATTAGCAACTATAGACAGTGAAGCACAACTCTGGAGCAAACGCTACAGGAAATTCATACAAAGTATTTCTAAAATACCTTTCAACGAACCTAACACGTGTAGTTGACACCTCTCCAAATTTACATACACCAAGGGAAATAATATTCGGCGTACATTTTCACTCTAAGACGGGTACAAGCGGTGGACAAGTCCGGACACTGTCGGACGATGTCGCCGGACATTTCCGGACATTGTCGGGCGGTGTCGCGCTGCCGGCGCAGGCGCAGGCGCAGATAACAGGCATCTTATCGCGCACAGCATCGTCGACCGCGCCCCATTACCTGGCCGACCGACTTTCCCCAGCTAACAACCATCTGCGACGCTTGTCCACGGCTGCGGATATAGGAATGCGTTAGGAGTGGCCTTTATTGCCTTTTGTGGCTAAATTTTAATCGGCCCTAGCAATTATGTTCACTAAACAATCACAACGGTATCTTCGCGGATTTGCTAGCGGAGACTTTCTCTAGCTTAATTGCGTATCGTGACCAAGTATTTTCCCATTTAAATCATTTTTCCTACATAAATGTTGCATGAAAGCCCTACACAAGCTTAGTTTGCAAGTATATTGTTAAAGTATGAAGTTGTATCAGTTGTCTGACCTGTAAAAACATTGATCGTAAACAAGTCAACGACTAACATAATACTAGAAAGATACTTTTAGTTTTATATTTTACATACTCGTATTCGTATTCAACATTTCAAATCCTTAATTGCTAATCGATTAGCTTCTCTGAACAACCTCCTTATTGCATTTGAATAAATCCTCCAAGACTGGTCTGTAAATAGGCAAGCCCTCACAATTTCTACCGCTTTGTAAAATACCAGTCAAAGCGTTTCCACAATGACAGAGTTAGATAAATGAAGCCTCAGAGAGGTTTGTCCGATTGTCCTCGATGCCAACAACTATTTATTACTAATTTCTAATTCCCTATCAGCATAGCCCACACGACCTGTAAGACAGGCTAGTTTGCCTAGCTAGCTTTCCATTTACACATGTACATAATTTATACTCAATGAAAACATCTTAATGTTAAATTCAAATTCATGGAAATTGAAAACATTTCTGTTCCATGATCGTTCTATACTAACTTCAGTATTACAAATGAAACTCGCCGACGAATCATCTGCCAATTCTCTCGGCAGTTCAGATTGCGCGGCATCACGACCAACAAATTTATCGTAGTATTGTCGACCAGCTGAGAGATAGCCGGCATTTGAGTTATTTCTAAGACGGGAGCAGCCCTAACTAGTTCAACATGAACGGTTACTTTATCGACGATGCTAAATCGTAACCGATTTATGGGAACCTTCATCAGGGTTGCCAAAAGTAACACCTAATACAATAGAAGCAGGAACTCAAATTGTAACTTTAGACTACAGAGAGTTTTATTGATTTATAGAAACGTTTAGAAACAAGGAATGTCAAGTGAAAATCATTCAGTATAAAAGGACACATAAATGTTTGTAGAGAATAAAGTATTAATAAATAATGAGTGGATTTACTAAAGTGTACATAAAATATGAATCAGACGAGAAATGTAAATCAAGATTTTGTACAGAATGGTCACCATATCACCAATTGAAATCATACCAAAGCCCTGGCAGTGTCGAAGCGACGCGCGATCTCTTTGCGCGTCGGTATCGGGACAATCTGTAATTCAGTCACTTCGTCGCTGTACCTTTCTACCCTAATATAGTCATACGTTTTTCTGTGTGCCTCTCTACTCGCTAATAGCTTTATCGTGTTGCCTTTGCGGTGTAAATCTTGCGAAATTGTTAACCGATTGGCCAGCGCTCGCTACGTATTATCGCAAATAATTACAACCGGCTTAAGCAGGGGAAATCTATATTGCCATTAACTTCTTGACCCAACTTCTTAACAATCGAGATACCGAGGAATTGCGATTTATAAGTTTGCAGTTAATTATAAATGTTATCAGAAGGTTGCAGTGAAAATTACTTTCTGTAATTTCAATAGCCAAATAGGCTTAAGATTTTCTTCACCGAAACCGAAATTATTTTCTCATATTTTTTTATTTAATCTTTGAATGATTTTTTTTCCGAGTGTTTAAGAATATTTACCGGTCAGTAAATATTATTTTTGCTATCGTAAGTGTGACAAATATCGTCTAGGTCAATTATTTGCAATTACACGGAGTCGGTGACACCGTGTTGCATGGAATCCACTTGATAAGGACGGTGTGATGTCGCGCTTCACTGGAGCGAGTGAGACGGCTATCGGGACACGAGCCTCACCAGCGGGCAACAATTAATGCCACTCCAATTAACGTATTAGAAGGTTAGCTGATACCGTGGCTTTGCGTGTAGATCGCATCTATTGCGGTGTCAGTGACTGTATAAACTGCTTAGAAAGGACAATTACAATGGTCTTTAGCACATCACTATCTGCAGTAATTATCTATGATAGTGTCTAGTTTCATCACAACACCCTTTTTACTACATTGTGGAGTAAAACTCAAGATAGATTAGTAGAACCAGCTGTAAATTGAAGTCAATTTGCATGACCCTGGCTACATCATATGCTTCTGATAAGATTGCATGTATTTTTGATGTCAGATTTTTGTACGCCATTGAATTTTCGAAAGTTGTAACTGCAAATCTAAATGCCAAATGCCGGCGGCAATTTTTACCCTTTTAATTGAGTGCAATTATGTGATTTGTACATTTGCGTTTCCCACGGCACCACGCCACCGACATCAGCCGGCGGACGCTCTGTTGCAAACTACGTTTTTGCGCATTTACGAAATTAGCTACAAGAACTAAATTAAAGCAACGTTTCATAGTGTTACATTTACTGCACATACAGTTGTTTAATATAATAATTACATAAATAGTCGCTTAGTTTTGATTTCCAGGACTAAACTACTTATCGACTCCTTTAATGACTGTTTACGACAAAGCATGCGGCTGTTGCTTATACAAGAATCATCTCTAATGTGGTATAATTAAAATCTATAATGCAATTTCATATTATTAATAAACATTATGTAATATTGTGTCATTGTAAATGTACATTTGTCATGTCCATGATGAATGTCTGACTGCAAACACGAAAATAGGGCAACAAGTGTCTCCGGTTTTAGGGTTCCGTTTCCGCAATAAAATACCGAATATTTTTTTATGAATAGAAACCATAGTTAAATCGAAAACATATAGTATTGAAAGAGAAAAATTTATTATAATAAAAATTGCAGTGTAATAATGGCAAATTGCAAAAAACACAAAGCATTTAAAATTTGAGTTTTCTTTCGCAAACTGACCTAATCACAGTGCGATTGTTTCGAGGTAAATGAAAAAATAAACTTCTTTTACTCATATTGCGACAAATCTTCTCACAACAAAGTTTATTCCTGTTCTTATAGGTACACTCACGATTACTTTAATTCTTATACAACAGTCTAACAGGTTTCATAACATTAAATTTTAAATCACCTAAATATTACGGAACCAACATACCATATGTCGCGATTACCCTTGTCTTTTTATAGCTTGATGGCCGCCGCGAGCGTCTCGGCCTGAACTCCAAAGCATTTACAGTAATCAGCGTCTCCAACGCATAATGAACGTCGTCGGCGTAATTTCATTGTTTCGCCTCGTTTGTATGCTAAATTCATTCTAGATTTGTGTTTGTACCACCGTATGTATGAAGCGTTGACCAGATTTATATTGTACGATTTTGTTTTATTAATTCTATACTTAGTCGTCTACGGACTAGAGATTTCCACTTGTAGCTTATTATAAGCTTTCGTTAGATAAACTTTCAGCCTTACAAATAAACGCGGTATAAAATTAGACTTAGGAATAAACTGAGTATAAGCAAATAGTATAAATTTTGCTTATACTCAGTTTATTCCTAAGTAAGGCTGTAAGTGTTCAAGATGTTTTGTTCGTTAAAAGTATTTGACAAAACATAAAGAAGAAGAACTTCCGCATTTTTCAAGTCAGTAAAAAACATTTACTTTAGTATAAAGTGGTAAAGCGTTGGAATTCGTTTAGCACTTGTTCCATTAAGATTACTCTAAAATATATCTGACTGGTGCATTCCTTTTGTTTCAGAGATGGCAGCGGAGGTGGTTCGTCCTTTACGACGACGGAGAGTTGACGTACTCTTTGGACGAACACGTAAGTTCATTTACCTTTTATAATTACTATTAAGTAAATAAATTATCTTCCGTAAAGATTACAAATATTAGTATTACAATTTTGCTTCTAATCACTGTCATGCGGGTAAATAGAGTTCAATACATTTAAACCTGTCTCCTGTTGGACGTTGTTTGTGTTGAAGAGCTCTATCGCTAAATTGACTCGTTAGTGGAGACGTTGCCGTGACTCCCCCCCTTCCCTCGTCAGGGAGTGACGGGGAATGAATGCCTCTTCCTTAGAAAACTTGAGACCTCCTCAATTTGACGTGAAATCGTGAGAATGGGAACTGTATGTTACTAATATAGTGAAATAAAATAGGTATCATGTAATTTTGTTACTAATTGCTATTAAATTACTATACTAATTTGTTATAAGACTATAAAACATAGAACCATGCTATCATAGATATATTTATAAGTTAACTCTAGATATGGTCAACCCTGTATGATAATTCATTTTGAAATAACTGCCTGACTTGTTATTAGCTCTAGAACCTTTTACCATATAAATATGGACTCTTTAAATAAATCTCAGGATCGTAATATGTTATGTTGTAATTAAAATTTCTACTCATATTCAAACATTCAAAAGGATGAGCCATAAAGCCAAAAATAGATTTGTGTTTACAAAAATTATTATACTTTTATAAAGACAAAGATTTTGTTAACTAAAGGTGTCAACTTATGAATTATTAATGCCCTATACCCTAAAAATACTTCGCCATTTTTCTCACATATAGGGTGTTCGAAAATTGTCAACCGTCAACTTTCAATCTCAGCAAAAACAGGTATCTCCTTACGCGCTACCGAGCTTGCCACCTTCGCTTATCAGTATCAAATCTTTCACATTTTGTACCGCTCTTATAAATATTCATTGCATAGTAACGACTTGAACATGAATTTTTATACACGCCGTATATAGGACCAAAGCGTCGAGGGCTTGCAAAAACATTTGAAAGCGGTCTGTGCAGGGAAAAGCTTATACAGAGCCTATTTAAGTTTAAATGGTTGCGAATTTTAATAAATAAATACATCTTTTTACGTTCATAAACTGTCCAAAATGACGATACTTCTGAATACCAAAACAAAATTAATTGGTAAATTATTGTTCATTTTTGAGAATACAGAAAATCTTACGAAATACTTATTATAAATCGTTGTTTTAAATATATTTGTTCTCTTATTATTTACTAGCTTTAACCCGCGACTCCGACCGCAAAATTAAAAAAAAAAACAAAAGTGAGTAGCCTATGTGTTCTTCCAGATTATCCTCTACATCTACACCAAATTTCATTAAAATCCGTTCAACCGTTTAGGCTACAAACTCTAACAAACATCCCCAACCCATCTAAACTTTCGCATTTATAATATTAGTATGATGTAGTAGTGTATTTTTTGAATGTAAATTAAAAATCAGTTATCGTAATCTTACTAACTATGCGCATTTGTGTTAAAAATTATGAATCAAAATTTTAATTTTTTAAACCTTTAAGTAATGATTAGAAAAACGTTATAATAACTTCGAATACAATCATTTGGCGACGTCAATGTTCAAACGATGTTTTACAGTAAATTACGGAAAACATAATGTTAATTGAAGAAAATGCGTGTTGCTTGTTATTTATAATCATCGATTGGTCGACTGCGCTTTCGATTGGTATTGATTTGTTGTAAGTAATCAGATTGACTTAATGATTTATCTAGTGCGGCCATGTAGGGTAGACAGTCTACACAACAGTCACCGTCAATGCCCACCCAGTTCCTTGGACCTCTAAACAAAGAATTAAATTCGCACCCCATCTATGATCAAAATTCTCCAGCAAACTATCACTTTATTAGCTATCGTATCAAGTGACATTTCAACGAAATGGGTAGGAAATAAACTTCCACAACTGTACATTCAAAATACATGAATACTGAACATTTAGATGGTAAGGAGTGAAAGGCTCTCGCTGAGCTCGCACTGTAATTGGGAATTAAGGGCGTGTCCGTTTGCATTTGTATCTCTGGAGCTGATTTTGTGCTTTGATTTGTTGGAACATTGCCGTCGTTGATAAACGATCTTGTTTTATTTACATTAATTTATAGTTTTAATGACAATTTCGCGTGCAGATTCGTGTTATAGTGACTAGCTTTGATCTGCAAAAGTTTGTGTTAGTTATTATCATTAGAAAATTATAGTTATTTGTATTAAATATGTTACTTGTTCTTTCATCTTTATTATTTTAACACTCCTGTTTAAAATAGACGTGTACAGATGACAAGTATCTCCTACTTTCTGTCTTTCGTTTAAAGACTTGACTACTCTATAAAACTATTTAAATGCTATCTATCGGCAAATGACAAATAAACGAAGATGAATGTTAGAGTTGACGTATTATCGAGGTACACTAGTTAGAGCCCGCTAATGGAGTCTGCTCGGAACTGTGACGTGCATCGCCTTATATACACCACGGAACCCAGTGATATTTACAACTCTACACCTAAGTAGAGCGTCGGTGGCTCAGGGATTTGAGCACTTGTCTAATCTACAGATCCAGGGTTCTAATCGCGCCATGTACCGAATTTTCGATTTTGAATTTCATATGTACATAATTTATCCCACGTTCTTACGGTGAAGGAAAACATCGTGGTACCTACACATATCGGCGATAAAATTCAAAGATATGTGTGAAGTCAACCAAATCGCACTGGGACAGCGTGGTAAGGCCTAGTCAACTTACTTAGGGTTGGCTCCAAGCCCTTTAGTAGAGACGTATAGCTGGTGATGATATAGTAAGGGAGATTAACGTTAATTTGGAAATATATTGGAAATTATAACTATTCCTTTGCCTTTTCTTTATTTATTTAAATTATTCGTAGAGTCCCGTGTTGCTCGACTTAGTGTCGCACGTCTCGATGTTGTCCACTGACATGCTGACAAGGCTAGCATCAGACCGCCCTAGGCCCGGCCTACGAATGGCGATAATGTGATTCCCATGTACGACATTCTTTGAACGTGTTAGTAATCAGTGCTTTACAGTTAAACGCCGCTTATCCGGCCGTCGGACCTGCTGCTCAGGGTTGACAAACAACTGAAACACTAATTAAATAATATTGAAATTGTATTCCACAATGTTCACAAACATACTTACGTTTCCTGGAAACTAAAGATATAATCTACATGTCCCTGGATTGGACTGGAATAAGTCTGCTTCGCCCGCGCCCTACCCTACCAGGTGCTTTTTGTATGGTGTTCAGCCCTAGTGTTGAGGCCCTTCGTCATCGGGGACACGGCTGTCTATGCATACACAAACCTGTACCGTAAATTAATGTGAGAGCTAATGAGCAACGCGGAACAGTGCCATGCAAAACAGGACGAGTGGGCGCCGCCGTCACCGCTAGTCTTTGATATCTTTGGTTATATTATTTCGCATCGATAAATGCGCTGTCCTTGAATGCTTTGAAACTTTTAATAACTTGTTGTGATTCTATTTTCATACTTTTGAGTCATCATACACTTACTTTTTGTAACAGTAAAGATATTGCATAACATAGCATAGTTACCGTAATATTGGTTACCTTTTATAATAATAATTCTATGTAATTAAGTTGTAGACCTTGATTATAAATCGTCGACTTCGCATTCGAAAAATTATAATAATCATTGTAAGTTTTTATTTATCTCAATGCCATAATAAATTCACTTTTAAATTGCCCCATTTAAATCTCGAATCGGCTTGCGTCTGAAGTTGTGAGCGTAAATCACCGCAGATGCGTAAATGAATGAAGTATTCCAACAGCGCATCTTAAAACTATTTTCCATTAGCACGATTAACTACGCACAATTTATTTTTATAATATAAAGTGACAAATAAGCAAGCGGCCACCTGAATCCACCGAAATGGAAAGCGACCGCTGCCCATAAACATCCGCAATTGCAGATGCGTTGCCTACCCTTAATTGAGGAGACGCACATAAAGATAACATTTCCCCTTCCTATGCATCTCCTCCACCGTCAAATCCACTTTTCCTTCCCATCCTTTCCTCTTAAGATAAGGGTGGAAAGGGAAAGTGACTAGAATTAGGCCTCCGGCACCACACTCATCAAACGAAACGCGGAATTGCTTCCACTTCACGCCTGTTTTCTGTGTGGTATTACTCCGGACGAGCCGGCCCATTCGTGCGAAGATGTTAAAGCGGGCTCTACCATTGTAAAACCGAACTGTTCTTAAAGAAATAGCACTATTTTGTAGCCGACATAACCAGCTTATAACAGCAGTTGCATGAAGATTGGCGGCGAATCGCTTAGTGAAAACAGACTCTAAGAGTTTTAGACTTAAATGAAATGATTACCGTGACTTATTACTAAAGTGAATACACTATTAAGTATTTTAATCGCCAGTGCGGCATTTGACCTTTATTTATCAGATCTTCTTAACAAATTGCCGCTTTTTCACCTGTTCTCTCCCTTAATGTGGTAATTTTTTTATCAATTTACTATAAGAGTCAAGTCTGGTTATAAATTGGTGTTTCGAGATAAAGTAGCTTTAGTTTTTTGTTCATTGCAACTCATTTCGATTATTTTTATGTTTTATTATTGACACTTTCTTTTTTATTTATTGTATTTTCTTCTTTAAGAGCTCACAATGATTACTATAATAAAGAGACTCCTTATAAAGTATGTTTTATTCTATTTATCTTTATCTTACTAATATTATAAATGCGAAAATTTAGATAGATGTTTGTTAGAGTTTGTAGCCTAAACTGCTGAACAGATCTCGATGAAATTTGGCCCAGATGTAGTCTGGAAGAACACATAGGTTACCTGATTTTGTTTTTTTTTTATTTCACGCGCCGGTATCGCGGGTAGAAGCTAGTATTTATATTTAAAAAAAACTATTGAAATTATTGTTCTTTTTTTAATCAAAAATGTCCTAAATATTTTTTATTTCCTTTAGCATATTATAAATGTTTTTATTGCCTCACAATGAAACTTGAGCATCTTATATAACATTATAAAGAGGAAAGATTTGTATTTTTGTATGTATTCGGTTCACGTAAAAACTACTGGGCGGATTTCAAAAATTCTTTCACCATTGGAAAGGTACTTTATCTGTGAGTAACATAGGCTACACTTTTTTATTATTATTTATCTAATTTCACGCGGGCGAAGTCGCGAGCAACAGCTAGTTAACTATATTCCACAGATCGAGCATAAATCAAAACGCAAATTTGGAATAAGTCAGAGTTAAACACATGTTTTACTAAACATTGTATTTTTTGCGGTAATACAGATAGCTTCGTATTACGCCGGAAGTGACGGTTTTATAAGAGACTTATTTAAATATTCGTAAACATTTATTATGTACAGAGCAGTGCCTTGTCCGACCTGTTTCGTAATTAAAAATAATTGCCCGATTATTTTACGGTTAAGATAAGATTTCGTTAATTAATTATTATGTAATGTTTATCTTGTCGGTTTAAAATGTCATTCGATTTTTAATTACATGCCTAATTACAGGTCAATGTACGAATGCCTAAAAGAAATTTACGTAACAATTCTATATGTCTACTTAATTTTTTGAATAAGAGTATGTACGAATTTGCGCCATTTTGTGACGTCATTGTTATCAAAATTACTCGTCATCAATCTAATCTTGTTCTAACGGAGGATCGGCACAGTATGTACAAGTTTTCTATACATCTTACTGATGTTTTAAATGTGAACGTTTAGATAGATGGATGTTTGTTAGAGTTTGCTGCCTAAACAGCTGAACGGATCTCGCAATTGACTACATAGGCTACTTGCTTTTGTTTTTTTTAATTCCCCGCGGACAGCATCGTGTGCGACAGCTAGTCTATATTGTTTATCAGATTTTTTTTTTAAATTCAATCATTGATTTTAATCAATAATGTTAATAATTTCTAGTTTAAATCTATAATAAACTAGAGATTTTCGACAGATTGTGGTTATTGTACACATTCTTACTTGAAACGCATTAACTTGTCTAATAATCTCTTTTAGCAATTAAGTAAATACTCGAGAAGTGCCAACGTGAACATCAAACGCGCCGAAGCCTTATTACTAAATAGGATTACATAATAGTGAAGCTGTACATATGCAGTTACTATAGCGAATAGTGAAATAAACGGTACGTCATCACGACACCGTCTAAATAAAAAGAATCTTGCATTTACTATATTTATGGTAAATCATTCTATAATTCTTAAATCTGCAATTGACGAAGTATGTGATCCTCCAATGCGGGTGGTTACATAGGTAGGGGAAGACAAAGTATGTATGGATTGTGTGAAAGAGGATATGCTTTTGGGAGTGAATTTATATGACAGCTGATAGAGATGTATGGAAGAGCAACGCTTACTATGCCGACCCTCTGTAGGGACAAGGGCAAGTTGATGATGATTTGATCCACACAAACAACGGTCTCTGAACTGTCGCAACGTTGCCCTCCGGGACAGGCTGAAAACCAGCTCCGCATGGCTTAGGTCATGCGGTCCACGCTGAGCCTGCAGCCCATTGTTGTCGATTTAATTTTTTTTTACTTAGCTCATAAGAAACTGTTTTTGTGACAACAATAAAAGTCTTTTTGTTTTATTTATTTTAAACACCTCATAAAATGGAAATTATTACTGTCTGCAGTTTGAAGACTATATATATTCCAATCTATTTGAATCACAACTCGAATGCCCTTTGTGTAAGCCCTCGAGCTAATATTTCAAATGCCTCTAGAAATCATAGTATGTAATTAAGGGGCGGGTTTACACAGTTGTTGCCGCTTAGTGTGGGAAGTCGGTATCGGTAAATGACTTGTTTATAATTGTCCTGCAATTAAACACAATTTTGCATCTGTATTGATTGTGGTACACGCCCCTTCGCCCACAACGTAACACGACACGTGGGGCCCTAGATTTAAGACTCTTTCAATATTGTTGCAATTTGAAATATAGAAAATATATTAGAATAATGGTTAATTATGTTCTGTCAATTGTTTTATAGCAGCGTGTTAAACTAATAATCAACAATTTAACATTTTGTGTAAATAACTTGTTCCTATTGCTCTATCTGACATATCTCGCAATACAAGTCCCATATATTTATATTAACATTGTAATAAATAGCGTCTTAAATCAAAACATCACTAAATCATTCTTATCGAATTACCAAACAAAATAGACGTCCGCGAGCGACGGCGTTAGGCGACGGAATGCGGTCGAGTTGCACAACACGCCACGAGGCGATGCGCCCGCGCACCTCCGCGGCTCACCTGCAACTTCCGCCTCCTCTCGCCAACTCGATGAGATTTATGTCCCGCGCGCCTGCAGAAAGGTCACCGCAATTAATAAACAACTCTAATAAATATAATTAATCTATAGTGATTAGCCCGATGGCGTATTTGTGCCGAATTGCCAATTGATCAGATTTCAGTTTTACGTAACATGTGTTTATAACAAATGTTGTAAACACAGGTCATATTTTAAGTTTATCTAACGGAGACGTATAAATTGAAGTTGCGGACATCTCGGCCCTTTACAGCGACTTTTTTTACTTAAACAAATTAGTTAGTCGACGTGAAAGAGCCAAGGAGGTCAGCCATAATCAGTAATGTAAAAAAACTTAAACAAGTTAGTTAAGTTAGTGTGGCTAACGTTTGAATTAGTAACTCCGTACTTGCGCAGGCGCAGGCGGGAAGTTTTGCAACGCAACGGCGACAGCCGAGGTAAGCGAGTTGCACAAGCCCATCCGGACTAAGCCAATATATTCTACATATGTCTAAATATTTTCGATATACTGACTAGATTTTTTTTTTAATTTAATTAGCCAAAGGGTTACAAGACTGTCATTACCAAAAACCTATTATATCCCTTTAAGCAATAGTTTGTTAAAGTCAGAATAGAGTTTTATAGTAAAACTGCTTGTTATTATTGATTACTAACTGAACTATATTAACAAATAATTTATCACAAGGCTTCGAAATGAGGGCAATATCCTTGACCAAGGATAATGCTTATCTAATGACAGCTTATTGGGATATTAATTAACTAAACAATTTAGCCACGAACGCTCTAGTGAACTAACATACATAAAAATATATAGTTCTATTTAGATAAGTTAATTCATATTTACTTTATACTGAACTAGCTGTTGCTCGCGACTTCGCCCGCATGAAATTAAAAATAATAAAAAGCATAGCCTATGTTACTCACTAATAACGTGGCTTTCTAATGTTGAAAGAATTTTTAAAATCGGCCCAGAAGACAAAGTAATACATATCTTTCCTCTTTATAATATTAGTATAGATCATACTAATATTATTTATATTAACATTGTAATAAATAGCGTCTTAAATCAAAACATCACTAAATCATTCTTATCGAATTACCAAACAAAATAGACGTCCGCGAGCGACGGCGTTAGGCGACGGAATGCGGTCGAGTTGCACAACACGCCACGAGGCGATGCGCCCGCGCACCTCCGCGGCTCACCTGCAACTTCCGCCTCCTCTCGCCAACTCGATGAGATTTATGTCCCGCGCGCCTGCAGAAAGGTCACCGCAATTAATAAACAACTCTAATAAATATAATTAATCTATAGTGATTAGCCCGATGGCATATTTGTGCCGGATTGCCAATTGATCAGATTTCGGTTTTACGTAACATGTGTTCATAACAAATGTTGTAAACACAGGTCATATTTTAAGTTTATCTAACGGAAACGTATAAATTAAAACGTCGTGAAGTTGCGGAAATCTCGGCCCTTTACAGCGACTTTTTTCACTTAAACAAATTAGTTAGTTGACGTGAAAGAGCCAAGGAGGTCAGCCATCATCAGTAATGTAAAAAAACTTAAACAAGTTAGTTAAGTTAGTGTGGCTAACGTTTGAATTAGTAACTCCGTACTTGCGCAGGCGCAGGCGGGAAGTTTTGCAACGCAACGGCGACAGCCGAGGTAAGCGAGTTGCACAAGCCCATCCGGACTAAGCCAATATATTCTACATATGTCTAAATATTTTTTTCTATAATATTTTCGATATACTGACTAGATTTTTTTTTAATTTAATTAGTCAAAGGGTTACAAGACTTTCATTACCAAAAACCTATTATATCCCTTTAAGCAATAGTTTGTTATAGACAGAGTAGAGTTTTGTAGTTAAATTGCTTGTTGTTATTGATTACTTACTGAACTATATTAACAAAGAATTTATCACAAGGCTTCGAAATGAGGGCAATATCCTTGACCAAGGATAATGCTTATCTAATGACAGCTTATTGGGATATTAATTAACTAAACAATTTAGCCACGAACGCTCTAGTGAACTAACATACATAAAAATATATAGTTCTATTTAGATAAGTTAATTCATATTTACTTTATACTGAACTAGCTGTTGCTCGCGACTTCGCCCGCATGAAATTAAAAATAATAAAAAGCATAGCCTATGTTACTCACTAATAACGTGGCTTTCTAATGTTGACAGAATTTTTAAAATCGGCCCAGAAGACAAAGTAATACATATCTTTCCTCTTTATAATATTAGTATAGATCATACTAATATTATAAATGCGAAAGTTTAGATGGATGGATGGATGGAAGGATGGATGTTTGTTAGAGTTTGTAGCCTAAACGGATGAACGGATTTCGATGTAATTTAGTATAGATGTACAGGATAGTCTGGAAGAACACATAGGCTACTCACTTTAATTTTTTTTAATTCCACGCGGACGGTGTCGCGGGCGGAAGCTAGTATAGATATAAATAAAGAATTCAACATTCTACAACTCTCAATCATTGAAGGTACTGGTGTCGCAAAATCTTGTTTCTTTGAGGCAATCTATGAACCAAACGTAAATAAGTTACCTGTACTAATACTTGCGTTTTTTGCAACACAGACTATGCACTATGCGCCCGGAATGTTGGTAACCCAACCCCGCAACCGCATAATCTAATACGTACAATATTGGCCAACCAGATCGTTCAAACACGGCGAAATTTACGCAAGCCCACCGTGCTTGTACCGTATCGAGTCATTCACTCGCTCCTTGAGCCGTAACGATAGTGTTGGTAATCATTCAATCATTCGTTCGGACCGGAACGATAGTGGTAATCGGCTCTCGCGTGGGAACCGTTAAAAGGACAGTTATAACTCTGTTTAGAGCAGGGTTAACACTTTTCACGTTTTAATTTAGAAAAACGCATATTACCATAATAATCATTCAATACATCATACTTCATATTAATATTATAAATGCGAAAGTTTAGATGGATGGATGGATGTGTGTTAGAGTTTGTAGCCTAAACGGCTGAGCGAATTTCGATGAAATTTAGTATAGATGTAGAGCATGGTCTGGAAGAACACATACATAAGCTGCAGACAGAGTCGCGGGCAAAGCTAGTTTATTTACATAATATTTACCTGTTTCTAATCGCATACAAACATAGGCTTAATGTTCTTTGGGTTAAAAACCCGTACATTGATTTAGGAACGTAATTTTTAGTCCTATTACCGGCTTAAACCTAGCATCAATTTCATACTCATAGCTACTTTTAAAGACTGCTTGTGTTGATTTGTGTAATGAGCTATATTATTTTTTAGCAACCCTGATTCCTGTGAAATCGTCTTTACACTGTATGATAAGTTATAAACTCTAATAAGAGAATACATAGTGTAAATTATGACGTGAAGCTAAAGAACGTCTTCCCGTCGACTGCTGCGAAGTGATCGCACACCAGCACACCGTGATTTCATCCTAGTTTGCGTTTCCGCGACATATTATTTCTATAATTTCTACTTAATAGACTTGTTTAGTATAATTTAATTAAACTAGAAAGTGCTATGACCATTTAATCGATGTTAAGGCATTACTATGATAAATTAGTAATTATTTATTTTACCTAGGGCTGTCAAAGATATATTTATGCAGTCAATTAAGACTTAAATAGGGTTTGCAATATAAAAATTTCAACACTACATCCAAAATATAAATGTATGTCATATAGTTATTTAATGCACAATTGAAAAGGAAAAATATTTTTTTTTTACCTATAGCTTATTTTGTTTATATTCAAATTTAATCTTCACTAGGCCTATAAACTGCCGCGGCATAGATGCGAGGACCTCAACAGAACAATGGAACAAGAGCCCTTTACCGCTCGATCACGACGTTTGACTCGCTCGGTTACAAACCTTGACCTGCTGGCCCGCATCCCGGCATTCCGAACAATCCGAACTAACACAGCTGAGACAACCTTAAAGACGGTTTAATCGTTAAGTTACGTTAAGTGATCGGCAAAGTAGTGTAGATTACACAGAACGCTACTGTTGGTTAAAGAAATGCTTTTTATCCATGATGATGGAAAATTCTGGATATTTCCTATAACACCGGCGACGCTATTTAAAAGGAAACTCGGCGGTTGTTCGCATGTAATAAATGGTGATTTGCTAGCGTTTGCTGTTCCGAAACATCGCAGCGAACGGAAGGCGCCACTCTGGACCACCGTCTTTAGACTGCAGTGCGAGTCATAAACGACCAGCGATTTAGTAATGTCGATGTATTTATATTATTCACAACTTTATACTGATACATAGACATAGATAATCTTTATTGCGGAAACACCTTTTACTAAACTATCACACAACTGTTGTGCGATTGTCGATTGTTTCGCAGCCAATTTAACTGTTTGGTTGCACAACTATAAAATCGAGTAGTGTGCGCATCTCTATATAAGCTCATAGGAATCAAAGTGCGACTAAACAGTTGTGTGATAGTTTATTCAAAGGTGTGCGCGCGCTCTTAAAGTTTTTCGACGATCAGCTTCCATTAGCGACACATCAATACAAGTGCATATATACTCGTTTCTCTCAAAAAGAGGAAACCTGCAAAAAGTTTGTATTTTGTACCACAATCTGGCGATCATTAGCACTGACTACATGCATGCAGTCCGCCGCCATGACACCGTGTACATCTGCATAGCCCGCCGCATGAGAAGGAGGTTACCTCGTGACGGATGTCTCCTACAAACATTTTAATACAAAATTCTTCCTTGCGATACCGTTATTTGTGAGTTGTAGTAAATTCTAAAACATACATTATCTTTCTGTTTCTGTTTTTGTATTTATTATATAATTTTAAACCCTTAATTTAGAATTTAAAAATGAAATATAATCTAACCTAATTTAAAAAAAAATGTTTACCTTACACTACAACCGAGTTTATAATAGTTTCCTATTATTATAATAAATATTGTTAATTCCAAACGGTTTACTTGATGCGTTTAAATGATTTTGCCAGATTAGCTAATTCTGTAGAACAGGCTATGACATTGTTAACGCTTAAGGTTGCCACAAGAACGTATCGAACTTCGAAGTGCGGCTGAGCCGTAACGCAATACTATTATAAACAGGAACAAAAAACGATAATTGTTAACACTTACGAGTATATATTGATTTGAATATAATTTTACATGTCTTAACTTCTAAATTATTTAATATTTCACCAGTGGCGCCTGTTCCCATAGTCTGGTAAATCTGAAATTCTAAAATTTATCGACATTACTTGTTCTGTAAAACAGAAAACTTTAAGATGCTCTCTAAAAACCGGTAAAGTAAGATTTATGGAGCGCTTTGTCGCTAATGCTGGTTTCACACGAGGGAGGAATAAACAGTACAGTACTGCTATTGTTTAAACTTATACTTTTAAAAGAGTACTGCCTCTATGGATACAATTCGAGTAGCGATATCCATTGTTAATACTGCTTGATATATCGAGTTTTACTGTGAGTTTAACAGATTTTTGAGTGTTTCAAATGTTAATGTAAAGGTCAGCTGTTCCGTCCACGTGTGAAACTAACATAATCCGCGGTAATGTGCGCTTTGTGTTAGATAAGGTTATCATCGCACGTGTGGTCTCACTAAAAGCGTTTCGGTTCGAATCCCGAGCAGCTCCGGTGACTTAGGGTCAGTAAGCGCGCTTCGTTTTGAGATAAGCCGTCGGAAACTTTGTGAGATTAATCTAATGGTACAACAGCTTTTACAGTAAACTTGTAAACCTATAAACCTAGTCAGCCTACATTTTAGAAAACCTTTGTTTATTCTCTCTTTCTACCCAAAAAATCAATGGTAGTAGATTTAAAGCGCGCACATCTTTGACTAAACTATCACACAATTGTTGAGCGATTGTCGATTGTTGCTTGTTTGTCAGCCAATTCAATTGTTTTGCACAACTAAAATTCGAGTAGTGTGTTAATATTAGCTCATACGAATCAAAGCGCAACTAAACAGTTGTGCGATAGTTTAGTCAAAGGTGTGCGCGCGTTCTTAGAGTTTATCTATACTGATACAATAAGGAACGATTTCATTATGTGTTTCGTCGAATAGGCTCCGAAACTACTTGACTGATTTAAAAAATTCTTTCAACATTAGAAAACTCTATTTTTTTTTGTTTTTTATTATGATTACTAAACATAGACTATATTTACTACTTTACTACAAGTTTTTTTTATTCCGTTTACTAAAGTAGTAATACGAAGTCACGGGCAAAAGCAATGGTAAATAAAAATGATTGAACATTAATTTGTGAATCTATTAATCAGTAACATTGTCAACATTTAACTGTAAACGTTAACTTTGTATCGCATTAACCTCTGCGATAAAACAAGGTTAAACAGGCGTCGTGTTAGGTGATAATATTGACGCCTAACTTGTAAACAGTACGACACGTGTCGTCAACTAAGTTGTATATTCAAAAAACGGTATATTATATAAGTAAGAGTAAAAATATTATAGAAAAATATTTTAGTTCGTCTATATATCCTTTTCATAACTTATAAAGAAGCTTTTACATTATAAACCAATAAGGATAGTTAATCTAGTAATGCTGGGCTTCTGAAGTTGCTGTTTCGTTACCTAGTGATTTATTAGTGTCAGTTTGACCTGAGTTTCAATGGAGCAAAACTAAAGTTACGTTCGGAAAAGCATTTTATAAAATTATCGAATCAAAAACACTAACGAATGGTTAAATGTACGAGTAGCTGGGAAACCGACCATCAGCGAAACTGAATTATGACAGTTCACAAGCTTTTAATGTCATAAAAAGTAACAATTCTTTAGTGTGACAAAGTCCTTTTTGTACTGTTTCTGTACTAGTTATCAACTGAAAAACGCAGTGACATTTATAATGATACTGAATTCAGAACAAAGACAGAAAATAGCAAGTATTTACGTATACAGAGTTGTATTGAATTGTCGTCTAACGAAATATGTTTCACAAACACGCAGTCAAAACACATAAATCTATTCAAACGTACTTAAGCGTCTCAGTTAAAGGCCGAGACAACTATCGACGCGTAATGCGATCAAAGTGGATTAACTGATTGCCCGGCGGGGGGCGGGGCGACGGGCAGCGGGCCCTTAGCACGTCGGCTGAGCTTAGTTTTGGTTCGAGTGTCACTTGCTTTGAAGTGGGCCGAAGGGCGCAACATGTTTTATGTTAATCCGACTTTATATCGCTTAGGCTTCTTACACACTATGTATTTTATAGAAGACTAGCTGCTGCCCGCGACTCCGTTCGCGTGGAATTAAAAAAAATGTTGTCTATAATACTAAGTAAAATCGGTCCAGTAGTTTTTGAGTTATTTCAATACATACAAAAATACTTTCCTCTTTATAGTATTAGTATAGATGATGGTCCCAGATTTTTCCGATCTTTTTGTAACTTATTTATAATTAAAATATATCTAGGTTTCAGTATAGTTGTATAAAATGTAGAGAACGAAACGTTTCAAATTAACTCGCCAACATGTGCAGGTCAATTACCTTGCGGGTTACCGGACACAAGCGCTCATGTTGAAATCCGTAGCTGTTGTTGTTTGCCAAAAATACATTTTAATTAAACAAGTAAAGCGCGTGAAATCAGTTTCATTGTTCAACTAAAACGTTATATTTTAGAATAATGTTAGTTAGAATTTTCATAATGTTCTATTCTGTAAAATTTGCTCAACAAACATACGACTATACGAAAATAAATAGGATATTTCTATTACACACTAAAGAGGATATTTCCCCTTCCTAAGCGTCACCTCCACATCGAATCCACTTTCCCTTACCATCTTTTCCTTATCAGCAATGTTGGAAAGGAAAGGGACTAAAATTAGGCTTCCGGCACACATTAAATCGCGTTTTATTGTATTGTAGTAGCGTAGAACCCGCACCGTATGGGATGTTACTCCGGAAGTGTCACGCAGACAATGCCCTATTGTGTCCGGTAATTACACCGGACTCGAGCCGGCGACATCACTGTTTGCCCCACTTTTGTAACTCTCCACAATATCCTGTCGATGTAACGTGGTATGTACATGATCCTAATACAAAGATACCTATTACATACTCATTTCAATTCGATTTTTTATTTTTTTATTTTAATTCGATAGTTGTAACTTGTATTTGGGAATACAACATTACTTAATTGGACACTAGCGACCCGCTCTTGTTTCACATGTGTCCAATGCTGATACGATAACCTTCTTGAATTATACTATCTATTAAAAAAACTGTAGTTTTAAAGATTGAAGCATACATATGGAGAGAGAGACTGCTGGAAGCTACTATCTATACTAATTTGGAGGAGAGATTCGTATTTTTATATTTATTGAAATAAAACAAAAACTACTGTGCCGATTTTCAAAATTCTTTCACCGTTAGAAAGGTAATTTATCTGTGAGTAACATAGGCTATGTCTATTTTTTATTTTTAATTTCATGCAGGCGAAGTCGCGTGCAACAGCTAGTGTTTTATATTATGAATTGATTGTATCTGACGAAACTGACTGCAATTATCTAATTAAAAATAATTGATTTGAGCAAATGTATCGTCCTCATTGCATAGTTTAAGGCGTAATCATCATCATCATCAGCTCACTATACGTCCCCACCGAGGGGCTCGGAGCCTATCCTAAGTTAGGGTGACTAGGCCATAGTCAACCACGCTGGTCCACTGCGGGTTGGTTGACTTCACACATATCTTTGAATTTCTTCCAATTAAGGAGTAATCCATACCTTTAAAATGAAAACATTACTATTGAAGTTTATCCTATTGTACAGGGTGCTTTACATGCCACATTTCATATTGTCCCATTACAATACAATAAGCAATCAAATTACGAATAAATAAAGCCTTGCCCAGACCCATCTCACCGTCTTTTAATTGGGTGGCCATTGTATGAATTTTTCTCATTGTATCAAAATATTTATTATTACATTTACGACTCCATAATTTGTACATGGGATCGGCTTTAAGTATGCAATATTAACATATACTTATACTAGCTGACACACGCGATTTTGCCTGACTGAAATTAATAAAAAAATCTATTTTAACTACTTAGTTATGCACTATCACTTATTACTTACTAGCTTTCGCCCGCGACTCCGTTCGTGTGAAATTAAAAAATAATACAAAACATAGCCATATGTTACTCACTGACAACGTAGCTTTTTAATGGTGAAAGAATGTTTGAAATCGGCCCAGTAGTTTTTGAATTATTTCATTACAATCAAATAAACAAAGTTTTCCTCTTTATAATATTAGTACAGACTAGTAACAAATATACATCTATCCAAACCTTCGAAAGATTAGTAACATTTTACTAACACTAACATTTATAATCTTTGTGAGATTTTTTTAAAGAGTAAACACGAGCAGATATTTTTTAATAATGTTTCGTTAGATAGAGATCTAAATTGGCGAATGCGAAATCGAAGTTCGATTAATTAAAAACTCTTTTATAATCGTTTCGCGTAATATATGGATGTTGATTGCGGCGCGCGGCTTTGATTTATCTCTGTTTAACGCTCCTCAAATCGTTTATACTGAAGTGAAAGTTACATTACGTAAAGTGTTAATTTCTTGCAAAACTAGACTTATAGATGAAATTGGCTGATTGACTATGTAATATTACTTATTTATTAATCTATTTTACCTCATCGATGTGCATATTTTACTGCTATATTAAATATTTTGTGCAATCATATGCATGCAACATTCGATTTATTAATAACTAGCTGTTATATTAATAACTACTACCCTACGGGAGTAGGATAAGGAGATGATGATGATGAAATGATGTTGCTCGCGACTTCGCCCGCGTGAAATTATAAAAAATAATAAAGAATATAGCCTATGTTACTCACTGATAACGTGGTTTTCTAATGGTGAAAGAATTTTTGAAATCGGCCCTGTAGTTTTTTAGTTATTTCAATACATATAAAAATACAAATCTTTCCTCTTTATAATATTAGTATAGATATAGATAATTTCTAAATTAATGTTTACATAATAATATTTAATTTATATAATAACTAGCGTTCCCCCGCGACTCTGAGCGTGGAATTAAGAAAAAACAAAAGTGAGTAGGCTATGTTTTCTTCCAGACTATCCTCTTCATCTGTACCAAATTTCAACGAAATCGATTCAGCCGTTTAGACTACAAACACAAACATCCATCCATCTAAACTTTCGCAATTTATAATATTAGTAAGATACTAGCTTTCGCCCGCGACTCCGTCGGCGTGGGATTAAAAAAAACAAAAGTAAGTAGCCTATGTGTTCTTCCAGACCATCCTCTTCATCTGTACCAAATTTCAACGAAATCGATTCAGCCGTTTAGACTACAAACTTTAACAAACATCCATCCATCCATCCATCCATCTAAACTTTCGCATTTATAATATTAGTAAGAAGTAAGAAGTAAGATTAGTAAGAAGTATTATAAGATTACAAAAAGATGGAGTATTGTTTATTAATAAGGGAAATCTTTTAAAAGATTACCATATATTGGACAGCGATTTAAATATTTCGAAGGCAATAAAATCTCAAAAAGACACTTATAAGCGCATGTACAAATAAAAATAATCACATATGGTAGATGTTTATTTCATTGGGGAAAAGAAAGTGATATTGTTAAACCGAAAAGGAACCGAATTTAAACCAACTGACATTTCAGTTCGGACAGGCAGGACACTGGCACACCGGAGAATTAAATAAAAAGTTAACTGGACTTTACGACGTTACCCAAACATGAGATTCACGGCTATTGATAGACGGATAAGAAACCACAGCTATGCAAATTACTTAATAAATGTTGATTATTTTATCCGACAAACGATTTGATTGATTTTAAAATTTTAAAAAAATAAAGTAATTTTTAAGCTCAAGTAACATTTTCTCTAGACCCATTTAACGTAGCATTAAACAACATGAGTTATAAATGAGGCATAAATATTGGCTTGAGAAAACGTACTGGCGTAAGCGGTTAATCTGACGGAGGGGCTATCAGCGTGTCGCACGAAATAGTCGTTCGAGATGAAGTCGTAGCGTGTGGTAATGCGTTCCACATACGCTAACGATTGGAGACACGCGTGATCTTTACGACTGAAGTCTTGGAGACTTGGATTGCGACCTTTAACACCTTGGGTTCCATGGTTATTTCTTAATTTTAATTGATTAAAAATTGTAACGTCTTCAATTATATTTACGAATGCTAGACGATGGTTTTTATCACTTTTTACAATAGATTTTTACTTTATTTTCTAGTTGTTGCTCGCGACTTCGCCCGCGTAAAATTAAAAAATAATATTATAAAAAAATATTAGCCTGTGTTACCAACAGATAAATTACCTTTCTAACGGCCCAGCAGTTTTTGAGTTATTTCAATACATACCAAAATACAAAAGTACAAATCTTTCCTCTTTATAATACTAGTATAGCTATAAATTATTACGTAATAGATTATTTATTTCTTCATTTGTGTTAAATACTATTTACGGACTTACAAAACTGTAATAAAAGGTTTAAAAAATTGAAGGCATAATTAAAAAAATTACTCTCAAGTGGCTGTCTTGTATGTTGGTCATTATTGATTGTGTGGCTGGGTCGATTAACATGGTTGTGGAAGTAATATAACGCAGTGGCAACACTGCGTAAAGGTTAAGAACGCGCGCAAATCGAGCAACACCAGCAAACGTATCTCGGATCAATAAACCTCATTGCTGTTAACCTTCTTAATAAATTAAACTAAAGAGGGTAACATAGCTAATTGTTATTTTACTGTTAAATCTTTGAAAATAGTCTAAATAAAAGTTTGTTATAAAATGTGCTTTTTCATTTTGTTTACGCATTTCCGTTTGTCATGTTGGTACTATTGCATCCGTTTTGAAAATTATTTACCATTAGAAAATCCTACAAAGGCTTGTCCATTAAGGTTCACAGTTAACAAGTAACTAAAACTAACCAACGGCTTTCGTTTGTCTGTTCGCTCCACTTTTGACTGCGTAAATCAGATACGCAGCGTGTATCAACAGGGAGGGTGGAGGGCGAGGCGGCGGTCAGCGCTGAATTATTGTATGACGGCGGGCTGTTTTATCACTTCTCCAGCACTTGTAGAAATGTAACAGCTCGTTAATTTGAGCTTTCTATTTTAGCTATCAACAGTGATATTTTATTTACGACCAGTCGCATTATTATATCTAATCATAGGCGAAATACACATTTCAATGCAAGATATTTATTACTATGTTTATGTTATCTCTAACATATGCATTAGAGAATGTCTATATTATGTACTTCTATCATAATTCAACCAATATTTTAACATCTCTGATGTTATTGTACATAACCTTTTGCTGGCGACTCTGTCCACGCGTTAAGCATAGTCATCAAACTTCCCTCAATATATTTATTTCAATGAAATTCCATTACGTAGGGTTCTAAGATATCAGTGTCCGTGACGCAATTGTCGGGGAATTCCGCCGATGCATCTCGTCTGGGCGCCGCGAGCTGGCGACCTTCGCTGAGATGTGCTGATAGCCCGCGCGTAGGCACAGCCCCCACAATGGGATACACGATTACTTATTCTAGGTCACGGATGTTGCATCAGTTTTATACCAAATTGAGAAAACGACAAAAGTTCTAAGTACCAACTAATACATTCAGCTTTACCTTATTAAATACGAGAAACACATTTAGGGCTAGTCTTGCCGACGCCCTGGGCGGGATATCTACGGTGCCCTCTAACTTCATTATGAACCCATATGAAAGACAAGGCGACTGTTTATGCCTCTGTGCCCCTTTTTGTCCGGCATCCAGGGCTTTCGCCCCACCTCGCCCAACCCTGGTACTGCTTACATTATTGCAAAAGTCATAAACATTTTAAACTTTTTAAAAATACATAAACAGAGTTAAATACGTTCGTCTCCCACATAATTACATTTTATCACCATATAACCTCCGTTTAAACTCCCTGCAGCTAATGAGTACTAAAGACAAGTTCGTAAAAATTAACATTGCTACTATCCCTAGTCACAGAATAAGGCTAGCGCACATTACGACAATTTGCACCCGACGCGGTCGCGGGCTGAGTGCAACGCTCAAATTACCGACGCTGACACACTGGATAAGGGTGCGCGTTTAGGACAGAAGAGAGCGGAAACAATAATTTATTTGAAAAACTATTTGGTAATATCATACTATTTTAGATACAATTTGGACATTTACACTTTTGAGATTAACGATCATATATTGACCGTAAATCAGAGAATACGAGTACTAATAAATAACATAATAAATATTATAATAACAAAATAAAAACAACATCTTTTAATAAAATATTACATTATCTAAATTTGTAATGATGGCAATCCGGAAAAATAAAAAGCTCATCGAGTTATACGTAATGGTTTATTAGCGCCTACTTTAATGCGGAAGTGAGAGTGGAACATAATTTATACGAGCAAAAGTGTAATCATAAAGATGTAGCAATTAAGAAATATTCTAGATGTTAGATGCTGTTCCATCGATTGTAACTAATTGATTACAAAGAAACCTTTGAAACTATTGATTGTCTGTTGATTTAATTTTATATCTAAAGCACATAAAATTACATAGTAGTCTAAGATAACGCGAGTAAATTCGTTTAATCGCTTAACAGATTTGTAGAACCACAAATCGCTGCTCTGCACTCTCCGCTCACCACTATAATAGCTGCATAACGGTTACATAAAACGAGCAGTTATAAATAGAGGTTTGCATATTTAATTTAACAGCTTGCAAGGTCCGAGTCTCGATAAACAATGATTAGCCAACGCCGTGGATAAAGACGCCCGGGAACTGAGGAACTCGTCTGGAGACTGTGGACCCAGGCCGTGGACTTAAGAACCCGGGTAGGGGAAAAGAACCGGCGTACCTTATCTACTCACCATAATTCACTCTACGATAAAATATTTTCAATTTTTAATTCGCTAAATCATATATTAATCTTCAATTTCCGATCTTATCTCAACTTTTATTAAGGTTTTATGCCCCTAATGGACTAATGTTTATGCTTGGATTTTTTGTAGTCAATATTATAGTATAATTAATGATACTCTATTATAAAATCACGTGGTATTTGACTTTAACAAATAGTTCCATAGTACCGTTCGCATGTGCGTGGCATTGCGGCATCGCCCGGGCTATAAACACGTCTCCAACACTACTCCCGCTGAAATAGGAATACAACTGTAAGAAATTCCTGCCGCTCACCATTGAATTGCTATCTCCGTTTATCCCGCTACATCGGGAATTATAGGAGTTAAGTGACCACGCCACGGGACATGGGAACCATTGCGTAATCTGAATTATTATGCGACTTGCACCAATTGTACTGTCTTGCTGTAATTCCGCACCAATGTTCACTACATTGCTGTAATCTGCATGTCATCAAGTTTATATTTAGCATATTGCGCGCATTGTATGCTGATTGCTTTCGATTTCAGATTTTTCTCACAAGTACGGCGAAGACATTACTGACATTGATCTACTTGCGACCAGTTGTCAAATTAGACCATTTTCGGGGACAGCGAAAGTCTTTATAAATCTCGTTATCTCCGAAATGTCTCATTGTCGAAAGTCGATCGATAAATTTTGATTAAACATTCGTACGGAGCGTTCGTTAATTTAAATTGATTAAATCGACCGGGTCTCGGGTCTCGTGTACGGTTTCATTTTCACTTTTTTTAATCACCGGTGGTTTTATCATGTCTCTTGTCAGAACTCCATTCCAATAATTTTGCTGAAAAATAAGCTTAAAGGTCAGGTAAAATTTACGTTATTATGCTGACCTGAGTGACATTGCATCGAAATATTCAGTTCAATTAAAAAATGAAACCGGATAAGTGCATGCCGTTTTATTATTATGGTAGTTTGAATGAATTTAAATGTGTCGGCGCCATAAGAATTCAAATCAGAGTACAGTTATCATGCAAACGTTATAGTCGTGATAAGAGAGTGAAGTGTATGATTAGGGCTAGGAGAGCGGTCGCCCCGTGCGGGCTAACTGTAGCCATTTGCATACCGCTAGGATAAGCACCGGCGCGCGCTGATAAATGCTCAATTACACCGCGCGATGAAACCAGAGCCGGCGCGGGTCAAGTGCACGAGGACGGGGCCTCAAGGTCAGCCCCGCGATCATTGTATTCTGATCTTGTTTGCGGAAAAATTCCAAGGTCGCTCGGATTCCACGCTTCACCTACCTCATGATCAAATGACATTAGCTTACAACAATTAGATCCAGAGAAGCGAGTTAGATATATGTTCGAAACGAAATTTCAGACGGTACCTTAAGCTCTGGTTAAGTTTTAATACCAAGTAATATAATCTTAATCGAGTTCTTAATGAAGGTAAAAGTAATTACCAGTGTCATTATGAAGTATTGAGAGTAAGTGGAAATGGCGCTGGGTGCGCGGCGTATTAGCGGGACGTTGAGTAACAGCGCAGCACCCGGGGCTCGTCCGTCATACCGCTAGCCGCTAGCTGCTAGCCTAGAAGCTATTTCTAGCCGGCACCAGTAACCGCACGCATTCGTCCACAGCACCGCCTGTGGTTTCGCAACGTTCGCCAACTTGGAAATATCATCGGCCATAACTCTAAATTAACACATTCCCGACGGAACATTTCTCAAAATTACCCTAAGGCTGAGAACTGCTCGCTCGTTTAATTGCGCCATTAGTATTGCAACTTGAACTATTTTAATATGCCTACATTAAGGTCTTTTTCTGACAAATGGATTTGGTTCTTTTGCATCTTTTCATGCAAATTTTTCTTGCCTATATAAGAAACAAATTTAACAGCTTTACCATTCAATCTCTTGATAAATTAAAGCATTGTAAATTATTGACAATTTTCCATGTCTTGTTTGCAGCCAGACACAGTCCCGCAGGCGAGCGTAGACATGACGTCCGTGCTGGAGGTTAGCGAGGCGGATGGAGTGACGGGGCACGCACACAGCCTCGCCATCACAGCGCCCGATCGCGTCACCTTCGTCAAAGGCACCAGCCGCGAGGAGGCGCGCTGGTGGGCCGACATACTCAGCATGTACCCCAGGAGTAAGGTAAGATATAAAATGAACTTCTAATTACACTTCAAATCCTTAGAAAAGAAGACAAACAATTACAAAAGCGGTTGTATTAATTTAATGTAATAAAGTAGTAGGTACAGCTAAAATAATTGTCACTGCCTCAAACATGCACAAACATAATACGATTGGTATAACTGTAATAACTAATCATGTTACCAATTATTCGTGCAATTTGAATAACTCCGTGCATAATGAGGGCTGGCCGCTGCAGCCGCGCATGAGTTCACAAGTGAAACGCTCAATCTCGTATCATTAAACGGGCAGTTATTATTGAGTCGTGTTGTTGCGGCATTAATTCATCGCGGCTCTCATGCATGCCCTCGTTGCGGTCAGTAAGGAAACGTCCGCGTTCGCCGAGCCCGAAATACAGTGTTTACATGTCTAAACGCCCGACAAGCTATTTAATGAGATGTGGAGACTTCCCGAAGTGCGCTTGCGCATTTTCCTTATTGCTATTCTGCGTCATACGCATATAGACTGTACGGTTGATGACCCGAGTAGATGTTTGTGTTAATATAATTTAGATGCAAACTGCATAGAAGCTTTTATAGTATATTTTTAATGACAATGACAGCTTCGCATCACAATTTCTAAAACATAGCGTATTGTTACAAGATAACATGTGTATAGGTTATATGTAGATAGTACGTTGACTCGTCATGCACCTGAGCCATGTATAGAGGGAGGCAAGGACGCGAGGCGTCACGCTGGCGAGCGCATTGTGCTCGGATAGAGTTACAGCTTGCAGATCGGGTTACGTAGCGGCCGCGCCACGCTCCACGCTGTTGACGGATGGACAGGTGCGACTTGTAATTGGAACGAAACTGTCTGTGACTGTTTTTGCGACAAAGAATAATGCAATTAGGAAGTTAAAGACACCGGTCTAAAGATATTTGGCTGAATTTCTGAAGGACTCGTTTATTTTATTTTTAAATAAAAATGCCGTTTTTACGGACTTCCATAACATAAATGTTTATTGAATTTAAAATTCCTGATCATATCTTTCTAGAATAGTGTTAAAAAGCCATTAAACCTGGCTTGGGTTTTATACTATTAGTGTTAAAGATAGACTTGGATTTTTTAAATAGTAATCTAGAAGATGGTAGTAATTAAGCGAATGTATCGCACTTCAATTTATCCAGTTCCGATACGGGACAATCTAATTCACCAATTGAGGATAATGGATACTTGATCGAGTCCGGTTAATTGTTTCGGCGGCTTTTGCGATTAACCTAATTGGAGAAAATAGATCATATTCATCAGGACAATTTAAGAATTGCTTGAGAAATGAAAAAGAAATCATTCTAATTTATTTATTGAGAATTTCATACATATTGTCGTTTTAACATTGATGGATTGCTTCCCATCATAGACACTTTGACGAGGCGATGTGATGTTTAGAAAAAAAATCACATCGTCGTCCGGCACGTGTGAAAAAGTACCACTATACGTCGCTATTTTAAATTTTAATGCCACCAAGTGTCAGTGCTGGTGATACGAATCGGATCTTTTTTCCACGTTACAGATATCAGAACCAATACTTAAGTAGTAGAGACAGCAGAACTTTTTGTTTAACGATATCTATTGAATAGTATTCACTTAGTTTTTTATTTTATGACAAGCGAAGCCTATGAACCTTTTAATGGTGAACAATATTTAAATCTAAGTTGTTACTAAATTGATCGTCTTGGACAATTTGCTTCATCCCGTAGCGCTCGTTGCGATTTTCAATTCAGCATTGTTGATGCTGAGTTATTGCACATATGAGACATTGCGTTCAAACCTGTTGTTATCACATACATCTATGATGTCGGCGTAAATGTCGGGAGGAATAAGAAAATAATTACCCATCTACACTTTCTATCATTACGCGTTTGAAACTGATCGTAATGTGGTTTAGCTTTCTTCAGCAATTACAAAGTATCACGATTCCAAAACAAACATTTTGTGTTGAGCTTTCTTTTTCTAAAATATTTATATAAATACTTGAATTTGTCTTTAAATTTCAATGCACGCCCATTTCTACAGCTATCTAATACATTTTTTGACATACTCCGGTTTATGTTTTTAATTATTATAGCGTTTGAATGAAATTTCATGAAATTCTAAGAATGTTTTTAAAATAGACCATGCAAAAACTGTATTATAGGAATGCAATCAACAAGGAAACATGGGAAAATAAAAAACCGATTTCTTTTGTAAGTTGGGTAAAGAGTTTTTTATGGAGCACGCGGAAATATTGTCGGACGTCACATTCTTTGCGACGCGACTGTCCTTACATGGTTGAGGAGGAAATGTGATAGAAATTCCCTAGCAATTAGCGCTGTGCCTATCTGGACAGATTTAGCTCGGCTGGTTAATTAAAATTCTTCGTTTGTTCCTTAATGAAGCTGCAAGTATTAAAGACAGTCTCTCTTTAAGCACGCATAAGAGCGTGCACACCTTTGACTAAACGATTGTCAATTGTTTCGCAGCCAATTCAACTGTTTAGTTGCTCAACTAAAATTCGAGTAGTGTGCGCGCCTCCATATAAGCTCATAGGAATCAAAGCGAGACTAAACAGTTGTGCGAGTGTTTAGTTCCAGCTGTGCGCACGCTCTTAATTTTCATATCTTTATCTTTGTTGTTACTTGTTAGACTATGTTTAAAGGGCGCCGGCAGCTTTTTATAAACAGTTTTCGAGTTTTTAGGGTAGGGAGCTGCCCTCTCTGACGCCCATGGAGTCTGGTAAAAACATGTTTTGAATTTTTATCCAATTATAAAACAACTTTATAGCGGGAACATTATTTATTACATCATAAAAATGTATATTTTAATGATTTGACTATGATATTTCGGTCTTTAACAGACGCAATTTCTAATTCAACACGGCCGCCGAATACCGCTTCACCAACAAAATAATGTAACAGGACGATGCAATTACTTATATTACAGATCATAAAAAGCAAATTTTGCATCGACATTTGGCATATAAGAGTTCATCGCCCTATGTTGAGGTATCCAATCAAATCTATGTTACGTATAGTGCTGTTCAAACTTTATGGCGGCTCGAAATTTCGAACTAGACGCTAGTTCAACACAATTTAAAGAATCGGAAGGATATAAAAGATTGCAGGCCTCTGCAATCTTTTACATCCTATCCTATCCGCCTGGATACCCCTGCGCACGTTTTACGCGCTTTCCTTCACCAGCCTTGCTCGGCTAATCTGGGTTGGCTGGCTTACACTCGCATAAGACAAGCCCCTGTTAAGTTTGAATATTACAATTGTAACGGTGCGGCAGCAGTACAGTTCGATATTGTTTTATGTTTTTCTCGATTAATTTCATATCGCTGGCGGTGCGGTCACGTACCAGCTGTAAATCTGGCCATCGTATAATCACCAACAGCTCCCTCATTAGCGTACGTGTTAACAACTTTAATAATACGCGCCTTCGCAAATGTTTTTGATTAAAATTTATCGCTAATATGCTATAAGTTTTGGAAAAAAATCAAAATGGAATAAACTTGAAATATTAAAGGATAGTCTAAAAGTCTTTTGTCACTTTTAAATTACAGAAAAAATGTTTTATTTGGACTACTTCAAAGAAACTAAATCCGTAATATTACAGTTTCAGGCCATTTAAACTATGAGTCAGTCACTTGGACACATAATTAAAACATATTTCATTGTAGAAAGGTGAGAGTTTCGAAGATATTTTTCGTGGAAGTGAGAGTTCTTTCTACTCGAGTGTGTTCGCGTCAGGTGCGGCATTCATTATTAAAGTACGGGAAGTGACTCATTGATTGTCATTTGTTATGTTTTATGATTCACGAATCCATATTTTCAACATCCATGGCAGCAAACGTAGAATTTTTTTTATTCTAAAACTTACCTTTCGTGGACTGGATGCCCTTTTGCATAGAACTGAAACTCGCCTAAAATATCATTTATGCTGCTAAAATGCTTTTAAGATTTCAATTTACTATGAAATGTTTATAAGCATTATTTGATATTTTACATATCGATTTTATAAAGCAAAGCAACATGCATCGAGTCTCTAAAAGCGATGTGGCAGACGTCAATTAATCCATTAGGGTCGGCAGTATCGACAAATATCGTCCGACGGCGCACGTTAACGAGTTATGTGCTTTCGAACAATTAAACGCGTGGGTTTCTAATCGCATTTTCACATCGTTACTTCTAACAATACCGTTCGATAACGTATTGTGAACTCTATTTAATATGCAATAAAGTATACTATCGTTGTTTTAGTCGTAAAGTTCATGGCTACATTAGCGATATCTAAGTATTAAAATCGGTGAGTGCATAATTACGTTGTAAGCACGTGTCGTAAAGCGGTGATCTGGCCGATGTTTTGTAATGCTTCACATTCTTAGACATTGATACGATGAAAGAAATCAAGATGATCTTACGAGATTATTCCTACATTAAATGACTAGATATCTAGTGTAAAAATTGCAAAAACATGCCTATGAATACACCAAGATATATCCATAAATCTTTAACTAATTCTAATCTGATTTGCGCTTAAGTTTCATATTAAATTGGTTTTCTATTCTTTCATCCACAGGGTCGACACAAACGAAACGCCACCTTCCCTGGAGGTCAGACTGGCAGCCTGCTGCAATCATCCACAACGAGAAGTAAGTATTTTTAAAGATGTGATATCATACAGAGTATCGAATAATCAGAGAGATTATGATCTATTATAATCAGTCCACAGACGCGCTTTGACATATTTTATGTCAACTTGAGCGTAAGCACACCTGAAACTAAACTATCGCACGACTGTTTAGTCTCGCTTTAATTCCTATGAACTTATATAGAGGTGCGCACACTACTCGATTTTTAGTTGTGCAACTAAACAGTTGTATTGACTGCGAAACAATCGACAATCGACATTCGCACAATAGTGCGATAGTTTAGTCAAAAGCGCCTGCTCTTAATATGACATGGTGGTTGATGACGTCATTATGGTACTACATCAGAGTCTGTTGCAGAGTATTCCGCGGATGCGTCGACGTTGCGCGACGCGGCGGAGGGTTGCGGCGCGAGCGTGCCGCGGGCGCGGTGCTGCGCGGGCGCCACCACGTGGCCGGGGCCGCGCGTGCAGCCGCCGCAGCCAGAGATCGCCAGCCTCGCGCCGCCGCCCAACATCGACACCAAAGGTAGCCGAAATAACATTAATCTAATAACGAACTTGGTTCACAGTTGATTAAACTATCAAATGGGAAGCGTTAATACGTTCCATGCAAAGTTCAAACTGTACAGTTAATTCTAGGATACCTGGGAACTGTACCACCTACATAGTTCCGTAGCGAGGCTAAACTGTGACGTCATCCCATACATCAAACGAGCATGCATCTGATAAACTGAGCTTTCGACACGAAACCTTCCCACATCACACGGCGGTGGCGCCCAGGCGAAATTTGCATTTCAAATTTCAACCCATAACTTAATACTGTAAAACTAACTAGATTAAATAGACAAACTAATTTGAAGCTTACTGTCATTGTTACATGATTGCATATCGCACGAATTATCTCAAGATGCCATCATGACGTCATCTATTCTATAATTCTTAAGAGGATTTGTTGTCAACCTTGGTCCACATTCGCTGAGGAGAAACCATACAATTTGCCATGACTGTTGATTAAACTATGTACACGCCGAGTATAAAGGGCTCTAACGAAACTATGTATGCCTAATAGAGACATCATTTGATCTCACAATTAATTTATAAGCAACTAAAATTATGAAATCTTTCAAACAAAATCAATAGATTCCGATATCAGGTTTCATTTAAAACGTTGACTCGAGCTCTATACATATTTGCTTAGTAAAAATACAGTCAGACTTTTTATGATAACAATTACTTAAAAGGCTAAATACGTGATGAATCTAACCTTAAGTTAGATTCCAATGTAATAACTTTGCCATAAATATACTTAATAAGAGACAAATTGGTTCCAATCGTACGGATTCAATGTAATAAAACAGCCGTGATGTCGACAGTTGCAAAGGAAACGCTGAGGAATGTCCACGGCCTTGCGATGTAGGTCGCCTTAGGTCTGATTAATTACTCCCCATTACGTGCGACCTCTAGCCGTGTGGACCGCTAGCTTCGCTGGGTCGGGGTTCAAATTTGCCGTATAATACGATTTGCCCGCCGCCTGCCGCCCGCCGCCCGCCGGGCAGCGCGTGCCCAATGATTTTCCACATCGCTCGCACTTCCATTACCGCCGCACGAACACCCTTCGATACCACGATCCATTGATCATTTTAACGCCACTTAGATATTTCGAGACGCATTAACATAATTAATATTGCCGATAATATAATCAAGAAGTTAAAGTTCGTTAAACTTTAAAACTTGGAACGGGTTAGGCACGAATGCGTTTGCGTTCCGTTTCGCGGAATTACAACTTAGATGCAGTTTGACGCAGCTTATAAAATTATGCGACGATATCGTGCACTTAGAAGTACATCTAGGGTATAGGAAAATAAAAAAAACAGTTGTCGATAATGGTCATCGAACTTTACAATTATCCAAATTCAGGTCATTATTATATTTATGTGAGCGATATACATTGAAATAATACATCCGCAATTTACGAATGAATCCATTAGTACAAGTGTATGGTTTTAGCCGCAATCACTTCCAGTAAATACCCATAATTTAGTAGATATCGTGAGGCATCTACTGGGATATGTAACATAATTGTGCAGTACATTACGCGGTTCTCGATACACGAGTGTCGTGTGGACAAAAACAGCGCGCAATGAAACAAGGTATTGCGATAAACCACAAGAGATAGATCAATAATGATCGCTTGTGCTCGTGAACTTTTCACATTACACAAATGACTTCATACCCCTTGTCATTATTTTAAAAAGCCAAGGCATTTTGAAGTGAGCACACCATTAAAAGTCAAAAATGCTGTCCAATTAAAAACATTTATGTAGGTTCTTGTTGAAAATTAGTATCTTAAAATAGAGTAACAGGTGCACATACGAGTTGTATGATATATAAGGTAATCATCGTTGTGCAGATCTCATCGGTTTATCATAAAATTGAATCAGCAGTTGCCGGTGAGCAGCCCGCACCGCAATCTTCCAGCGCCCTATCAATTGCAGTCAACCGCGCCACGCCCGCACTAAGATTTAGTGTAACCTTTACCTAATAATTGCCAATGCACAATGCATTTTGTAATTTATTAAGTAGAATATATAATCAAATATTTATAATGTTAGTCACAATATACTAAGAGCTTGTATGGAGGTGCGCTCACTACTCGATGTTTAGTTGTGCAACTAAACAGTTGAATGGGCTTCGAAACAATCGACAATCGCACAACAGTTAGTTTAATCAAAGATGTGCCCCGCTCTTAATGTTCTTATAATTTGATCCTTTATAGTGCATTTAAACTTTTAAGATTTTCACTTATGATGATTTAACGCTCGTAACTTGTAATCTCTTTTCAATAAGAAACATAGCTAATTAAGTTTGCGATGGGGAAAGCCCTCACTTCAAAGACCACGCTCCAAATTGTTATGACTAATGACTAATGACCGTAGTCCGTTGACCTCTGGTTATTGATGAGGTTGATGACGTCAAAGGTGATTGCACCTTCATAAGATTCCATTAATATAAGTGCTTTACACCTTCTTGGAATCAAACCAATTTTTGTGATGGTAATTCACTGTTAGTATATTTTAAGCATTTGAAAATTATTTAAAAAAGGTTCATTTGCATTATTAGTAACTCCCTAATAGACTTTTTTGCTTATATCATCCGATTTTTAAACAGATGTGGAGAAAAGCTTCTCTATAGGCTGGCTATTATCTTTATCAACATTACTAGTTGTTTCGATGTTTAGCATCAAAGGAGGTCGCAAATGCACTTTTATGCCACTCTCAGTGGGTGTCAATGATTTACGACAGCCATTACAACCATAAGTTGAATTATTTATATTCCATTGGCATTTTTTTCATGTGTAAATCTTTGATCTGTCAGCCGCGACATCGAAGTGAACTAGGGTCCCTTTTCAATATTATTAATTTCGTTTAAACTCAACCGATTCTCAATAGCAGTTTATTTACTACGGGATATTTATTACAGCTATTGTCATGCCGTTTTATGTAAGCTATAAAACTGCAAACGCAATAAATCAAACACGCCTTTTAATTTCCAATAGCGAAAGTATTGTGCGATATACATTCAAGATATTTACATTCATCTTATCTAAAGTTAGTTCAATCTATACTAATATTATTATATAAAGAGGAAAGATTTGTATTTCTGTATCTATTGAAATAACTCAAAAACTACTAGGCCGATTTAAAAGATTCCTTCACCGTTATAAAAGTAATTTATCTGTGTACTCACAGATGTTACATAGGCTATATTTTTATTTAATTCCACGCGACAAAGTCGCGAGCAACAGCTTGTCTTCTATACTTTAAAACGTTAGTTGGAATAAATCTCGATTTACTATTTTAAAATGTGAAGGAATGGAGCAGGAAGACACAAATAAAAAATTCAGCTTCGCATCACTATACTTGTATATTTGATCATATTACTACTGCTTTATACAACTTTGAGACAATTGGGATTTGATATTTTCACACTATGATTTCTAATTTAAATTCTATCAACAACATTAAAGATAACTCGACAAGTCGAGGTCGTAAGTTTAAGTATAGACTTTAAATTTCTCTGAGAAACTAAATTTATCATTGTGAAACCGCGCCTACGCCTTCAATTTCACCTCGTGTTAATATTTCATAGCATAACGACAGTTGCATTATTTCTAGAAAGCAATAAATGTCCATGTTTTAATTATGAACGAGGAATGAATGCAAATATTATAATTATTTTATTAGACGTGTAATGCGTTCGTGATGATATTTTACAATCGCTAGGTTATGTCTCACGAATGTGCATAAATTGGAACGTCATGTAGCGACGACAGCGTATGATTATTGCTTCGACAAGTCATTTGTTTGTGCAGTTTTTACTTGTATGTCTTATATCTTATGCGCGGTTCTTGGCCGGTATATTTGGACATTAGCACTCAATAACTGGACTGTCTATCAACTGGCACAGTGAACTCAAACTGGCACCAGTGAGTCCATACAATCTATGGCTGTCCAACTGTAGTGGCCAAGTGTGAACCGGGCATAACTTTAAATTCGGATTGGTAATCAATTATATTTGTTAGTAAAATAAAGGAAACTTTTAATTGAGTTTTACAAAAGCTAAATTCAGATGGCCTAGTATTGAACTTTACTTTTATTAATCCTATATTTGAACAGTAATCATTTCTATCTTCATAAAAATGTTTTAAACTTTAAAAGGACATAATTTTTAGGTTTTTTCGATCTTTCGTAAACCTAAATAAGATATTTGATCCAATTGCAAGTTATTTTAAATAAGTAAATGATAAGTTATTATCAATAAAGTAACGACTCAACAAGTTCGATGTGTGACAGGTTCGTTAATATTATTGTATGGGTCGCGGAGTCGAGATGCTCTCCGATACTGAACGTAAATAATCGACGAAAAGAGCGCACCATTTTTATGAGGGTTTTGCTCTTGTTGTCGACCTTGCACGCGATGCCGAGGCTTACGAGCTTTGCATGATAATATTTTGGAGTTTACGTCTAAAGGCAAAACTAATTCAAGTTTATGTACGATTTCAACGGTTTATTTCATTTTGTAATCCGTTTACGAAATGTGTGTATATGGTTTTTTTTTTTAATTCCCTACTAAGATTTACAATTATCTATTTAATTTTGTTGCAGTATACGCAGACCAACCGGTATCCTCAGCATCACCACCGACGCGCGACAAGATCAACGGCGAGGAGAAGGCGCGAAGCCGCCGCCGCGACTGGTCCGACCCCGCCGCCTCGCCGCCCGCCACCGTGCCAGTCACCAACACTCTACACGAAGACGGTAACGACTATTGCTTTCAACAACAAACAAAACATTAAAGTAACCTTTGTAGCGGACTGAACTGAACTAAACTAAAACCAAGAAACTAACTGGTTATGGCTTTCAGTACATGACCAAAACGAAATAATATTTACACGGAAACACGATAAATGTGATTTGTTTATGTTCCAGTGAGCGTGCTAGGCGGCGCGGCGCGCTCCCCGCTGCTGCAGCACCAGCACCGGCAGTACGACGAGCAGCTGCGCGACATCGCCGCCTCCCTCACCCGGCCGCGCTCGCGTCGCGCACTGCCGCCGCTCGAGCGCCCCACCCGCCTGCCCCCGCCGGACCGCCTGCCGGTAACTGACACACTACTTTATACTATTAGGCTCAGAAATTTTAATCGAACAAATGTATAAAATGAATCGAATAATACTTTCAGGTTCGAGGTACCCCCGACGGCGGAGCACCGACAGAGGAAGCGAGCTCGAGCTCCGCGAGCGAGGGCAGCGAGCCTGCTGACAGCGCGGAGACGGCGGAAAACGGGGAGGGCGGCGAGGGCGGGCGCGTGGAGCTGCCGGCAGAGCGGCTGCTGCACGCGCGCGCCGGCTGGCTGCACGCGCGCGCCGGCTGGCTGCAGCGGCGCGGGCCGGCCGGCTGGTCGCGCCACTGGTTCGTGCTGCGCGGCGCCGCGCTGCTCTACTTCCGCGACCCGCAGGCTGAGCACCGCGGCCTGCTCGACGGCGTCATCGACCTCAGCGGCATCGCCAGCGTCGTCGAGCTGCCCACCACCGCTTCCACTAATGGATATGCTTTCGAAACTGAGGTAAAATTTAAAACGAATATCAGAGCTTTAGAAATCATTCAACCTAAATTCTAAAAGTAGTCTTCCTTGTATCTAGCTTTGCAAAAAATAATTTCTTTCATCTCAATGAAAAATAATAATGATGTCATATTAGTTCTCGTCATTGCAGACGTGGGACGGCAAGCACATCGTGCTGGCGGCGGTGACTGCGGGCATCAGGGCGAACTGGGTCTCGGCAATCCGAAGGACGGCGGGGCTCCCCGACAACGGGCCTCTGTCTTTGATTCTGCGAGAGGATAGTTTGGATCAAGTTTCCGAGTCCTCTACGTCGCCCGTGACACCGATTACACCGAATACCGGAAAGTCTGCACCGTTCTCATCAGACGAGGAGTACAGAACGGCGTCCGAGGGCGGGAGGAGGGACAGCGCGGATTGGGGAGACATGACACAGCCCCCGGCGTCGCCCATTCTCAGTCGCACTCCGATCTCCAGAGTTAAGGAAAAGGTTCGCGCTAGATCCTGTCACCAACCACTGATGAGAACGGACTTCAAAGATGAAAAGGACGAAATAGATTCAACCAAAGAACGCTCCATAAACGAAGTGGACGAAAACGAGAAGCCAGCCGAGCAAAGAAAGCGTAGCTACATTTCGACTATTGACAAGCAGGCGATAGAAATTGACGATTTACGAAAACAGCTTAAATTAGCTCTGAGTGATGTTAATGCGGCGGAGTCTGAGCTCGCGAGACTGCGAAAACTGAAATCCGAGGCGGCTCTACGAGAAAAGAAAATGGAAGATCTCGTAACGACCTTACAAAAGAAAGAGGAAGAACTTTCTTTACGAACTAAAGAAGCAGAGAATTTAAACGCAATAAAGCAACTTTACAATCAGGATAAGACCACGTGGGAGACGAAGCTAACGGAAACCCAACAGTTTTTAAAGGAATCGACGGAACACTGCGAGTTACTTACGAGGCAGCTAACTTCGGCACAAGAAAACATTAAACAGTTGCAAAGAGAATTGAACGAACTCAACGAAAAACTTCTTAAAAGCGTTAAAGAAAATGAAAACTTATACGCTAGGATTAGAGATTTGGAAGGACGTACGGGATCAGAATCCCCGTCTAAAGAAAAGAGGAAGAGCATCGGATCTCTTAGCGATCTTACAAATATAAAACAAGATCTTAATTTGGATTCCTTGGAGAGGAATAAGCTCATCGAGGAATACGTTGAACTAAGAGGAAGGTTCTTAAAAGCAATTCAAGAAATCAAAGCCATGAAGAAGGAGCTTCGAGAGGCACACAATATGTATGACGAACTTGAAATAACCAATATGAAGTTAAGAAATGAAATGAAGCTTAGAGAGCAATGTAGCAGATCAGAAATAAATCTGATGGCAGCCAAAATTTTAGATCTGACGCAGAAACTGACGGCATCTGACAAGCAAGTACGGACGCTGAAGCATAAAATACAAAAAACTGAGTCCAGGGAAAAGAGACGCAGCTTATCATTAAAGGGGCGGGAATCGTTTTCCCTAGGTAAGGAGCTTGAAGAAAAATTAATCGAGTTAGAGAATAAAGTTTCCCTTCTCGAATCCGGCGAAGCGGTTCCCACCATACAGTCTCCTTCCAAAAGTGGATCACCTGCCAAAGAAAAACCAACAAAGAGTGACAGTATTACGGACGAAAAGCGTTTGAAAAGATTAGCAGCGCGATTAAGAAGAAAATCATTAGATAGCGCTACAAGCTCGGAACCCATGAAAATGCTAGTCCGTCTGAGTTCATTAGAAACCAAAATTTCATCGGCCATTGAAAATCGACGAGATTTGACGAATTCTTGTGAATCCTTAAGCTTAGCAAGCACAACCACCGGGACCTCCGTCTCCCCGGAAAATCCCTCACTGAACGAAAGTCAGGAGAACTCAATCGGTACACAATCACAAAGGCATCTGCTCGATCGATTACAGAGTCTTGAAAATGTTGTGATACATTCGAGAAATAAAGTAAATGAATGTCTTTGCCAAATGAGTGCCATGCGGGCGGCGAAATCCCGACGATCCCCGTCGCCGAGTCTGGAGAAAAAATATAGCATTAAATCAATGGAAAAATGCTTGACAGATGTCAGTAAAAGGTTACAGGAGTGCTTCGACAAATGTGTTGTAGAGTGCCAAGACAAGGATGAAATAAACGACAATGTCGCGGAGGTCGTTGTGCAGCTAGAAGAACAATTAAGAACGAAATTACTAGAAATATCTAAGAAAAAGGCAGCTCTGTACGAGGCCGGCGAGCTGACGCAACGAAAGAGCTTAGAAATACTGGCTGAGAAGTTGGCGTACGAGGCGGTCCTCATCGGCAGGATACAAGAGGCTCTGCAATCTTCCAACGGAAGCAAATTTTTCGCCAGGTTAATAAAGTCTGAAATAAACGAAACTAGTCAACTAATCGATAACCTTAAGTCTAAGATTAACGGCGAAAATTTCAAGAATATCAATAACACGAAGAGCTCGCTCGACTACTTAGCGAGAATACTGTCGCGGAAAATCGACATAATGAATAACAAGGAGACGAAGGAGTTCAGAAAATCTGAATTAATAATTCAAAGCGCCGATCTCGAGGCTCTGAAGGCCTCACAGAAGGAAGTGGCGGAGGCTGTCGACAAGTACAAGACGGAGAAGCTGGCGGAGCTGTGCTCGGCGCTGGCTTGCGAGACGCTCAGCCACGCCGCGCCCGCCGACGGCGACCTGGAGCAGCAGCGCGCCAACGCAGAGGCGGCGCGCGTGCGCGAGGCGTGGGCTGCGGCGCGTGACGCGCTGGGTGGCGAACTGGTGCAGGCCGAGGTGGCGCGCGCTCTTAGCCGCGCCGCGCAGGCCTGCGACGAGCGGTTAGATGCGGCGCGCCGCGGCCGCCTCACGCTCACCGCGCAGGACCGCGCCGACCTCGAGCTTTGGTGGCAGGCGGCGCACGATCACCTGCGCTGCGAGATGGACGCGGCCGTGCGCGACATCGCCGCACGCTACCGCGAATGCCTGGCCGCCGACCGCCGCGCCAAGGAGGGCTCCCCGGGACTCGACAGCCGCGCGTCGCTGCTGCAGCTGGCCGACGTCCTCGCCCACAAGGCGCTGGTGGACGCGCGCGTCGCCGTCGTCGAGGGCACCTATCGCGCCTCCGAGCGGCCCGACGCGGTGCCGCGCGAGGATGCGCTGTCCTCGCTGGAGACGGACCCCGCCTGCGAGGCGGAGTTCGTCTACCTCTTCCAGCACTTCTCGAACGAGTGCCGAGCGCTCTTCTCCAGTGACTGTTCGGGCAACAGTGAAGACTCGATGAAGATCGGCGAGAGCCTCGAGCGGGTGGAGCAGGCCGTGGCGGCGGTGGAGCGGCGGCTGGGCGGCGAGGAGGGCGATGAGCCTTGCGGCGCGGCGGAGTGGCGCGGCGGGCTAGTGGAGCGCGTGGAGGCGCTGCGCAGCCGGGTTGAGGCGCTGCAGGAGCTGGTGCCCTGCCGGCACTGCAGGCGGCTGCAGGAGGCGCTGGACCGGCTGGCGGCGGAGCGAGCGCGCGGCGAATGCGCGCTGGCGCAGCAGGCGGGCGCGCTGGCAGCGGCCCGGCGTGCGCGCACGCAGCTGCAGGCACAGCACGAGCGCGAGAGGGCAGCGCTGAGGGAGCGCGCGCGCACGTTGCAGCGGCGCCTGGCCGCGCTCGACTCCGAGTACTCCGCGCAACTGGACAGCCTCCGCGCCGCCTATCAGGTACGTCCAACTTACTTTGCACAGCATCACATAGTCGGGCTTAACAGCGCAACGGTCGGTCACCCCAATCAAATTGAGATAGATTGCAGCCACCGGATCTAATTAAATAACTATGGTGTGTGTGTCAGAGCGCGGTGGCGGCGGACACTCACGGCGACGGGCTGCGCGCGCGTTACCAGCAGGAGATCGAGCAGTTGCGCGCGCTTTGCGAGAAGGGACTGCTGGCCATGGAGAGCTCGCACCGCCGCATCGTGCGCGAGATGGAGGAGAAGCACCGCGCCGAGCGCGAGCAGTTGAGGTGCGCCCCGCCCCAGTGGCTCCAGCAGAGCAAAACTTTTAGAGAGCAAAATAGAATTTATTTGAAATTGCTCATATCTAATATGAAGATGATAACGTCATACGTTTATACACTTAGGTTGGACAAGGAGCAGGCGCTGGCGGAGGAGACGCGGGCGACGCTGGCGGCGCTGGACGCGATGCGCAAGGCGCACGAGAGCGAGGTGCGCCGCGAGGTCGACAAATTCAAGGCGGAGTTCCTGGCGCGCGCCGCACACGACGACCTCGGCCAGCTCAGCTCGCGACACCAGTCAGTGTCAGGCCTCAGCGCTTACATTTATTGAACTACTTGACTACAAAGTATTCCATAATCCATCTTAACACTTAAATCTCGTTGAGTGACATATATGAATATTTTACAGGCAGGAGATGGAGGAGATAAAACGCGAGATCCTGTCACTATCTGAGAAGTACTCGGTGAAGTGCGTGGAGTCTGCGGCGCTGGAGGAGCGGCTGGCGGCGGCCACGGCGCAGCTTGCGCAGGCGCACAATCACGTCATGCAGCTCGACGCCAGGTAACACACCCCCGCAACCAACGGCGCAACACGTCTTCGCTGACAACTTACTTTTTAGTAAGGGATTTTGACTTTTTCTTTTACATTATAGTAACATAATTAATTTATTTTCAGAAATAAGCAGCTCCGTGCGCACATTATGTCCGAGGCGACCGAGCTGAAGAATTCCGAAGCGGCCGCGCTCGCGCAGCTCATAGAAGACACCGCGGCGGTGAGTACTCAACATTGAGCCACGTATGGTTAGACTCGCTTGCCCGGGCGAGGTCGCCACACGTCGCCAGCTGAACTAGACCACTAAAACTTGCACATCATGGTTGACTAAACATTTTAACACGTAATTTAACTAAATTCTATCTTATGAACTTTCATTAATTTTCTCATTAATTGGGCTAAGCGCTGATCATTATGCACATCCTTCTCACAAGTTGTATGAGATTTTTGCATAGACTTCGTAGATTGTATCAGTAATTAGTACTAAGAGGTGCACAAATAGCCGCTACTAATGAGCTTAGCTTTTATAAAACAAGAAGAGGAATTAGATATAATGAAGTAATAACAGTAATGGATCACGTGGTACAATACAAGCTAAGCTGGTTAGTACCGGTGGTGCGCGCGGTGTGAGTGGCGAGTGGTAACCGTGCGGTGACCGCAGGCGCGCCGCGGCCGCGGGCCCGCGCCGCACCGCGCCGCCGCCGCGCGCCGCAACCGCAACGCAGGTACGCAGTGGACCCCCGCCTGCTGACCGTGCCTATAACTTACGCATTGTTTTGTGACGTCTATTGTGCCAACCCTACTATGTCAAGTCGGTTACGATTGGTTTATCGACAAAATGTGTCGTCCCAATGTATAAAATTTCCAATAATTTAACTAAAATATTTTAGATATCAATAAAACTACCACTACTTTTTAATATCGATAAATTATTTATACCAATTCCCTTATCTTAACGACAATATTAGTCTTCATTGCAGAATGGGAAATGAGCGATTTTTTTAACAAATTAAAACCCTACAATTTTACCATTACTTTAAGATAGATGACTTAAATAAAATAGAACGATAGTAATTGATTCACCCATCTTTCATTCACCCGTTGTCTGTCATGCTTGGAACTATGATTTCTATTTGGTGTGCGTAATAACAGTAGTTGTTAATAGCAATAGATGTGGTTATGGGATTTCTTATATAAAACTTTGTTCTGATTTCATTTAAACATTTATTTTAATTTGCCTATTGTTGTCAATGTGTATTTTTTATAAGCTTTTGGTGTTGTGTATTGAAAATCTAAAGCAAAGTAATGAAATTAATTACACGAAATTTCAAAGTTGCTTTTTTAAGACGCAACTTTTTTTATTTAACGATATTGAATCTAAGCTGTGTAATGCAGGCGAAGTCTCCGAAGGGCAGCGTGTCGGAGGCGCGGCCACGGGGCAAACTGCAGTTCGCGAACGAGTCGAGAAGCCTGCAGCTCTCCCCCGTACAGGTACACCGTTATACAGCCCTCAAAAATATTTTCTATTTGATTTTATCCGACTCGAAGGACCATAGATTACATTTTATTATAAAAACCTTCCACCAAATTCTACATATTAAACTAAGCTATTAATATTGGTCTCTTTTGCTTTCATGAAGTTGAATTAAATGTGTGTTGTTTTGTCAGAACTGAAGGGGTCCCCACTAGCGGGGCTGGTCGCCGCGCGCAAGAAGTGCTTCGAGCAGTGAGCGGCGACCTGCGGCGGAAACATCACAAAACTAAACTATAAGCGTCTTGATAGGAAACACAGCTTTAAGTGTATGGCCTTAAAGTCGATTTTTGATAACACAGTCTTTTGACGAAGTATATTATAGTAGGCGTAAAGAGTTCTTCATGTAGTATGTGATGGAACCGGACGCTACGTCACGAGGCACCCACCACGCGAGCACCTGGCCACTTCGCTTCTTATAATGTTAATAACAGTTTTAGTATCCTACAGACAAACTCTTTTAAGGCTTTGAGTCCTGTTAAATGTATTAGACAAGGTTTTTACTATAAAAACTGGCTTTTTTTCTTTGTATTGACAAGATCTTTAGATCGATTATAGCAGTGACATAAAATTGTTATGTTAGTTAGTATTTCACTCAGACCAAAAATTACTTTTTCTACAAAAAGTGGCCAGAACTTTTAACTCCCACCCACCACGAAAATGTATATAACTTGTTTGCATTGTTTTTATTTACTTCAATAAGTGTATATTATTTTTATCTTATAACTTCTAAACGTTTAACAAATATTTAATAACTTAATGGTGTGTATTTGCACAAGACTTTGTCTTTTATATCATGTATTGTATGGGTAGAGCAAAAATATTACTGTACACATACAGGATGTATCTTTTGCCTGCGCACGCAGTTAGGTGTAAACTCAGGTTAGTGATGTTTTAGAAGCGTGTAACATTCTGTATATACTAACGTTTCCCTATTGTTTTAGCCGGTTTTAGTGAATACTAGTTTTATCTTTTAAGTTCGTTACCAAATATATCTTTATTTATGAGTTCTATTGACATTTGTTGACGGCACACTGCCGGCCGCGGCCGGTGTCAGTGTTTTATGTCTCTTGTTTTTGTAGATTTATTAGATTTACATATATTATACGCATTTGGGTGTAGTACACGTGTAGTATGAGATTTTTAATGGATTTTTATTGCACGGTTTTTTTTAATTATCGCAGGATGTTAGAAAACATTTACATAACTTTATTCTGTTTCTCTTTTAAAACACTATCTATTTTCCAAACTTTCATTTAATTATATCTAAAAAAGTTTTGTTGTGTGTATTTTTAATCGTGTGATGTTTTCTAACATCATGCAAGATATCTAGAGGCATATTATTGTTTTAAAACATTAACACAGTTTGTAGTGGATAAGGTTTATCACGAGTCCCCTCCCCTGTCCTGTAACCTGCGTGTTCACTCGTTTGTTACCATATTTACTTTCCACACTGGGCATTTTCCGGGCAAGTCTCGTCCACGTAATTATTTACGTGTTGTGAACATTCATAGTCCGACTGTAAAATATACTAAGGTATTTCGTATTCGGGGAGTTCATAGTCAGAGAATTTAATAAGCTACCCACTTAAGATCCAATATCGTACAAACTGTCAGTATATTAGCATGTATAATCTAATTCAATTGAAATGAGAAGTTTTATTTACAAATTTCACTGGCTGCCCATATCATTTATTCTGTGAATTTGTTTTATAATAAATTGTTGATATAAACAAGTATTTTATGTCTGTGATCTGCCTTAAAATAGTAAAATTGTTTAGATATTTCACAATTTCTCATTTCAATTGAATTCGACTATAAGCTGTTATTACAAGTTTTCGAATTAATCACTTTATGCGTCAAAACATCTGAATGGGTATGAAATAAACTTCCTCGGCTGTGGTATCCATTATCCACAGTGTCACGTACTAATTTTCTCAATATCTTTTGTATAATTTCCATTATGAAATACCAAACGGACGATTGTTACATAGTGACGTGCAGCTCTGCAGACGACGACACTATTTCATATAATCTTTACTAAATTAATCTGTATGTTATTTGGCTATATAATGTTCGCATTGCCCAAGTTAACATACATTTTGTGCATTACTGTTTACATTGTAAAGTGTTGCTCTGTATAACAAAGATTTTTAAAATAAAATACTTAATACAGGAAAAATCTTTTATTGTTATAATTTCTGTACAAATCTTAATTTATTACAAAAAATGTACTAAATTTTAAATGAAATAACTAACATTTACAATATGTACTTAAATACGCCAAGCGTCTACATTTTTAGGCATTAAAAAGCCTTTATGTACAATTCATTGATTGGAAAAAGTTACCAATTACTACCTCATTGAAATATATGTGTTTAAACCACATATTAGAGTATTTATACAATAAAAAAAATTAAAATATCATTTACTACATATGATTTAACAATTCTCAAATTACTTCAAGGTACTCCAATATGTATAATCCAAATCCTAAACTCAATATTTTCCTTAAAGAAATTCATAAACACATGACAAAACCAAATTGCTTCACATTACCTAATAATTCTCACTATCCATAGACAGAAACAAATGAATTGAGAACCGTCTAGAAGTCAATTACAAATCAGGAACATTTCTTACCTTACACTATCCTTGTCTAGCTTACGTCACTCACAGTTGTATGAGCGGGACGTCTGCGGGTGCGCGGGGTGCGGGGGGTGCAGTGCGAGCGTGTCTGCGTCGCGCGCGCCACTCGCTGCGGTGCGCGAGGATCTTGCGGCCGTGCGCTGTATGAATGTCGCGGAACGACACCTTCTTGCGAGGCGTCTCCGCTCGCAAGCTGTCCTTGTCTGTCGTACAATATTCTTATATAAATGACAGAACCACATCTGCACGAATGTAGCTCGAACATTTTAATACCACAAAGAAAACAAGCGTCAAATGAAACACATTCATATATCATCTAATGAGTGCTTTACTATAGTCTTACCCTTACTACACTTTTCTTGTACACTAGGAAGAGGGGATTTGACGGAGGAAGGAAAATCTTACCGAGTGTAATCTCCTTTTCCAGTTAAAGGAGCAATACAGTACAAAAATCAAATAAATTCCCAAATAGGCAGTACCTAGTTACATTTAATTCAAATATTATATTAACATGTCATTAGCGTGTCACTCACGATGTCTACTACCGGGCACTGACTTGCCATCCTTGGCCTCACCATCAGGGACGCGATTGAAGGGGTTGTACCGCTGTCCGCGCGGGGGCACCTTCGGTTCCCGCTCCGGAGGAGTAATGGTGATCAGAGCTGCTGCTTCTGCTGCCTCCTCCGCTGTAAAGTTACACTTAATATCAAAAAGTAAAGTGAAAAGCCATTAACTAATAAAAGTAAGTATTAGTCATTAAATTAAGAGTCGTAATTTATAAGTGGCAAGATATAACACATATGACAGATATCTGGGTCAAAAAAAATACCTTTTTCTAACAATTCAACACTATAAATGTAGAATGACTTCTATTGCAATATAGAACAAAAAGAGATAAACTACACACCTTGCACTTCATCCAGCTGCCTCTGCAGCTCTGCCACCATGAGCTTCATGTAATCGTAGCTGGCGCAGGCGAGTGCCTTCATCCATGCCTCCATGGACGCCTGTGAGTTGGTGCACAAGTAGTATGTCCTGCCTCCCTCACATTGGAACACTATTTTAAAACTGTATGCTTCCTCCTCTGTCAATTCTGAAATTAAATGTTTTATGCACATTTTTTTTTATAATATAAGATGGCATACGAGCAAGCGATCACCTGAATCCGCCCAAAAGGGCGAAGCGACCGCTGCCCATAGACATCCGCAATTGCAGATGCGTTGCCTACCCTTAATCGACGGAGGAGGAGATGCACTTAAAAAGGATATTTCTCCTTCCTATGCGTCACCTCCGCCGTCAAATCCACTTACCCTTCCCATCCTTTCTCAAAAGAAAAAGGGTGGAAAGGAAAAGGGACCAAAGTTGGGCCTCCGGCACCACACTCATCAGACGAAACGCGGAATTTCTCCCACTTCACGCCTGTCTTCTGTGTGGTCGTGGTATTTCACCGGGCGAGCCGACCCATTCGTGCGAAGATGTTAAAGCGGGCTCTACCACTATTAAACACATGCATGGACTTGAGGACGAAGGCCAGTATTTTCATAAATAGCATTGTAATATCACAAACAGTACATAACTGATGGTAATGAGTTTATTTTTACATAAACATACATTCACTTTCACTTAAATTATACAAGCAGCAATGAAAATTATACTAATACTTCAAATTAGTAAATACATTATTCAGAAATAAAAGTTTAAAAAAAGGAAAAAAAACACCATTAACTGATAATTTGATATTTGTAATAACAATACAGTTTACTTACCGATTGTACATCCTTCAAGTATAATTACACCGATAGGATCCTTGTCAGCTTTCTTATCAAAATAGAAAAGTAAGTTTCCTTTCAAGGTAAACCATCGTCGTTGGTAACTTTTACCTATTTCACCTCGCATGTCGAGCCAACCCTCGCGGTCCACTGGAGTCGTGGACGACGCAAATGCACCCAGATTCTTTTCATTTATTTTCATCTTTCCTGATATAAACAATGGACAACGCCTATTTTTATTCCCTTTCACTTACTTGACTTAAAACATAACTCTTTAAATCTGAAGGGAATTTGTAACAACAGGAAGCACAAGCAAACGATATGTTCACAATATAATAATTTATGTTCTCAATATTTTTTCCTATTCATCGAATCTTAAACAAAATAAATAATGCACACTTTTTTTGCAAGCTGACACTGACAGGAGAATGAAAGATTCAAAATGACTTTGACATTAACATTTTTCCATGGATGTACCAAAGAGGATATAATATAGGTGTACTACTAGAACCATGGAGGTTCTGGATAAGTACTACGCACAACTAGTAGTGCATCCTTGACTAGAACAGGATAGAGCTCTTGTCGAAAAATTGAAGGCGTGCGAGACCGCAATAACTGTACCATTTTCCCCTCTCTGGCCATGGTGACCATTATGAAATATGATTTTAGGACAATAATTATAAAAAAATATTCGTGACCTGACGTCAGCAGATCATTGCTTCAGATTGATTTTAATCGAAGGTGCTAATGATAAACTTGCTCTATGCGGCACTATACATTTCCCGTTTTTGCTTGCTTTTCACACACGTGTCATATACTACTTACCTAGTGGTACTTGTGGGACACGACATGGAGATGGACACCTCCGTGAAGTTGACCCCCTCACTTTCTTTTTTTTTACTTTTTTTGTGCAAATCGCTAGAGAATCGTTTGATAGAGATTGAGAGGAAAGAAGGATCGATTGAGAGTTCTTACTTTTTCTGTAAAAAATATTTGAAATCGATAATCGAGTAAAATTTGATTGATGATTCTCTCAATAATTCTTAGGATTTCTAGGATTGGATAGTCATACATGGTCACCGTAATTCTTCACTAACAAATTATGTTTAAAACTATTACCTATGAAAAGATAAACCACAATACTCGCTTCCGCAAAAATATTGCGGATTTCAAAAACGCCGCCATTGATGTATGATTCGGCGATGTCATGCGGTGTTGTCAGTTCAGGTGTTCGAATTTCAAACAAATAAAAGAAAATCTGTATGCCAATCGCAATTTTTTGCGTTAATAAAGTTTAACATGTAGCAACAAATAATATTGCTTTGTCATGTCGGTAATAAATTATTATTAATATTCAGAAACATTTTGAAAGTAAATATTTTTACTACATTACATTACATCAATTGCCTATTTTTCTACAAACAACGGAAGCATTGAAATCTGGCAACTCCAATTTACTGTTCGAAAGGGACATATCGGACACTTGTAGCCCTCTCACTTGGTTCAAATTTATTTTGCGTGCATCAAGACTCTTACGCCCTTATCATAAGGTTTTATTTTCTTTATTTTAACTGCAAGAGGTACAGATAGAACACACTCCTGTTGTACGTAGTACTTATTACCTCCATGAATCTATTTTATTTAGACAAACTATAGCGGGTCATAAGTGTAGGGCTTTTTATTAAAAAAAGAATTATTGAAAAATATACTATGTTTATTGACTTCCTCTATATTTATAACATTGTTTTCGCTTTATTATATGTGGATTTAGATAGAAATAGTTTAGGTTCCTCTTAAGCTAAGGGTCTCCCTAAATCGAAATTATGAATTGTGTTATTCCTAAAAGTGAAAACGGAAATTTTAATAGGTGCCACCGAAATGTTGCCTTAGGGACCTCAAAGTACAAGGGATGATTGGTCAAATGATCTTTAATATACATAAGATGTAGACATAGGTAGTCTTGTTCTTTCAACATATCATAAGAGCTATAAACAAGCATTCTTTATACTTGAATGACCCGAGTAACGCTGGGTACGGAGCTTACGTCTGCACGAGGCAGTGTCATCAGTAGGTATCTATTTTGCCAAAGAAATTTGTAAATAAAAGAAGGTTTTAAATATGTAATATTTTATTCATAATTGTTATTACCTATTTTCACAGTTATTTATAAAGTTATATTAATATCAATTATTACTCTAGTTTTGTTTACGATTTCCTAATGATTGCTCCATTTAGAAAATTTGATTTCCACATCAATCATCAGATTCGACCGCTTACCGACTTATATATGACAAAATGGTGGTCTATGTACAGTACAATCCCAATTCCCTAAAATAAATTGACAAATTCACAATAACAAAAAAGGTTAAAAACAAAAAAAATCTTAAAAATAATTCATTCAACTACGAATCTCGCTTAACAACTGTACAAATACGATAAGTTACGAGTGGTTTCTTTTAAATCGTGCTCCGAGCAGGTCGGCGTCGTGGGCGTGGCGGCCTCGGCGCCTCGCCCACGCCCCTCCCTGTCCGCTCTATGTACAAATGTAGTTTTATAAAAACAAAATAATATAAACTATATACAACATCATTAAATATTCTCAAATGCTGTAACACATTTAAAACATTTCATATTCAACTAGGCGTAACCAGTGAGTAGCGGACGGGCCGCTGCCACCGGCCAATAATTTATGTATACCTTCGCCGCCCTATCATACAAACTGTACAATTGTCTACTCTGCTCCTCTCAATAAATACGTAAGAAAAGAACTTTTAAATTAATAAGCAACAAAAACACGCTAGATACACTAGCGAATTCCACTTCTTCCTAAACATCTAACGGAAATAACTTTGTAACGTAGCGAATCTGGGATTCAGTTGCAAGTATTCATACAAGTGTACGATAAACAATTGTGGACCTTACAGTGTGGGTATAAGATACAAATTTATTTATCTACATATACCGTGGCGTGCAACCGAAGAGATTGGAATCAAATTGGAGGCGCGTCCGCTCGCACTCTGCACAACACGCATTCTGATATATTTACATGTATATTTATTTACTTACACTTTAAAATAGATATATATTAAAATAGAAAATTCAATATAACTACCAAACTGCCAGAGATTCGACGTGTAGACATCGCGAGTGTTGTCCGACGGGTTCCATCTATATTTGTATAAAATTTCTAATAATACAAATGCTAATAAAACACGGCCTACGGGCATTTATACCTATTTAACTAATCGTAAACTATTGGTGTCACAAAATTTTGTATTCACGGAGGTTTCGAGTTAAAAACTATTAGAAAAACTATACATTTATTTGAAGAGTATCCGAGGATTATGTGCGGTGGCTTTTCCATGTAAGATGTCAGTTGTGTGCAATGTCCCTGTTACCAGGATGTGAACCTGTGCCCTCCGCACACTCCCTCACAATCTCCCCTATGTAAAATTGTTTCTAAAGATAAATCTACTCACATGAGTCAAATTTAACCGATACAAAAAGTATAAAACAATTTCGTGTTGTACCAACGTAAAAAAACCTATACAAAAATAAAGTTTAAAAGAGTAACGAGTAGATATCGTTATTTGAATAGATCATATCAATACAAAACGAGAACCCTGTGAAACGAATTTACAGAGAAATAAGGATGGTAAAAACATATTTAAAAGACTACACAAATATCTAATTCCTTTGGTAATTCTTACCGGTTTGTAACGTAACATATAAGTTATGTATTACTTCCTACAAAGTTCAACAATGTTATAAAACCTTTTATTTACTGCGGCACTACAATGACTTGATAGATTGAAGACGAGAATTGAAGACAAATTTGTGGAATAAATGTATAAAAAATACTTGAAAAGGAGAAAAAAACGTTGTATGATTTCAGGCAACTTCAAACGCCTTTAATCATAACAACATTTAAAACTAGCATTTGTGATGTAAAATAATCAAAATTGATTTTATAAAACACAAAATAACTTAGAAATTAAAATATAAATATTGTGATTGATTCTTTTCTCAGACTAATTAATAGACAAAGTGAAAAAATAAACTTTTATATAAATACGTACACAATATTTTTTACAATATGTAAGTAAAATATTTTCGCTTGCCATTACCATTACATTTCAAAATATACATTTAACATATATTATTATATGAATGATACAGACAAGTGTCTCAAGGCAACATTTCTTTAAATATCACTTTGTCTAAATCAACAAGTCAATACATAAAAATATTATATAAATATTAATATTGCTATAAAAATTGCTATAGATTCCATGTATAGAAGTGTTCAAATATTTAAACGGCTCAGAACATCGTATGAATCGCTGCGGAGAACACATGTAGCAGATCGTAAAAGAATGGGGCGCAGCTCTGATGACCTCGAACCGTTAAGATACTTGAATACATGTATACATAAAGTTATATAATAATACTAAACAAAATGAGGTTCGTTCAGAAGTATGGAGTGACAGAGATCATGGAAGAATGAATAGTGAAAGACGTCATTGGAAGTGTCAGCGCTCAGCAGGGGAAAGACAACGTCCAACTCCATAAGTATCTATATTTTAACAAACATCAAAAAAATCCTCCTCTATGTTAGAATTGGACCATCATAAGATTTTGTTATAACAAACTAACTTCCCGGCTTAACTACATTTCTCTATTAATATTTTAACAAACATCAAAAAAATCCTCCTCTATGTTAGAATTGGACCATCATAAGATTTTGTTATAACAAACTAACTTCCCGGCTTAACTACATTTCTCTATTAATATTTTAACAAACATCAAAAAAATCCTCCTCTATGTTAGAATTGGACCATCATAAGATTTTGTTATAACAAACTAACTTCCCGGCTTAACTACATTTCTCTATTAATATTTTAACAAACATCAAAAAAATCCTCCTCTATGTTAGAATTGGACCATCATAAGATTTTGTTATAACAAACTAACTTCCCGGCTTAACTACATTTCTCTATTAATATTTTAACAACACGAGTCGCTTGTGCGTGGTAACAATTACCTCGCTAGGAGATCTCATAAACCACACACCTTTACACACTATAATATATTACTCTGAATTAATCATATCCCTTCAACGACTTTTTAAAGGCCCTATACATCTGACAACAATCTCTTTACATTAAAAATGCCCTTTTAAATACACACCCTACCAACATTAGTTAGCCTATGAACTGTCGCTTTCGAATTTCATTAAAACAATCATATAGTGTTGTAAATAAAAACATTGTTGATAAACAAATTGTCAGGTTAAGATGTTTTCAGTTAAAAACAGGCGTCAAAACATGTAAAAACTATCGTTTTCTCAAACCCAAATAACATCACTGTCATATTTTATCAACTAAATACTAAATACACCTGGTACAAACATTTTAAAATATATATAAAACAAGGTATTCCATGATTTTCGAATGATTCAAGAAAAAAAAAACAATTTTGTACTCTTCATTGGGTTTCCAGAATTATTGAAAGCATATCGCAAATCGATTTTTAAAAGGAGACAATTACTTTTGGATTTAGTGAAAGTTGTTTTACTACAGAAACTGTCCCTTTTTAAAAATCGTTATGCAATACAGCTTGTCACAGACGTCCTATAGTGCTAACTCATGGTAACCTTATATCACTAACTGCGCAGACGCATGTTTACTTACAAACAATGTCGTCTGCCCTCGCCTCACATCCTAACAATACAATCCTTGTCTCGACAGCTTGTCATGTCACATGTCAACTATTTGTTCCGTTCAAGTGTTGAAGTGCCTTCATTGCGCTACAAACGGCCGCACGACGCCGGCGCATCACATACAATAATTACTTATAAGATTAATAATTAAAGGTATATTATTCAAATTCCCCTGAATTCACCAAATTATTGCATATACAATGCTATGGAAAATTCTTATTTGGGAGTCGTACAAAAATATGAACAAGGCGGACCTTTTCATTTGATGACGTATAGGTTACGTCGCGTAGTGATGTGGTGACGTCGTGTTGTGAGAGTGGTGGCGGTGGTGCCGGTGGTTCCGGTGGCGGCGGTGGCGACGGTGGCGGTGGCGAGGGCGGTGCTAGCCGAGCGCGGCGGCCGTGTGGTAGAGCTGCATGAGGGCCTGCACGTGCAGCGGCAGACAGGACAGGCGGTCGTGCGTGCTGCCGTCCAGCGTCAGCCACGACAGCGCGTTGTACCCCTCCAGAACGTACCTGCGGCACAACTTCAACTTGACCACCTGTACTGTGGTGGTGGTGATGGTGTGAGGGTCATGTGGTGGTCACACGACTTACCTGAGCACGTCGGTGGTGGTCTGCGAGTCGAGGGGGTGCGAGTTGTTGTCGCGGCGTTGCATGAGCGAGGTGAAGTCGTCGGAGGTCTGCGCGCTGCCGGAGTGCAGGTGCAGCGCGTTCTTGAGGAAGGCGGGGCAGGCGTCGCGCAGGTGCGCGCAGCCCGCCCACCACCAGGCCGGCATGGTGCCCAGCGGCGCCGTCGACACCAGGTACCCCAGCGCCAGCGGCTGCTGCAGGATCGTGCCCACCTGCTCCTGCATCGCACCACAACACGCAATGTTAGCTTACTTCCGAGGAGGTGGTGTACCGCAATGTCTCGTACATGAGAAGCACAGTGTACGTACGGGCGCGTGTTCGTCCGCGGGGCGGTAGAGGCCGGGGCCGAGCGGGCGGCGCGCGGGGCTGCCGTCGCGGCTGCCGGCGGGGTCGTCGTCGTGGCGGCGCGGCGAGGCGCGCGGGCTGCTCTGCGCCCACATGTTGGTGAACATGTCGCCGATCAGCAGGTCCGCCATATTGTCCTCGCCGATGTCCTCGTCCGCCATGTCCACGTCGAAGATGTCGTTGTCCTCTCCGTTCGCCATCGGCTGCTCGAACGGCATCTGATTCGACTGTAAACACAAACGATACATTTGTAACCGGTGTCGGAAACAAATACCCTGCATACTTCTGTTATTAGTCGATAACATATGCTGACGTAAAATCATACCAAACGTAATCGGTAGCCAGTACCCAGCGTCGATACTGTTGTAATTGATAGTGGTCAGTACCTGCGTCTTGGCGGAGGTGGGGAAGACGAGTATGTGCGTGGCGGTGACGTCGCGCGGCGTGTGCAGGTGCGACTGTATGGAGGCCTGCGAGAAGCGCTCGTCGGGCGTGAAGCGGTCCGCCATCAGCCGCAGGCAGGGGTCGGGCTCCGTGGAGACGAGGCAGGCGGACAGCACGCAGGGCGCGCCGCCCGGGTACAGCGCCGCGCAGCTGCCGCAGATCTCGCGCAGCACGCCGGACGCGCGCACCAGGTTCTTGCGCGACAGCAGGTAGCTCCAGCCCTTCAGCTCGCCGTGCCCGATGCGCCCCACGCGCCCCACCACCAGCCGCCACGGCTGCGCCGCCTGCGACATCACGCCCAGCGTGAAGTCCATCAGCTTGGTGAGGCCCAGCCGCCGCGCGGGCGCTGACCGCCGCCGCCGCGACCTGCAACCGACACGAACACACACACCATTATTATATTACAGTCAAATGATATACGTTCGTTCCGATGTTAGTTGTGTATATGCGTCACCTGGCGGGCACATGTATGTTGATGGCGGCGGTGTCGAGCAGCTCGCCGCGCGCGTCCGTGGCGGCGGCCAGCAGCCAGCGCTGGTCGTGCGACAGGCAGTACGCCACGAACAGCACCGAACACTGCTCGCCGCACGCCGTGCCCCACGTCTCCGCCACCTCGCGCAGCGCGCGCGGCGGCGCCAGCACCCACGCCGGCGTGAACAGACGGTACGCTGCGCGGTTTTTCTCCTGTCCACACCGATGCATGCATCTGTTATTATTTACTCATTTGACAAAAAAATGCTTTTATATTGGTTCAGATTCTTACATCTTTGTTATTGAGGAAGAGGTTTCCGTTGGCGGCGGTTCCGAATCCGGTGAGCGACTTGCCGTTGGGCTGGTGCTGCAGCAGGCGGCGCGCGCCGCTGAACACGCTGAACGCCAGCGTGCGCAGCTCCGCGCCGCCGCCCCGCCCCGCGCCCCACGCGCCCCGCCCCGCCCAGCACTCGTACACGCCCTCCAGTGATATAATCTGAAAGTACCATAAGCATTTTTTTTAAGTTTTTAAGCTAGTGCTTGACCTCGATCCCACCAATTCTACTGTTATGTGTGTATAGTGGTACAAGCTTCTTTTGTCGGCCGGCAAAGAGAAGTGACATTTAATGTCAGGGTAATAGTGACATAGCTTGTCAGCTCACTTCGCGTCATTACTTTACGCATTTTGTGTGGTTTTTTAATGTTATTCCATGAAATAAAGTGATGACAGTGTTTATAAGTAGTGCAAGAGAGTTTTTTTAAAGTGGGAGATATTTTCATCGCTGAGAAGAAGTAGGGGTGTTCAGTAATTACATTTGAAAATCTGTTCCAATCAGAATTTGTTACCATTTGTTAATCAAGAAATACCCTAACTCTCAATGCGACGCATATTTTTAGATTTGTAATTTAAAAAAAATAATTATATACTAATTGACTTAAAAATATTTATATAAAGTTGTTTTATTTCCTATTTCAAATTGCAGTGACCGACCCTTTATTTTAACGTGTTTTCTGCACCTGGAAGTATGGCCTTCTTGACATAAATTTCATATTTACTTACGTAATAAGGAAATTACTGTGTGTACTCAGTAATGTATCAAAAACTAATTATCTGATAATTTTAAAACGCACAGTTCAAACCATACCACATAGTCGTACTGTGCGTTGATTATAAACAACAGTCATTAAGATTTCTATTATTCTGTAGACGAGCGCTAAGTAAGACTATTTCTATTATGTTAAGACTATTCCTTCCCTAACTGTCTCAAGATAGTGCATTGCTAAAAGTTTGCTACAAAGATTCTTTAACTATAGAGCCTTCTAACCGACAAACGAAGTCTGGGGCATTTCCTAGTTACATTGTAAGGTACAAGTACTTTACAATTTGCGTTTTCGTTTTCAAAAGGAAAGAATTTCCCTTTAATGCGGGCATATTGCATGCATTGGCATATACCTTGCTTGTAACCCTAAATGCTCAGAGGCGCCACCCTGTCAATGTAAAAAAGGTGCCACAAGAGCCTTGTGGCACTATTCTATAATATTGTTATGTCGCCTGTCATTACGATGTTAGTTCTTTGACAAATATTTTTTTTATCTTACGCCGTCTAGAGGTGGATATTAAGTTTACCTTTATGTATGGATTGTGATGCTGCAAATGGTGATGCGCCTGCGTGGCGAGCCTCAACAGCGCATGCAGGGCGTGCGCTCGGTGCGCATGCGCGGCGGGCGGCTCCACGAGGTACAGCACGAGCGCCGGCGGGCCCGCCTCGTCCTCCTCCCAGACGGGCGCACCGGCGCTCCCGCCGACCGGCGCCTCGCTGCCATCGCCGGGCTCCCCGGGCGTGCCGGGTTGCTCGGGCGCCGCTGGCGGGCGCATGCTGTTTCCCTTCTCGCCTTCGAAGAGCACGCGCTCGATGTTCATCGAGGAGAGCTGAGAGGCGAGCTCGCGCAGCGTGTCTGCGTACGCCCGGATGTACTCGCCGAGCCGGCCCGGCGGCAGCTCGCCGGCCCACTCGTCGGTGTCGCAGCGCTCGCCTGCCGCCGACCGCACGATGCCTTCCCGCGCTATCCTCGCGATCGGCCGATGCCTGCCCAGCCTGCACGCCTCGTACGCCGACGAGAGCTCGCGAAAGAACGCTCGCAGCGGGTCGGCCAGCGCTTCCCCGTCCGGCGCCAGCGCGACGTAGGCGACGTCGCGCGCGTACGAGTAAGGCTCGAGCGAGAGTCTCTCCCAGTGGCGGAGGGCGTAGGGCGAGAGGGAGATCCAGTCGCGGTCGTGTCCCACCAGCAGCGGAGGGACGGGCTGCGGCTCGCAGAGGTCCTCGTTGCCGCGCCCCGCCAGCCGGTGGAACTGCCGCCACGTGAGCGGGCCGGTGACGCCATCCCACATGCGCGCGCCGCAACATCGCTTCTGGATGGCGTCTTGCAGCAGAGGTCTCAGTCGCCGCATCAGTCTGACCACATCGCGGGAGGAGCGCGGTGCGCGCGCGCCGATGAACGGCCAGCGATGCACGGCGCAGTGCGCGCCCCCGCCCCCGCCCCCACCCGCGGCCGCCCCGCCCACCGCCGCCTCGCGCAACGCGCTCGCCGCAGCCGCTCCACCGTCACTGTACCTGCAATGCGAAACAATTATCTGTTTCAGTCTTCTTTACTTGCGACACAAACGGTCAATATTTGTATACGATAATAAAAAAGATAGAAAAAATAGCACATAAGACAAACTGACATTTCTTTTGAAGATTTCATTTATAAGAATATTAATTTTCACTAAAAGATTTATGGTTAAGAGTCTTTGGACAAACAAGATATGATTCTCGATTGTGTTTTTATGAATTCTATTACGGCGCATAATATTTAGGATAACATTGTATATGCTCAGCACTCCACCGAGGGACTCGGAGCCTACCCTAGTGTGTGTGAATGACTCACTCGAGAAGGTTAAGGCGCAGGTGGTCGTGCGGAGGGGCGGCATCGGCGGCGGCGCGGGCGAGCGCGGAGGCGGGCCCGCCGTGCGGCGCCGCGCACTGCTCCGCCAGCACGCCCGCCACCTCTGCCAGCCCCGCGCCGCGTGCGCTCCGCGCACCGCCACGCCGAGCCCCGCCTGGCTCCTCCGCCAGACCGGTTATCTCCATCTCGTCCTAATACACACAACAGTACAGATTGTATTTGTGTTCGTGGTAAGTTGCGGTGAGGACATGAAAATTCTCAATGAGTGACCTCATAGAAGAGTCCGGCGCGGTGCGCGAGGCGGCGGTTGACGATGGCGCTGAAGCCGCAGTCGCAGCGGCCGGCGTCCAGCTCGCCCGCCGCCGCCTCGCCGTGGGACAGGTACGTGGCCGCGTCCGCCCCGCGGATGTTGCCCACTTGCTGCAATTACATTACATGCCCTTATTGATACTGGTGCACTTTCTACTTCTCTCAACGCTTCGATTAGTAGCAGAGAGTACATACAGAGGTGTCGTCGATGTCGCAGACGCAGAGCGTGCAGCTGTCGAAGTTGTGGTCGCGGAAGACGTTGAGCACGGTGTCGGCCAGCAGCACGTTGAGCAGCAGCGGGCAGGCGGCGGCGGCGGGCGGCGCGGCAGGCGGGGGCGGCGGCACTAGCGGGCTGCGGCGCGGGGAGCCGGCCGCCGCGCCGCGCCCCGCGCCCGCGTCCGCCCCCGCCCGCGCCAGCGTGCCCGCCGCCAAACCGCTCTTCGCCCCCGACGCCGCCCCGCTCTGCTCAGCGGCGGGCGACGCCGATCTCTTCACGCCACCGCTACTACTGCTATTGCTATTTGTACTATTTTTCGTGCCTGAAACAAACAGATTAACAATGAGGGCTTTCTCATATAAATGCGAAATTCTCTGTCTCGAATGGTGCGGGTGTTGGTTACCGGTGCGTTTGGTGTCGGCTTCGTTGTCGGCGTCGGCGTCACGCTTGGCGTCCTGCTGCCAGCGCGGACGGTAGACGGCGTGCGGCGGCAGCGCCACGCCCGGCAGCAGCTGGCTGGGCAGCGCCACCAGCGGCGCGTACTTGGAGGACCCCACGTACTTGTACACCGTCGGCGGCTTGAACACGTACGACCAGTCCTGTCCACATAACACTGGTTATCGCTCCGCGTCGTATAATTAGCAAGGTGACGGATCGTATGCCGCGATGGCGTGCGGTCACCTCAATGGGGTCCGGCGGCGGCGAGCTGGACAGCAGGTGGCGGTGCGGCTGCGGCGTGGCGTCCTCGGGCAGCGAGAAGCCGGGCGAGGGCTGCGCGTGCGCCTCCATGCTGGGCGGCGTGGGGAACATCTTGCTGAGCTCCTCAGCGCGCACGCAGCGGCCGCCGCAGCGCGCCTCGTCGCACCGGCCCGCCTCGCCCGCCCCGCCCGCCAGCGCCTACGTTACACACACGACTTTACTTACACACACAAATACGTAATCAAACATATAAACATGAAACATAGTTACTAACAAATAATTGTAAATAATGAATGCAAAAATATAATTACATAGAAAACAAAAAGTTGTCTCATTAATTTCAAGTTTATTAAAATAAAAGTTTTACTATCATAGCTGGCTAAAAAGCCAGACTAATATTAATTAATTAAGATTTATATGATACGGAAGCGAGATCATGCGGCATGCATAGATACAAGGGTACACTCACAAGTCTTACCGTTTCATCACCGCTGGCCGCGTCGTCGGAGTTGTCGAAGATCTGGTCGAGGTCCTTCAGCGTGGGGCACAGCCCGTCCGACGTGAACAGGTTTTTGTACTCCTTGCTGTCATCCTGCAGACAAACCACCGGATTATAACACTGCCTTTATCACATCACATGTAATTATTATAGTTATGACTAGCTGTTATCCGCGTGAAATTAAAGAAATACCTATTTTACTCAGTGATAACATAGCTTTTTAACGGTGCAAGAATTTTTATAATCGGTCTTCGGTTTTGAAATAATTTTTTTCTTCTCTATAATATTAGTAAATGTGTATCGCGGTAGCGTGTGCGTGCACTAACGTCAATGCGTTCCTGTTTGACGTCGGCAGCGTGCGGTGCGAGGGCGTTGTGCGCGCGCGGCGGGCGCGGGCGCGAGGCGTGCGGCGCGGGCGGCGGCGTGTGCGCGTGCCCGGCGTACAGGTCGCCGGCGCGCGCGCCCAGCGCCAGCTCCTCGCTCCACTCGCGCGTCTCCGTCTTGAACCGCTTCACTGGGTGCTCCAGCCTGCGCACAACACACATGTACTTCTCATACTCATATAACAATGATACTTATTACAGAAATTTTAAAGAATAAAAAAAATACACTATTAAAAAATCAGACAGAAGCACCATAAATATTAAGTAGAATTGTTAACAGAAATGTAAATAAATAAAAGTGTCGATGTCACCAAATATTGAACACAGCATTATTTGTCTGCACAAATGTTGTTGCGCTATCTGGTATGTGTTGTAGCGAGGAAAAGATCCACATCCGAGATACTGCGGCCCGATGTGCCCGTTACACTGCCCCGCTTAACTTTGTTTAGCTTTCTATATGCAGTACTGATCTATTCAAAGTGTTTAATATTCAACAAAAGAATAAACAAAGCAAAGAAATACTTGATTTCGAATTCAAAAATAACTTAAGTGTCTCTTACTAAGTGATAATTGTAATATCATACCTGTCCACCAGTACCAGTGCCGGCAACAATGTAACTTTAAATAAAACTCAGACACATAAATTAGTTTTTAAAAACTTATCAAAATTTTCTTTATTCCTACTGAACTTCTCTTAGATCACTTGTATTTAGGATTATTTAGAAATTTATCAAAACATCTAAAAGTTGTGGCTTGATGTTTATTACAAGGTGCTTCGGTCGTAAATATAGAAATGTCAGAATTATATAAAAACACTATTTAAATGTTTCTTATTGGAATGCATCTTTTAACATCAATGACGAATAGGATAGTATGAAAGTATTATGTGGTGCGTGTTGTGCGTAGTGTGCGTACCATGCGTGCACGGTGGTGTAGTCGTAGAGCATGTGCAGCGAGTGCTCGTCCTCGAGCGGGTCGAGGCGCTGCTCGGCGGGCGGCAGCGCGGGCCGGCGCAGCAGCTCCGGCGCCGCGCCCGCCGCCCCGCCCCCGGCGCCCGCCCCGCCGCCGGCGCCCGCCCCGCCCCCGGCGCCGCACCCCGCGAACCCCGGCGAGTCGCCCTGCAACATACAAGACAACATTCTATTTTATATGATCTGTAAGGAACAGACACTGAACTTATTTGACTAGGTTAGTTAAATTGTTAGCACAAGATGATTGATGACAAATTTTCAGAGATATCTAACTCGAACACAAACATTAAATTACTACTAAATTCATCATGTTATCTTCTTTTATACAACGCTATTTTCTTTATTTCGCGACTTTTCAGGCTTCGTATCCATAATCCGTTGACCAGTCTGTTTGTGATTGTGTGCCGTACCTGTGTGTAGGGCTTGTGCGGCGGCGCGGAGGGCGGCGCGGGCGTGGGCGGCGCGTGCGGGTCGGGCGTGGGCGCCGGCGTGTGCAGCGTAGTCGGCACGGCGCCCGTCTACATTAAACCCACAAAAATCTTAATCTATTCACCAATTTCTATTCCAACGAAATATTTGTGATACAAAAATGATCTTATAAACAATTTTAGATCTATAAAAACAAATAATTTGAAAAAAAATAATGATCGGGTTTTGGTTAATACAGTTTAATGACAAACGACACATGTAGTATATGTATGTGTGCGTGCTGACCTGGTGTGCGGGCAGCGCGGTGAGGTGCGGCGAGGGCGGCGGCGCGCCGGCGGAGGAGGGCGCGGAGACGGCGGGCGCGGGCGAGGCGCCGCCGCAGCTGCCGGGCGAGCACGCCCCCGCGGCGCCGCCGGACCTGCGCACGTCACACACCACCACTGATATAGCTCTACACAATCAATAACACACGATGAAACTAACGAAAAAAACGTTGACGGATGAAAAGTTTTTCAATACATTTAATCGTGTCTTACAGATTGGTAACATTTGTGGTGTCACAAGATATGTAAATTACGAATGAAGTCGAAAATTCTCTTTAACATATTAAACTCGTAAACATCACTTTCCCACGTGAATGAAGGATTAACAGAACATATGTTTTGCGCATACAGTCGATACAAATGAATATTTTTGATGTACAATTTAACAATGAATGATCAACCAAATCCGCGTATGATGACTTACGTAGCGTCGAGATGAGAGGTAGATGTTATAATGTATGTAAATCGGATGTGATAATGAATTCTCGAATTTCATTGCCGGATTTCCTTATTGTTTTAGAGAATTATTTCCCTTTACACAAGGGTGAATAAGCCTTAATATACATGCGTCAAAATAACGTGTTATTGTGTTATGTACGTTGTAGGGTAAAACAGATGTGTGAAGGTTCGAAGCTATCTTACACCACTAAAAGTGATGCGCAGATAACTTGATAAACACAGGAAATTAAAGATAAATTTGGTGACAATAATTGGCCATAATGAATACTGTCCCCAAAAATATCTTCTTGACTTGACGATATAGGCGTAAGTGTGTATTTACACAAAATAATTCTTGTAACCAAAGCTATAAGAGGTATGTAGTGAACGAGTTATATGAAGGGAAGTATGAAAACAGAGTTGTAAAGACACAAAACATGCAATGTACATTAATAACAAGAGTACAGTCATGCAGCATACTGTATCGCATTAGATATATAACTACAGCTCTGCAGGCAACGTGACATGCGTACAAGCGATATTGCATCCTTTGTGGCTCGCAATCCTTATCAAATAACATTCAGTTCTTACTTGTGATCTCGCCTGCAGTGCCAATGTTCACTTACCTTTTTGTTACGGCGACCGGAAAATCTTGAGCATTTCTTGGATTGTTAAGTCGAAATGGTGACCATAAATTTTATAATGCTGAATACTTCCCTATTTCGCCGCAACGTGTCATCTTAATGATCGGGGCAGCCGAGACAAGCTTCGGACCGGACTTATACTTACCTGTTCGTCGCTGCTCTTGTGACGTGCTCCTCGCCCGGTGGCATTACACACATGATAGCACCAATTTATACTTGTAAGTTGCAAGGTTAATGTTTCGATGAACCACAGTTTGACTCTCAAACTTCTCGATCCAATGAGGCATATAAATGTGTAATGTACACATATGTGGTGTGTAACGCTTGCAACCATGTGGTATACAACCAGTATAAAGTGGGTGCGGGCGTACTCACGTGGTGTCGCGCGGCGTGCGCGGCGCGGCGGGCGCGGGCGCAGGCGCGAGGTGCGCGGCGGGGGCGGGGGCGGGGGCGGGGGCGGGCGCGCGCGCGGGGCGCGGGGCGCGGCGGTGGAAGGGCGGGGGCGGGGCGTGCGCCGGCGCCGCCACCTGCACAACACAAGGCTACTGCTGCCGGCCGCGCTACTGCCTCGCTACTGCCGCGCTACTGCCTCGCTACTGCCGCCCTACTCGCCCCCGGCGCCGCACGTCCGTGTGACCGTTACCAACTCTACAACCGACACTACTCACTACCTAACGAACGCCACAATTAAACGTACGACTAAACTGTGAGACTTGAAAACAAACAAGCGCACTTCGTTAATTCAATGTCATGCAGAAGCGGTTAACTCAAATACTACAATAAGCGAACAAAAAAGTCATGCATGCACATACACATTTTTTATTGTTCTTAAATAAACCATTAGATTCCTTTACATAACCTAATATTCTTAAATATCAGTCAGTAACATAAATTTATATTTCATGCTATTATAGAAAAGATTGAACTAAAAGACGTTAATTACAACAAAGAATTTTACATTAAGTTTTAGGAGAAAATGTTAAATTTTATTGCAATTATACATCCCGCAAGAATCCATCGAATCATTTACAAAGCAACATATAGAATCCCATTACCAGTCAAGTCTCACGTTAATTAAATTAAAAAGCAAAAATATTACTTATAAAATGACTCCAAAAGATAACATAATTTGGATACGTGTCACACGAACGAGCAGAGCGGAGGTGGCGCGCGGCACTGCGCGCACTGCTCACATGGAATTATCAACACATTCTCACTTTATATAGAAATTTAATTCTTCAACTATGTAATATTCTTTAAAAGTGTATTAAATAAAGTCATTACTCTATAACAGACAAAATGCATTGACATTTCCATGAAATCCCTTAATATTACAGCATAAGAGGCATCTAAGTGATGCAACTTTTAGTTAAAACTACTTCCCTCTACGAATAGTTATAAAATAGTATATTTCCACTAATATAAACATTCACATAACATCTACCTATCTATCTACATGTGAGCTACTCCTCAAATATCGTTCTCCACACATCGTTGATAACAGTTATCATGCACTGTCGTCCAAAGCATCAACGACCGCGATCGACGCTTACATTTCATTCCGATGCAAAGTACATAATAGTTCCATAGATATAATGTAAAAGTAATAAATGCATTATACAATGTTCGTACTACTACTATATCTGCACCAATCTACAATATATATTGTAATATTAGGAAACGAGCGCTGAATTATTTACTGCAATTTACAAGATTATCCCGCTACTTTTTACATATAAACAATAAAATACTAGCAGTGATTTCTATAACTTTCAGTACTTCTGACAACATTTACAGACTTTTGCCGTGTCAAGGCTTTCCTGACACCAACAAACATCACTGTACAAAATAGCTTTCATTTATAAAGCTACTTTACAACATATTTATGTACTAAAATGAATGAAAAGTATATTAGCACAACTGATAGACTATGCAGTTTGCAATACAGCGCGAATTTCCCAACAAGTGTCCAGTTTGTTGGCGTAGCTCTGGCCGTGTGTGGGCGTAGCTGTGTTTGGGCGTAGCCGTGTGTGGGCGTAATTGTGTATGGGCGTAGCCGTGTGTAGGCGTAATTGTGTACTGGCGTAGCTGTGTGTGGGCGTGGCACTCACTTTGCGCAGGAGCATGGCGTCTTGCGCGTCGGGTCCGCGAAGTCGTCGCTCTTGTCGCCCACCGCCTCGCCGTAACACAACTCCGCCGTCTGAAAACCGTTGTACATTTTTAAAATGTAAAATAGCCATAGACATAGATCCTATTTATAGTACAACAAATATTAGATGTACGGATATGATATGAACAAGGCTCATAATCTTTGAGCACTTGTATATACAATCAATATCCGGAAATAATTTAGGAAGATTACTCAGAACTGTTCACAACTTTAATGACAGAACTATTTCCAACTTCCAAAAAAATAAGCAATATGTATATGACGCCAAATTTGTCGCATGAAAATGATTTTTTTTTGCTCAATAGTTGAATTGTTTCGTGTCAATATTTTTTTCTGGTTATCTTATAACAAGTACAAACGTTTAAAAAAAATATATGTATGTTCCCTATTTTACAGACATAGTAAACAATAAATGCCAGTATATTAAAGTGATGAGTCTATTAGTTGGTATATTACCTGGTGCGGCACGGGCGTGGTGAGCGCGCGCAGCGTGCGGCCGGCGAGCGCGGCGGCGGCGGCGGCGGCGGCGCGGCGGCCGGCGCCTCCATCTCCGTCAGCAGCGCGTACGGCAGCGGGTAGCGCATGCGCACGCCGCCGCACTCCACCTGCACACAATACATCACACTACAATAACCACCTTCAATAATCCTCTCTCTTCCTTACTACATTCTACAATTGACTAAAATATAGCCTATTTTTAAATGGAGAAAGAATTTTAGAAATCGGAGCAGTAGTTTTTGAGTTATTTCAAAAATACAAATCTTTCCTTTTTATAATATTAGTATAGTACAGTGGTGTGCGCACCTCGACTGCGCCGCAGCCGTGCTCCAACGGGTACAGCTGTCTCCAAGCGTCCAGGAGACGCGCCGTGGCCGCGTCGCCGTCGCCCCACTCGCGCCCCGTCACACGCCCCTCCAGACCGAACGGCGCCAGGATCACTGCAATATTAAAATACCAGTCATTACAGTGAAGCCTAGAATGTATCGAAGGGATTGACAGACATATATCAATAAGCTATTGTGTAGTTAAGATGAAAACGGCAACTACTTTAGCAATTTCAAATGTAAACTATATTGAGATTTGTTTCAGACAAAATAAATATGCATCAACGTAGAAATACCGTTGGCGTGTTGCGCGGCATCAGGGCGTGTGTCACGGGCGTCAGTGCGTGCGTCGCGTGCGTTGGGGCGTGCGTCGCGTGCGTCGCGGGGCGTGTCGTCCGCGGCGAGGCGCGCGAGGCGGGCCAGCCGCTTGGCGGTGAGCGTGCGCACGGGCGGGTGCTGGCGCACGTCCACGGACGCGCACACCGTGCTCTCGCCGTGCAGGAAGAACGCGAACGAGAACGACAGATGCCACGGACTGCAAACGAACATATCATATGGTATAAATATTACGAAAATAATTGTCATGAATCACATCAAGTGAGTCATGTATGATAGAACCAAATAAGTACATAACATATCTGTACAAATATATTTCTTTAATTATACCGTACGTGTTTGTTTTGTAGCAATAAAAATTAAGCATTTCATAAACTTCAAGTGCAAAGTAAATTAATAGTAACTTTCTTATAATTTTAAATACATATGTGGCAAAATGTTTGAAGGAGAACGATGTTATACCTTTATCTTAACAAGTATAACGCAGAGATCTTCGTTCATGATATAGGAAGTGAGCTCTAGTGTTTCCACCGAGCTTCATTTGAAACAATTCACAGGAAGTGCTTCAAATTTTACTTCCATACGAGTTTCAATTTAATTGTAAAAGTACGTCTATTAATATAGTAGTTACCTTTTTCCGACGTCTTCTTCGTCGCCATCGTAAGGTTGGACAAACCACTTTCCCAGCCTCACAAAGTCTCGCGATAACAGGCATCTGAAATTATAAGGAATATTTTATTAACTAAAACTTTTTACATGGTAAATCTTACACCGTTACTAATTATTAGGAGGCCTAATTTTAGTCCCTTTCCCTCTCCACCCTTTTCTTAAGAGGAAAGGATGGGAAGGAAAAGTGGATTTGATGGTGGAGGAGACGCATAGGAAGGGGAAATGTCCTCTTTATGTGCGTCTCCTCCTCCGTCAATTAAGGGTAGGCAACGTATCTGCAATTGCGGATGTCTATGGGCAGCGGTCGCTTTCCATTTCGGTGGATTCAGGTGGCCGCTTGCTCGTTTGCCACCTTATTTTATAAAAAAAAAGAAGACACCGGTGCGGCTTCCGTGTTATAGAAGTGCGGTGTCGTAATGCATTGCTGCTATGCACATATCAATTAATATCGGAGCTGCACCCGTCAGCTAGCTTGGTAGGGTTACGCCACGCAAGTACACCGTAAACAACACCAATATTAGCTCTCAAAGCATTTAGGACCCAAGGTCACTTAATTAATGCTAAATTTCTTATAAGAAAATATGGTTTACGATAAATAATTATATAATTTATAACGGCAACGGGTAATGGGAAGTAGGCAGGGCAGGAATCCCATCATTACCGCTTATCGCTTCAATATCGCATGCGGACCGCACTTTAGCGACCCACCCGCGCACCGCCCGGCGTAAACAATGTCAATCAACAATCCAACGATTATATTTCTCTGCGACAAACACTTCAAATGTTTAAGATAATAGTTTGCCGTCGTCACGTTAGCGCCTTTAGGTTTTTATTAATACCAGTTACTTCGTTAGTTCAATCAGTTCGTTAATATAATTGGATTTATGTTCATTGCTTGAAAGAACCGGATTAAAGAATAATCAGTCACGCCATCATTCGATGGTGTTTTCTACGAGAAGCCTACATTTACTATTGAGGCCGGCGTTCTTGTTTTGCATAGTATATAGCCATACTAGGTAAAACTTATTGGGCCAGATAGATGTCTGTAAATGATTTAATAGAGAAACAGGTACAATGGAATAATTTGAACGTTCACTGAGATAACATCTAAGTTACGTCATTACATATTAAATGGATAGTCACGAACATCTTCGTTTCATTATCCATATTGTTAGACATTCACAGATATTCAATGTCGCTTTCACTACTATATTGGTTTATTATTCTACGTGTATTAAAAATGAACCTCAAGGCATGTTTCGAAACGTCGATTATTTTTATAAAAAGTATTAATTTTGGATTCTCTTGTAATGCTTTTAACGCGATTTATATAAAACTATCGAACAAGATAAATAAATACAATTGCGTATCGAATACTTAACTCAACAGTGGAAACAATTACGTAACGGTTTGTTAATAATTTATAATTATCGAGTCGGTTTACAGTAATTGCTGTGTTGCGACATAAAGCTCTGCGTTAACTTTATGCACTCCAAGTTCACACAATGATCGATACGTTTAATGAGTCATTGAGCGATACTCAACCGCACAGTTACACTCAATGCCGCGCCGTAATACCTTTGTGTACATTTATTTCATTTAACGTAACAGAGGTAAACAAATTGCTATCGACTTTAGCTGAAGAGTTCAGGTACGTCAGAATAAAGGTTTTATTACCGAAGGCCTAATTTTAGCCCCTTTCCCTTACCACCATTTTCTTAAGAGAAAAGGATGGATTTGATGGCGGAGGAGACGCATAGGAAGGGGAAATTTCCTCTTTATGTGCGTCTCCTCCTCCGTCAATAAAGGGTAGGCAACGCATCTGCAATTGCGGATATTTATGGGCAGCGGTCGCTTTCCATTTCGGTGGATTCAGGTGGCCGCTTGCTCGTTTGCCACCTTATATTATATAAAAAAAGTTCAGGATTACATTTGACATAAACAAGATTTAAAATGGTATGTAATTAAATAAAGTAGCGTTAATCTAAGAGTTGTACAGCGGCCTCACAGCGTCGGCGGCGCGTTCCGCGACATTGAACTTCTACAGGGGCGCAGCCAAGGTCCTCTCTTATCAATTAAACTGATATACATCATCTATTTATATAAATATAACTATTGCGGAAATTATTTGCCAATATATCTGGACTTTGGTTTAGCTCAATATAACAAACATGGAGACTCCATAATGGAGGATAAGCAGAAGAGAAGATTCTAACTGGAAGGATACCGTAACCTTGAAGAACAGTGACGTAATGTATGACTTATCTGCATTTTTCTCTAAGGTATTTTCCTTATACCTCCTACGAATATTTGTAACGTCACCGTTTCCTAGACTTCAATAATCTTGGCCTCAAATCTTCCGATGACCAAGAACAAGTCATGTTTGACGGTATTGAAACAATGGTCGGGTAGTTTTGTCGCAGTGGTACGGTTGGCGCACAATATGTGTCGCCGACTGGTCGCGGTGTGGTCGCGTGCGGTGCGCGCACTGTGCGACGCGACGGGGTCGTCGACCCGCTCGAGTTTCGTCCGCCGGTGAGATGCCGCCGGCCGGCTGGCGCTGCAGCTCGCCCCCGTAATAGCACCCACACCACCACAGCCACATCGCCATATCCCCACAAGGCTCACTTACATATATCGCGATCGGTCGATATTGGTGTCGACATAGATTTACTATAATTAGTTAAACAAATCTGATTGCCAAACTTGCATTGTTATATAATAGAATATCACCAAACCATTTAAAACGACCTACAGAAAATAGTGAGGAATGTAATAAATTTGGCCACATGATAAGATACCTAAGGTGCCGTTTAATGGTCATTAAGTTAAATAAAAATAAATCCACGACTTTGTATGAGATTTGTAAGTGCCGACGTCGTTAAAGTCTCACGTCGTAAAGACCGCCGCGTCGTCACTAAAAATACATTCACATATTAATTTCATGCTGAATAATGGGATCGTTTACACCGCAGATATTTCCTGATTAACATCTCTGAGCGTGTATCTTAGTAAACATTAACGGGACTACTTATTGTGCCTTTATGACAATAAGCAACACCTAAGTACACAAGGCAATGCAAATCTGCAATTTTAGTCTCAAGTAGGGACGATCCTCTATCAGATGATATTGCGTAAGTCGCTACGAGACTAAAATCGCATATTTACGTAGCCTTGATGCGACTATCGGAAGATATGCTCGCGGCCAGTACGCCTACCGTGAATCACAAGAACGCCTCTTATCGCAACAAACCAAATTAATAAGCATCATAAAATAAAGCGATAGCTACAACGAGAATGATAAGTTATTTGATTTTGTTTACCTTTCGATGAGGTTATGCAACGCCTTGAAGAGCAGGGATCGGCACTCGTAGGACAGTCCACCCTCCCATGAGCCCTGGTCGCCTTCTGCGAATAAAGAAATAAGCCATTCAGTACAAGTCAATACAATTAAATGATAAAACAGTATTCACATGATTTTTTTTTTACAAAAATTTGCCCCTATTTTTTGACCTTAAAAGTGATTTTGTTCATAACAAAGACATTACTGGCTGATATATCGATCTTGGACCGCAAAACGAGCTTCGCTTGAGGTATAAGATTTGCTTTGTAGTGTAGAACCAAGCCTTGACATTGACAGTCAACTCTTATCACGTGTAGAGCTTTATATGCGAATGACGTCATTTGGTCACCGATCACCCGCTTCATTAGCGTGATGACGAGAGCACCGTATCGGAGCGGATCTTTCCGCAGAATTTCAGACTCAGCAAGGCCGTAACTAAGATGAAACAAACAAACCGCACTTCCAAGTGATGTTGATACGGAATTTTTCGAAGAATCGATTCGTATTTAACTTTTTCTAAAATTAGTGAACATTGAAGAAAAATTTCCTATAAAATTTGGGCGCGTAAATAGAAAGTTTGCTAGAACGATGCCTTCATTATTAAAACATAAAAACATGTTGCTGTATATTTAATTAATTTGTCATTCATAATTTTTAATTTTTAATTTGCTAACCATCTAGCAGAAGAGAAGCAGTATGTAGGAGCAATTAGCTTGGTTCACGGTCCAGATCCATATGCCGTGCAGCGGAGAGCGGAAGCGATAAGCGGCCGCGAGATGCACCGCCGCGGATAGCTGCAAATAGTTGCATTCGCAATCGGAAGATAAACCCGCGCTATCGCCGCGCCTGCGCGCCGTGCCACAACAAACCGTGAGCGAGGTTGCCGCTCCGCGCGCTCCGTCTCGCTCGCACAAGGGGCGGGCTCTGACGTCACGCGGGCGCCGCGGCGCGCACGTGCTCGTGTTTGTCGTCGCGCGCGACACACATGCGACTCGCTAACATTTTAATTGACATTGAAATTTCCACCTTAGAATATCGCAATAGAGTGCGACATGTAAATATTTCCGTTGGAGGAGGCGCTAACTCCGAGCGATTACTCGGTCAACTTTCAGCACAAGCGCGCGAAGCCGCAGTGGAGTATTTATGTAAGCGATGTTGTTATTGTGTCCGGGAGGCGGCCGCGAGCGCTGCAGCGGCGCGCTGGAGAAGTTCCAAGCGTGCAGCCTTGACATTCGTGGTCCAGGTGGCCGCGCGATATTTTCCATCTCCGGACTAGTTTTTCCAGTGCGTGGGAGAGGTTAACGGCGATGATATAACCTTATCGATATTATAAGATTCAGGGTATTGAATAACAATGGCGTTGCGCGGTCCTTTGTCTTTATCGCATGTAGATATATTACAAGCAGTAGCTATGATTAATATTACGTTATGAGAAATAAAATAAGTATAATAGAGACAAGTTTTACAAGATCTCTAAACTATAAGTAAGGAAACTAAAAATCTGCTAATAAAATACACAATGGATTACTGATTTTTTTATTAGGGAAAAAACACTATGAAAGCTTTCGTTCTTCGCTTTGTTACAACCAAAGTCATGTTCAGTGTTATGACCATTACATACATAATTCAGGCCTGACCTGACACAATTCAAAGTTTACAGGTTACAAGACGATCTAGGCGCGCGCCGGGGGCAGGGGGCAGGTGGTGGGGGGTATAATACCGGTTGCGGTGTGCAGCGGTACCGCGTGCAATTATTGTCGCGTTCGGTTCGGCAGCGGTGGCTCAAGGCCGCGCGGGCGCCGGCGAACGGTACGCGTACCGTACTCCGCCGCCGGTACCGGTACGCGAGGCGGTACGCGCAGTCACGACCGCACTCGCTCCGCCCCGCCATGACGAGCAACGACGGCCGCCATCAATGGATACCACATCGCCAATACCAAAGGTTAAATCGATTTCGATACGCTCGGTTAGTTTTAGATGATGTTTAAAACAGTTTCTAAAATATTCCAACGTCATAAAAACGATCTCAAAATTTATAAATCAATTAATCATCAACACTTAGACCAACATCTATAGTCTATATCAAGGAAGTGCGGTCAACCTGTTCGGTCAACATATTAAACGCGTATATTTTAGAATCGAGGAAATTGTCAATGTTTACATATCAATAGCGGAAAATGAAACTTGTCGTCCTTTAGCACACCTTATTCAGAGAAAGTCAATCAACAATTTAAGTCACGTTATTTAATTACGTACTACGAAGAGTAATATATCTGATAATTCCAATAAAAATACGTAAAACGTTACGTGAAATTTCCAAAAATATATGCACATCCGGATAAAAGTTGATAAATATCCGTACGATAACGGAAGGGACACAAACATGGCGTATTTCAAAGCGTAAGCAGTAAACTTTGTTCTATAATGTTAACAAAGACATGACTGGTTCCCAAGTGAATGGTTATCGTTACAGTAAGAAGATACCATCATGGTGGTGCATCCTCAAAGGTCATAAGGTTCAAGGTCGCATGGCTGTGGCACGGTGGGCGCGGGGTGCGGCGGGGCGCGGCGGGGATCGATAGCCAGGCGCGCGCCGAAAACTGCTAATTGTCAATCGCTTATCACTGATACCATAACGCTGTTTGTTGTTATTAAGTTTTATTCACGTGAGAAACAAAGCATCTCAATGTCACGATAAATATTGTAACACAAAATTTAAACTTCATGGCTGTAATTTGTATAATTTGACAGATCATAATAAAGTGATTTATGAATACATATGTTCATATTCAATGAAAAAAGAAACTACTTCAAAATTACATCATAACAAAAAATGTAATACTATAATTTGATGTTAATTTGACGTTGAGTTCGACGTAAACACGGTGGCTTACATAATGAGCGAGCGAGCAGGCAAGCGGGTGCACGAAGACGCGGCCGCGAGGCGGACGTGTCGGCAATAAAAATGCCGTTTAACGAGGGACTAATGGATTGCCGAGATTTATTATGATCCATAAAGCGACAATGTGCGCGGCTGCTCACTTTCCTAGGGCCACACCACGCCATGCCACGAAACGCGGCCCGCGAACGCTTTCACACACGATTACCAGTAAAGGTGCAATCTATTAGTTCACATTCTTTTACTTTCATTATAAAAGTGGAACGGAAGAAATTGTCAAAGCCAAGGAATTCCGTCTGCTAAACTTTCGTTTTAAAACAGGGATATACCCTGAGCAAATCAAAATTTACAAGCTGATTCGTAGTGTACATAACTATAGGCGTGTCCTTTGCACGGACGCAACCTCTATTCCAGTCGTGCCAGCGGTGCGCTCGCACCAATCAATGCGATAAGGAAAACTATAAAGGTGAGCGATAATATAATAAACAATGTGCTACACAGAGCTCGGCGTGAGTCGTAACTAGTGCAGAGATCGTGGTGGGCATGGTAAGCATTGCGCAGTGTTTGGTCGGAGAAACTTTTATTTATTTACAAGTAGATAGTACGCGGGACATGGCACGCGTCCTGAGCTGCTCTTATTGAATCATCGACCGATTAGCAAATGACCTTTATCTCATCTGTAGCTTTGTTATAACTACTGCCCGAGCATCTAAATTTAACAAGAGTAAAATCCTTCCTGAATGAAGGCAGCGTAAGCGGGAACCGTGTATCTTTATGCAAAGTGACAAAACATATTGATTACAGACGTTTTTGATTATAAATCGTGATTTGTCAATGTAGTTTCTCTACTGCGCATCAAACATCTGCTAATCATGCAGTCCACTATATGTTGTGTACAAACGTTGCATAGTAAGACACAAGACACGTAGGCATGTCGACCCATTGCGAGGTTAACCGCCGTCGCTCCCTGCAGACCCTCCGCGATATTGAATAACGCGCCTAAAGCATATGTACACCTTGCCTTACACAATTACATAGATGTTAACAAACGTTTTAGTTGTATACATAGCCCTAGATAATACATCGATGTCTGTCGTTTGATTACACATTAACACGCTATGTTCCATTATCGATTAGCTTGGCAAAATAGAAAGCGTGAAGGCGACATAGTTATTTCATCGGCAATTATTTTGTTACAGTATTTCGCAAAATATTTAAACCTGTCTGTTGTCGATACATTCTTTTTCTTGTCCTACAATAAAAAGTATAGATGATTATGGTACAGAAATTACCTATTATTACAGAATAATAAAGAGCCAAACTGTTTGCGTGAGCAAGAGGCGCGGACCAGATGTTTTGATCTCTACATCTGGTCGGCGAGAGCGGAACACTTTTAATTGACCTACATTTTGATTCATAAAAATATTTCAATAGTTATAACAACAAACTATTATCCCCTTATCGTATTTTATCTATATTTTTTTTTCCTGAGCAACTATTCGAAATTTTTGAGTTGATTTTTTAAACACATTCGGTGTTAGTCGTTGCGTTACGTATGTGAAGTGCAGTGAAGGCGGCAGGAGGCAGGAGGCAGGCGGTAGCGGTGTCTGTGTACGGCTGCACGGCTGCACGGACGCGGCCGCGCCACAAACCGGTATTGAATGTATGCACACGCTACCATAAGTACACAAACCAGATCTATTAAACATTGTTTTCATATTACACTCGCAACAGAATACTAGATTCGAGACAAACATAAAACACGCATACCTACGCGGCTCAAATTAAAAGGTAAGCCTTGAAAATACTTCATATAAAAGCTTCAATTTTGGTGTGTACTTCGTAATACAAGACGGTTGGGAAATTATGCTAGATGAAATTACTCTAGTGAAATAGGAAAGTGTAATATCGATTCGAGTATACAATAGAAAATTAAGTTTGGCGTTAGCACGTAAGTATTCATTTGACATTTGCGTGTACACACTATAGTTTAATGTTTGTTTATCGATTATTTTATGCGTGGTGCAATAGAAATGGCAACGCGTAGGCGTAAGGTAACCCACCCTCGACCCCGATAATGCCTTTCAAGATGGTATCGAACGCGTGGAAATCTGTCAATTTGCTGGCTAGCACTAGCGGCGTCTCGCTCGCACGCACCCACGTGCCCGTGACGTCATGCACCGCGCGCTAGCGTCACAGCCCCAGCCCCTCCCCACACGGCCCGCACTTACAACCATAAATACACCATTGCGTCTTTATTACATAATACCCATGTCCTTTAACATTTAAAGGGTAATTTGTAGTAATTTCATTGTTTGGAGATAAATTCTCAATAAAAGAAATGTCATTACTTTTCTAATTCAATTGCACACTACGATCACATAAAAAGTAAATCCGTCTTGATTCTAAATGATGAAAACCATGACGGAGAAATAAAATGAGACAACAAGATGCAATTTGCCGAGGAATCGTAAACTGGCTGAATGAAAGTTCAACTTAGAGTCGTCTACAACGATACCCTTGGTAGAAAAGGTCTTCTTATTTCCAAAGAACCAGCAGTATAACTGCCAGGCCATTCAGATTTAATTGTCCGAAGATTGCTATTTTTTTTTCTAGGAGCAAGCCAATTTTGTAAGTTGCATAAAATAGATATCAAAAAAAGGAATTAAAAACCTGGCTAATGGTAACACTTGGGGAGGTAGGGAGGGGTCTTAGAAAGAGCCTTCTTCGGGTGGATGTGGCCGATGATACTAAAGAACACGGTTTTATTTGTTTTGGTTTTTAGCATGTTTTATAAGTCGGTTGGCGGCATGGTGCATTACAGCAGGGCCGCGAGCTCGGGGTGCGATGTGGGGTGTCTCGGTGGCTATGGATCGTGCGGAGGGCGCGCGCGGGGGGTAGGCGGGGGCGGCGGTCCGAGCATCTGCGCGGCGCCCCGCAGCTGCGCCACCCTCGCGGCCGCATTGTTTCCGTCGCGTACGGTGTAATCATTATGTGGAGATAAGTGGGCGGGGGACGAGGTTTCAAGACGATCGTGCACCGCTCACATACAAGATACACGTACTTTAGCTTTTGCTTTTTACAACACATATCTCTTTAATGGTTTTCTAATGGCCAAACATTTATATAATATGTACTTTAACAAATGACCTAGATTCCGATATAAACAGTATGATAGCAATTTCATTTTCTCAAGAGTAACAAATATCAATGCTAAGTTTACGAAACCGTAAGTAATCGAAGTTAGTGCAGTAAGCTACAACCAGTTAAAAGTTTCATTACAAAACAGACAAAATACCGTTCCTTCAGTGTCCTCGGTAATGTAGCAGTGAACCGCTCACCGCTCGCACAGTATAATTGGCATCGTAAAACCTAACTAAATGAAGCTCCGCGAAAGCTATCAAGTGTTCCAAATAGAATGTAAAGAGGCGTGAAATGACAGACAGGGCAGCGGTAACGGCACCGGTCGCGCCGCGCCGCGGTCGAATCCCGGCTGTGACGTCACACAGGGCATATAACTGTAACTGCTATAGTTCGACATGAAAAAAATAATGTTCGTGAAATGTAAAACAGCTTTTTTGTATCATTCTTTATAAAACTACATTACGTTAAATAGAGTACAATAACATGTATAATTGAATGTGGTAGCGGCCTGGGTTTAATTAGTTAGTCGATTCCATTTATCTCTCGATCGATACAAAGTGCAAGATCGTATTTGTATTTTTATTTGGAATTACTTTCACCGGCGATGTTGATGTTGTCGGTGGGCGTTGCGTCCCGCGATGTCGATGCGCGTCACGCGGACTTATTAATAAAACGGCGCGAGTGCACGTTCAACAACCCCGCGGGGGCTTGCTACTGCAGCGCTTCTAGTTGACGTGGGCGCTCGCAACTTTAAAGTGTTGCTTACCAATAGACTAGACTTTATTCCAGCTACTGGAAAATATGATTTAAGATTTTTAAATTACAAATAAGTATCAATCTTCACTTTCGTTTCATAAGCTTTTGAGCTTTTCAATTTAATTATCTATTTTATGCGGCCCAAGTTAAAACATCTACGAGTGATAGACATTTCTAAAAATGGCACTAGTCTACATCCATACAAGTCTAAGCTTAACCACTTTCACCGCAACGGCATTGACTTAATAAAAATGTTTTTATCACCAGACAAGTGTAATAAAGCGATTCGTCGGTAGTGGAATGTTCATGAAACGTGGTTTATTGCGTAGTTCCTCGTCGCTGGTACATTCCAGCTTCACCGTTATGAGAGGCGGGCGGCTTCTGCGCTGCGGCACTACTTTCCCACGGCCTCGGCGCAGATCCACTTAGATCTCGAGGGTTACTTTACATCGACGGCGGGGGGCTATAGCGGCGCCGCGCAACCGATCGCCGACGCGCAATGGTTCCCGAGCGTGACGTAGCACCGAGGCCACTGCATCATTAGTGGTGGCTTAACGCGGCGGCATTATGAAGTCGAGTACTAGCGGTAGTACGTAAGCACGGTTAACATACTGTTGCACTACACAAGCACTCATTCAACTAGCTTATCTTCATTATTTGTGTGAATTGCTCGTTACTGTACACAAATTAAAGTGAACTCGAGTTTTATGTCCACTTTTGTTATTTAAAAAACTTTTCTATGCACCAAAATTGTCATTTAACTAAATAATAATCGCAATAAAACTGACCGACAGTAAAACACTTCTACAACAGCCTTTACGTTCTATCAATTAGCTAACGGTCAGTCCAGCGTCAACGTATCAACGTGATTTGTCTATGCGTAACGTTCTTCCATTAACACATTCGTTTATCGCACGACATACGAACAAACATTTTTCTAGCTTACTTTTATGGTAAAGTAATTGCTATTAATTAACTTATCGTTCACAACGTCCGAGTGAATGAATGGACTATTTCTAAATTTGGTGTTTTCGAATAAAACCGCCAACATCATGTAGGTACAAATGACCTTGCGACTCTTCATGAATAAGGATAATTAATACGATTTTAGGTTTTTAATATGTAGGTAAATATTGACCAAACATGATTATTTGCATGGGTGTGTGTTGTTTTCGATATTACTATTATAAATAACTCATTATCAGCATAAAAATAATACTAAAAAGTAAAAATAATACTAAAGTAAAAATATTTAGAGAAAAGGTGCAGCAGAAAATAGTAACGCACAATCTATCCCGAATGACATAAACATTGAATATTTACTGTGTAAGATTACATATTTTGCTAGTCCTGCAAACTATCTAGTCACTTCCAGGCCGCCTTTTTATATTTAACAGAAACAAACAAAAGCCGAGGCGCCTAATGTAGCGCTGCATTTCGTTGCGATCGCTTCATCACACAGTTCGTATACTATTGTTCTCTGTAAAATCTCTATGCACGATGTTGAATAGAGAAAGAGGAACGTGCCATTGCAGTTTTTTTTTCTACATTTTCGCCTTCGTGCTTACCTGTGGTCGCAACAATGCTTTGATAAACACTAGCAAGAATACTTTATAAATTCCTTCCCTTGTTGTGTAGACTCGGATAAAGTAGAAGACGAAAGGAATCATGTATTTGTGTTTATTATTTTTGGTATATCGTGTTTCCGGCAATTCAGTTCAACTAAGCAAATTAATCTATAGTTGTTACGAAACATTGTGTCAACTATTACGAGGAGCCATTTGCTTGTCCTGCTCGGCTGTAAAGTGTAGTCAGGCTGGCAGGACGAGGCGGCCGCGTCTCTTATCTCGCCACGTCATAGAGATCGTAGCTGCGCCAGTGAGATAATGTTTGAACAAGATAAGGCCGTCAAAACACTCGCCCGCTCGGGGTTACGAGGAACTCGTCACTTTACCTACTACAACTTTACTACGGTAAATCGGGACTGTAATAGTTAAAACAAATTGAGGGTTGTTTTGATTGTTACATGTTAAAAGAAATTTATTGGTATTGTAGATATAATAATATCCTATGTGAAATGATGCAGTGTCGGCAGTGGGCAAGGCGTCGGGAGCGGTCGCCGGGCACAAGTCGCGGGACGGGGGTCAACGACTGCGGCCCGCCGCGCGGCACATCTGGCCCGCGCCGCCAACCTGCCTGCACAACTTACTAGCGCCGGCACACGACCGATGATCACTACATAACTCCGTTTAGCGACACAATTTATTACTAGGTGCTCTACTTTTAATTATTGTTAATTTTAATATATTAACGTATGTTCATTTTGTTGTTCAATAATATTAAGAACATTGTCACAGATAAACTATTATCTCTACAAACTAATACACGACATTAACTATTCATGAAATGGTATTTTAATGAACAATAAACAACGAATGAACAGGTTTGTAAAACAGTATTACATGAACAAAAAATGTTTTGTGTCTGGTCTACGTGTCGGGGTCTATAGAAAGGCTCGTCGCGAGGAATTCGGGCGGCCGGCGCACGCGCACTGTGTCCGTTGGCAATTTAAATCGGTCTCGGAATTCGAGAATACCAAGAAATTGAACCGGTAGATATTCGGTGAGAGCTGAGGTATGGCGTGCAATTCGATAGTGTGTTGTGCGATGGCCGCCGAGGGCGTCCGCTAACCCCATGCCTGTCCTTGCGAGGCGCGAGCTGGTGCGGGGACATGTGCCCTGACCGCCGGGTATCAGGTGTCGCGTTCACCGCGGACACACAAACCAGTCGCCGGCAACTTCGCTGATCACAAACTAAAACCTAATATTACTTTTCAATGTTTAGCATAGCTCGTAACTTTAGCATTTTAATTCATACTCGGAGGATAGTTGGTACTTCTAGTTTAGCAATTAGGATATTAATACTCAGCTACAGCGAAAACCTTTGGAAACCGGTTCGAAAGGAAGAACAGGGAATTTGTTACAAAAGAAGAGAAACACGATCTAAACTAACTAACTCAAAGTTGCATATTCCTTTTAATGAAGTCATAGTTGTTAAAGTGCCGTAATAGTCACAGCGAAGTCGAAGCGGTAATAAAACAGTAAACAATACGGTAATATTTATAATTAGTTGTTCGAGTGCTAAGTCCAGATTACTTATTAAATGTCACGTTCACGGGTTTAGCTACAAATAGACTTATCAAGCAAATGCAACACATTACGAGCCCAATGTTTCTGCAAAACAAAAATACTGCCATTTCATGTTCATTGTAGATGTGAAAACATTTCTATTCCGCTGAACATCAAGGATGGCTGTAATCAGCATAATGAGAGGCACAGTATGTGGCATTGTGAGCGCGTCGCCCCCGCCCCGACACCCGCGCGGTCCCGTGATTAGGAATCTCAGCTACACGGCCTGTCCTCGTCTAGACACACATTCCGGTTTCCTTGTAGAATGACTTGGGGGAGCGTCGACTGACATATCCTTTACAACGATTGTTTGTCGTCGGCACTGGGAGTTGGGCAGGTATGTTGCGCGGACATCGATAAGGGGTCGGAAGCCGTATCCACTCCCGTGTTACCAAAATTTGTACGGTTTCACAAATTTATTTCGTGTGGACTTTGCGAAGAACGGAAAGTGTTATTAAGTTAACTATGATAGTTATAGAAAGTTTGTGTGCAAATATGAATTGCGCTAGTGAATGAAATCCGTGCATTTGGCACCCGTTCAAAGATGGCACCAGCAAGACGTATGATGTCTGTTTATTTCTTTAAAACAAATATGAGAGGTGTCTGTATCTAATTTTGTGGTTTCCTTTTAACTCTTGTTTGTTATGTGTAGCAATAATTTCATGCGAGACATTTCATTGTTTCAAGTATTTTCGGTCTTATTTTGAATTTGGTATGATAACTTTAGTATTGATAGGACATAGTAGGACGTGTACGTGCCGCGACCGATTAGATCTTGTTACGAGGCGGGAGTTAGACGCGATCGAAGGAGTATTTGACCGTGGGCATCACTCGGTGTCGTGTCGTGTAACTTTTATTTTCGCGTGAACTGCGCCCCGGCTCGTCTAGCACGTCAGTGATGGACGAATGAGGGGAGCGCGAACATTTTAAAGGCAGATGTATTAAAAATTTAAAAGCGTGTGCGTCAATACTTTATCTCAGTAGATAAACTTGCCGCGGTTGTTTCTTTTAAAGTCAAACAAGAGATAAGTGACTAGTGAGAATTGTCGGTTCGCAGGAAAAGAAGTTCATTTTTAATTGTCATTCCATCTTACAATGTTGACAAGTTTAAGTGTACAATATTACAGACACATAAGATTTTATCTATTCATACTAAATCATAACAAAATAGTGTTTTAATGCAAAAGTTATAAAGTTGACTAATCTTCAAGTCGGTGTTTGAGAATAGGGGTATAGAGGTTGTCATCATATGTCAATGTTGCGGGGCGTGTGCCGACTGCCGGCGGAGGCGGAGGCGGGGGCGGGGGCGGGGGTATCGATCAGCGCCGTGTCGGGCCCGCTCCGTGCACGTACCCGTGTCGGAGCCGGCGGTGCCACTTACCGCCGTCTTAACACCTAATTTATCGCGCGCCGCAATCGACGCCCGCCCATACTGTAGCCGCATCGTGTTTACTGTTGTGGAACATCGACAAACTTTACAGTACTTCTATTTGACTTGCTTATCAATGTTTAAGGACCATAGTAAAACGTTTGTTTCGTATTTTAATAGTTTATTGCAACTTAATATGTACTGTAATAAATATTGAAAATTAATTAAAATTGACTAAGCTGAAAAAAATATCGTATCAACACCTTTTTTTAAGGCAATCGAAAACTTTCATATTTATACAACAGCTCCATACAAAACAGTTTAGCGACACAAATACATATTCTCGCCTGACACTTTAGGATATTTTAAGTTCTGATGACAACCAATAACAATTTATTGGTTGTCATCAGGGGCAATCCCCTGCAGTTGGAACAAGGCAAAACCAACACAACTTCACTCCTTTAATCGTGTGTCCTTGAAAAGTAGTCGACACGTGGCGTTGGCGGGAAGTGGAACGGGCATCGCGGTGCCCGCCCCATGCCCGCCGTCCTCGGGGAGATCGATACTCGCGCCCGCCTCCGCGCCGCACTACATGCACACCGCCCACGGCCATTAGCATACACAGATACCAACATTGGCTACGATACGTAGACATAAGACACTTTATTTTTCGCCTGGTTGGATACTGAATACGTGAAAGACAATCTAAAAAGATCTTTCATTTGTTATATTGCAATCATAATTACAATATGTAGCACCATAGAGTAAATAACTTGTGTAGTGCAGTTAAACAGCGTGTGCTACAAGTTCCATACATCATCCTACGGACGTCCTACACAACTATAAAGTGACTTATATAAACTTACATGGTTGCCAGTATATACAGTATGGTCCATGATTAAAAAGCGAATTAAAATGCAGCAGCTTGAGGGAAAATAGTCGTTTCGCTGCGAGCGACACTCGAACGAAAAAAAAACTACGGTCGAAGCACCGATTGACGTATAAACTAGTGCTTGTTAAATCCACGGAGCGCGCAGCTTCGAACCTAGCTCGTTAATAAAGCGGGTTCACTAAACCGTCGCGCTCCTTTACATATGGGTTATTACAACACTGGATCGATTTTCAGATAGTATTGAGCTCTGCACCAGACGTTTAAAAACTGTATAATTTAATTTGAAAAAGCTTAAGAAATTTTCATTGAAATCATACTACGTCACTGCATGATTAAACGTTCATATTAGTACGATAAGCTAGCGTGTCTAGAAAATGTTGAACACTGAAATACACATTGTAAACTTTTTGTTAATATTACACTCCAATTTCGTGTACATTTTTGGCATTATATTTGTAATAAAATTTCTATGTTACATATAACTTTGAATCCTCCAAACCCATAAGAATATTTTTTTAGAGTCGGCAATGTAGAGTTGTAACCGAACAATAAACCTTTGAGAGCATTTATACTGCAAGGTGGTAGATATTAGTGTAAGTGAGCGGACCGCTAGAGAGGGCGAGGGCGGGCGGCGTAGCGGCGTTGGGCGGGTGCTACGCCGCCGTTACGTGGGCGCTACGTCATCGCGCGGTCGGCACTGCACTCGTCACACTGCTACAACTCCTTCATATAACGAGATACAGCAGGCATAGCAAATTATGTCGACAATGCTATTCCACTCTCATCAATGCATGGCCGAATCACTTACAAATTATAACATTTATTTACAAAACACATTGCAACATTCCAAACACGTTTACGACCGAGAAGTTATCATAGAAATAAGTTGATATCATAAATAATTCAAATTGTATTTGTGTAATCAAGATGTAACTTATGAATTGTAGAAAACAATCGTATTGCATTATTGATTCCTAGCGTCGCTCACGACATTGTAACACATTAATAAACTAATTACTATGCGGCCACGGTAGCTCGGTGGAAACGACACGCCGTTGAATGGTTGCATTCCTAGTTATCTTTCCTTAAATGTACTCAATGCGTTGTTTGTATCGTTATCTGATACGTTGCGTTTTATAACATTACAAGTTACATTTACAACTTCAATTAGTTTAATGTTTACGACTTTACGGGCTGGATTTATTGCCTACGTGAATTACTTGGCAATACGAGTAATACCAAACATTTATCTCGATAATAACACACTAAATTAAACAAACCTTATTAGAACAAAATAATATCGATATTAACATTCATTTAAAAAGAGATAAAAGTTCTTTACTTTCTTTACACGTAAAATTCTTTACTTATTGTTTATTTATAAATGCTGCATAGGGCATAGTTGAACATCAGGTAGACATAATTTCCACGAATGATTAAACTAATTAAGTGGGCGTTTGCATCAAACACCTACCGCAGGGCGGGCGGGGTGCGAGGCTAGGGTTGGGGGTGGTATCGGGTGACGCGGGTCGCTGCCAACTAGTCCCCCGCTCGCGATCGCCCGTGGGAAGGACAGGAATAAGCGTGGATAAGTGCAAACCGTTGAACTCACGTACATTATAATCCCTCCGTTTTATTTGTTTGGTTTCGATGCAAGGTGAGGTCTATCTGTTTGGTAGTTGTGTTTTCTAGAAATACAGTAATTTGATCTTAAACATGTAAACCTTTAAACTATATACTTATTTACCTGGTAGACTAAAATTACAGAAGTAATAAGAAATACAAACATTACACGTTTTACGTAACACTTTCCCTTTTTGAATTTTCAGATATAGCATCGCATGAAATGCAAAGAGGATTTGAAGGCAAAAACCATTTAAGGGGAGGTTTAAAAATGGCGAAAAAGGGGAACGACATGTAGAGGTTGTAAAAAGAAATATCTGCACATACATACATGTATAGACATCCAGATGTATCCTTTCTAAAGAACTTTTCGTAACTGATTGCCAAATATATACTTCTATATGTACGATCGCCAGATCTGGGATACATGGGATAAATAATTGTGTTACAACTAATCGATAACGCTCACCTATTTAGTCTAATCACATACAAGAAACACTCCTGATAACAATTACAAAATACATTGCGGTAAACATTGTGGGTAACAAAAATTTATCCGGATAGAAAACTCCGTGAATGAATTTAGATCAATTAATAAATGAACGAAAAGCACGTTAGGTTAAACGTAGTTAATTTGAGTGTCGTAGTCAAACAAATAAGTAAATCGGTGTACCGTCGGGGCAGTAATATAATTATGAGCGCGACAGGCGACAGGTCCCGGTCGTCGGGGGCCCCCGCTCGTCCCTGGGCAACCCCCTCTCACCTCCGTCATCCCTGCGCCGCACTGAGACCAACATCTTGACAGTAATCGCTTGCACGTACTCCATCCACGCTACGTATTGAGTGCCTTTGTGAACACCACAAAGCGGGGAAAAGCTCACTAAAGTGGAGTTACCTTTACCTCTGCATCTTTATGTGTCGGTAACGTTAGTATCGACAACACAAATAACAATATCAAGTAACGTAAAATTAAAGAGATAGTATTTTCATTTGTATTGTGTGTTTGGGCGTGGATTCGAATCTGCGAGTGTGGGTGACCCTCAATGAATCACTCCCACACTCGGCCCGCGGCTCGCAGCTCGCTCAATGAATAACATATTTGTACGCTATTAATTTGATACGCACCGAGGTGACTGTGCAATTGTTGCGATTAAGAAAAACCAAAATGAAAATATGCGAGTTGTGACGTCAATCTTGTTTTACAATTAAAGCGTTTTTTCCATTCAATGAGTAACTTTAATATATTTGGAATTACCTGATGATCGGTAGATGTGTTAGCAGCGATACGAGATATGAAAAATACTACAAATCGTGACTGACAACGTATACTAATGACTAAACCACAAAGTGAAGTGGTGTAAAAACACATTTAGCTACCAAGTAGAGAGGGATCAAGCACTCGCCTATCATTTCGCTGTAGTCGGGGGATCGTAAACAGATTAGGGCCGGTCGCGGCCGGGCCGGGGCAGACGTTCATCTCGGCGCTCGGCAAATGAGCTCACGTAGCCGCGCCGCCTCAGGACGTCACCGAGCAAATTGTAACTGACGGCATTTTTATATGAGAGATGCTTCCGAGGTGAATTAATATAATCATAATCTAATGGTATAAGCTAGTTTATTTAACTTTTTTATTAATTCTTTAACTATTTTCTAAATTTATTGATACTATCGTTTAATTTGTATAAGATTTTTGTGAAAAGTATTATCATATATTTAATTAAATAAGAATTTCTTGTGGGTTATCAAGTTTCGTACGACAAAATTACTTCTTAGCGGGTAAATTAACAAGGAAATACCGGAAAACATACGCTAGTTGATTCGCGAGCGACGGGAAATTGCAGAACGTTCGTTTATTTCCGTCCGCAGTCGGTGGCAGCGGAGACCTTCGATCGAATGCAGCACGCACGTCGCCAACTGACCCTAAAGCCCTGCGCGGCACACTCGACTCTAAGCTACGGGAACAATGCTCACAATAGCGTGTCGTCATCCTAACTGGGTGGTGCTCTCTCCGCGCCTACAACTTCACAGAATGTAGCATGCAGATCCGAGACAATCTCGAATATTGCAGAACCGGAATTTTAGTAAAAATTTCCTTTCTCAATTACGTACATGCAAGCTTTTTCGAGAGCGTTCGATTGTCTGGGTGATCAATGTCATCCACGCCTCTTAGCCCAAATGTGAAACGAGTTTTGTATACGTATACTTATCGTAAACAAGCCACGGTTGTAATTACCGGGCTGGCAGCAATACGAGCGGACGACGGCTACAATTCAAGGGAATGGGAACATATTTCGTGTTGTTGATTTTAAACTGAAAATATATTGCGAGGCACCCTCACGTCTAGACATCATCCATTTCATCTATGATGCCATTACAACCTGAAGTTATAAATTACATGCAACATTGCCTTTGAATTAATTTTATATTGCTGACTTTTGCATTGTAATACAACTAACTTTTTTCTTGCTGCAAAATTACATATTAATGTAAGTTTTTTAATTATCTGATGATGATATATTTATAGCTCTAAACATACACCAATTGAATCCTGGGTATATTTCATTGAGTTAAATCACTTTATTATGGAGACAATAAAGTAATCGATGAAACGATTTGGCAGAGCTGCGTTCCTTCGGTTGGTGGTTTTAATTCTAAAGAATTCATTAACGGCTCCAGATTTAGAAATATATTTATCAGCTTATTAAAATAATACTGTTGATTTGAAGTTAATAGTAATCAATGTCTGATTTTTATCATAGCATAATATACCTACGAGCCAAAATTAACTAATCAACAAGACGCTACGAGCTACGTCTTACTTAATACGTTATCTCGTTCAGCTTCGTTATCTCGTCGTATTAATATTCCGTAATCGTTGATTATGAGACGTGCTTTATCTGGGCGGGCGTCGGTGGACAAACGAGGCGCGACGGTGCGGTGCGCTAAATGAGAGCGCAAGGTTGAAACAATTGATGCGGCCGCGGTCACGACCGCCAGGAGATAAGACTCTTCCTAGCCTAGCGACGCGACAACACCCAGAGAATGGCATGAATACTGAACTAAGGGATTATTGGAAACACAGACTTGTTTAAACACAGCCATATGTGAACTAGAAGAGAATGTTATGCATTTCGGACAAAACGCAGAAAGAAAAAAGTAAATAACACCTATATTTTAGTGTCAGACTGAAAGTTAAGTGTTTAAATTCCAATAAAATTAACAAAGTCTAAACAGAAATTAAACAGAAACAGTCCACAATCGTCGAGTACAGAAATATAACCGTTTATGCAGATTTATGTCACGTTCTATTTTGGTCGTCGGCACTCGCGTGAACTTGTCCGACGCACGGCGCGCGCACGGGACGCACGGGGCATGGGGCACGGGACGTACACAACACAAGAGGAAAAGTTCGCTATACACAAATACTGTACAATTACAAAGACTTAGTCATTGATATTATTCATCACAAATAGTCTTCCTACGAACAAATGAATTATTCCATTGTAACAAGCTTGCATTGAAAATGATATGCCAAAATAATATTAGAAGAATGACTAAAGTTTAGAATGTTCTATGTTGAAAGTGGGCTGTAGTTTACATAGAAAATAAACTTATTAGCAACGGATGATCATGTATGCAATAATACGTGAATGAATAAGATTACATATTTATTGAACCTTGGTATAATGAAGATATAATTCAAACGTAGCGGATTTATTTTGCTTCGTGTCTAAGATCGATTAAGATAAAGGTGTATTGGGCAACGTGTCGTTACGTTAGTTTCTAGTTTAGTTAAAACAGGTGAATTGTGCACGTATCGCGTATCTTGTTGCCGAAATGTTGCAAGCGCGCCGACACGAGATCGTGTAATGACCGCACCGCAACGACCCTGCGCCAAAGACCGTATCGCCGACACTTAGCGACCTCATTATTCATATAAAACAAAAGTAAATAAAACCACGAAGTCTAAATTAAATCTGACCTACAAGCAGTTTTTATTACTAATAGTTGATTTATAATATGCAGATAAAAATTAACAAAGATATCGTTCGTCTACTTTGATATCAGGAAACAAACGAACTGTCACTTTGACAAAGAAAACAATTGAAATGTAAGATTTCGTACCAAGACAATAAAACGTAAAGCGGATAACATAAACCGGCAGGCGGGCGGACAAATAAAAGAACAACCCGCAGACGTGTCCACCTCTCGTCCAGTCGGGCCACCTGTTTGATTCCAGACGCGATCATTCTTTGAAAGCCTTAGGCGGAGGTAACGCGACTTGTTGAAACTTTTGCCTCCGCACCGCGACCGCTGCTGCGACAAACATCTGTCGTCACTCAGCCCCTTGTGTGATATGTGAGAAATAAAGATTCGTAGGTAGGGTAGGGCGAGCATACGGTGCTTCTAAGTATTGCTCCGTAGGACTGGAATGTAACCTTTCTCAATAATAAATAATACTCATTATCTCTTTGTAGCGATTTATTTCTGTTAAAGACTTGTTTATTTTTAATAATATGTTACATATTTACATTATCTGACTTTTCCTCGATACAAATACTAACACATCGACGTAAGTATAACAATTTACAATCTATTAAATAATATATTTTTAACATAACTTTAAACAATACTATTTAAGATGATTTCCTACACATTTTTACAACGGAAAAAGTGACGAGAGACTGCTTTGTTTTAACGTTTTACTATCTATAAGTATAATAGTGACAGTGAACTTGACAACTTTCGTATTTGATATTGTCACTAGTACATTTATAATAACTCCATAGCTAGCGCTTGCGTCTCAGTAAGAGAAAAAAGAAAACAAGATCATCGACCGCTCGCCCACATGCACTTGAACAAGTCAATTGATGAGAATTTGCCGTGTGCAAAACACAAATACAACCTCAAACTAAACAAAATAAATCTTAATTAAAATACAAAAACAGAGTTAAAGAATCGCAATGTAATTCAATAATAATTTATTATCGTGTTCGACGTGACGATGGTCAAGTAATCCGTTACTTGTTTCATCTTACATTGGTCAAATGTAATAATATGCACGTCAGATGTGAGCGCCATTGTTCGCGGACGTAAACACGAGGGGGCATTGTTTCTGTAACACCGGCCAATAAAATACTTCAAATTGTTTAACTATCGCGTAATACCATTCAATTCATTAACACTAGGAACATCTACCTTAGTTATCATTTGCATATTGGTTGAATTGAAAAGGATTTACGAAAATCCCTCTAGTTTGCTAGCAATCAAAAGCCAACCCTTACACTATTCTACACTAAATAAAGCTTAAGTTATTGTACTATAGATGTGGCAAATAGTCTGTTCCACTTAACAAACTACCAGCATCTATATTTCCCGTCATATCTTTAGTTATTGTAGTATGAGTCGGCGCGATCTCAATCTTTCTCCTAATTGTTAGCGATGATACATCCCGAGGAGCGGTTAACAAGCCATCTTGTATATTAATCTGTTATCACGTCAGAATATGGATTACATTCTTACAACTGTTGCAAGCGAGCGCCGCGTTAACATTAAGCTTTTAAACACTTCCATCAGATAAACTAAAGGTAAAGAGCTTCCGTTAATTGACTGTCGAAATATATTCAAATATGACTAACACTCGCATTTTAATCGTTAAAAATATATCTAAAATTGTGGATTTTATACCGCGCTTATTAAGATTCAAGTCGATGATAATCGTAAATTCATCAACGTTAGTTATTGGCTTCATTATTTTTAAGGTCAAAACGGAATCCGGATCAATTTGAGATTGATATAAAAATATGTTGGTCAAGGTCATCGCATGCTTTTAGAACCTTTATAAATTTTATGATTGAATAATTTGACGCGTTCTTAAACAAAGATCAACGGGTAATATTCATAAAGTACCTTTACACATCAAAGTAACATCAACTCTTCATCAATATTAAACAATGAATACTTTCCTAATTTTTGACTTATATTATAATTAACTATATATAAATTTTGTGTACTCACGGCCAGATATGAGCTCTGGGGCGACGAGTCCACTTAGATCGGGCTCCTCGCCATACCAGAAGATCCAGAGCTCCTTGGCGGCGCGCAGCGAGAGTGGCGGCGGGGTGGGCATGTCGTAAGGGTCGGATGACTGCTGCGAGGGCACGCGCCGCCACACGCATAGAATGTCGCCGGCTAGGCAACGCGCGTAGCTGCTGATCACAGGGTCGCCGAGCGGAGCCGCGCCCTCCTCGCCCTTGCCCCCGCCGCACTCCCGCTGCCATACCAGCTTACGCCATTTTATGCCATACAGCTCCGTCTGCAAATAAAAAAACTATATTAAAATCTACTCATAATGAGACAACAAAGCGCTTAAACTTAGACTATAGTTTCATCAACAAGTCAGATTTATGTAAAACACAGAGACAAGTTAGATGATACACGTCACATTTCGAATTCATAGATGCTTTATAAATTAGGCTCGTGATTACAAGACTGTACATATTCCAGTTATGATGGCCAACAACTGACAGACTAGTGAAGTAGCTATGACAAGGATGTGTAAGCCTAGCTTATGTTACAAATGCGACGGAGAACAGACGACAATAATTGGCCGAACGTGTTCTACAGACGGTTCAGGTCCTGCTCGTTAGCATACGACTCAAAGTGTTACATAAAGTATAGACCAACTAAGACAGGCGCGGAGATACATGTAAACATTTCGGTGAAATTATAAAATTTCCTTTACTATTTATAGTGTCAACAAAAGCTCAATGTTTCAAATAAATACTCATCATGCATGATAATCAAATTTACTTGTAATCTTTGCGTATTATCACGACAGCGGCGCGACGGTGCCGTAGCAGGGGACTGACGATCGTCGTGTACGCTGTGCGATACTGAGAGATAAGCAATCTTATCGAACGCATCGGTCGCGGATTCGCACAGAGACCTCGAGATCGCTCTAAAACTGGATTTGGCGCGCCTCCAACCGCGCAAGGTGCTAGCCGGAAAAGACGGTCGACAAATTTGCCGAATATGATATGTGTACTTTAGAAATTACCAATGTTTCGTAGATAAATATCTCCGATGACTTATAACATTAGAAAGATTAACTAGAAACAGATAGATAGTTGGGGTTCTATAAATCCTCCTGATTAATCTCAGACATGCAACTTTACCATTGTTAATTTGCGGTTAAACTACTTGTAATCAATGCCAAGGCAACATAGGTCCCCGGGTGATAGAGGCAGGTGTCGCAACGACCTTCATTATGCAGATAGGATCGGGGGGTCAAAAACCCACCGCCCCTCTGCCTCTGTACACAATGTCTAGGCACACAGCGAACCGAGCACACCGATCGGGAATCTTTACAAGTTCATGTCCACTTGTGCACTTATCCGTGAGATGAGTCTATAAGAAATTGCACGAACGCGTAGGAGCTTAATAACGTTCGCATCGTGAATGTCGATAAGGACATTGACGTACTGTTACTTTTCAAATACTCAAGCTTCAAGAGCAGTAATATCCTCAAGGACCCTAACCTACGACAACGGACAACAAATAATCATTGGCAATAAGTATTACTTCAATATTATGTAACAGAATTGATGTTTCAAGAGTGTCAATTTTTGTTTTAGTCCCATTAAATATTAATGTAATTCCTTGTCACGAAACTGATTAAAGTAACAATTTTAACATGACACTAATTTAAAAACTAATGATAGTGTCGTGTCCTCTGCAAGAGCCGGAGCGCGACAGACAATGTGAGGTCAAACGAGGCGCGGCGCTGCCATCACGCGAGGCGGGTCAACGGTCCCGTGGCGGAGGCCGACATCTGCGGAGGCAGAGGGTGCTCCGCCGCACCTGGCGGACGCGCGTGGGGCCGCCGCGACCCGCCGCCACGGGGGGACGGCCATTCCGAACGGGTTTACGTGTTAACATTGAAACGGGGGTTATTGGTCATAATGGGCCGCGTTTACCGCTCGCTGCGAATCGTCAACTCGTAATATTTAAGATGTCGATTTTATGGTTTACCGCTTCCTTTCGTTTTTCATATTTATCAGGTCATCATAAACATAATATTCAGCTATTTTTTACCTTTTATGATTAAAAATACACTAAAAACGCCAATATTTGTTCAAAAATAATGTCACAATTTTAATTCTAATACTTATTTACACACTAAAATATAGATTTCTCTATGGCGAGTAATCAGAAATGAAAGAGAAACAATATGCGAGGAGTATAACACTGACAATTACCATATGGCGAGTTGTTAACAGCTCCAGTTTGGCGAGGAGTGTCACAACTGTGCCGCGGCCGCACAGCACGCCGGCATTACGCAACATAACATATCAGCCGCTCGCACTCACAGATTGTTTCCGCCTCAACATTCTCATTATATAATCCCAACATTATTTAAATTTAACTTAAAATATACAAAAACAACGTAAAACTGTCTGCAGGTTAAAATAGCTGATACAATAATTTTCTATGATTTTTGTTCGTTTATATTCTTGTTAATATTTCATAGATAAAACTCATAGTAAAATCTGTCGCAGTGTTCTTAAAGTACTTTATTTCAAACATCGGCATTGATAACAGCAATGATTATCAGCTGATTTAAGCTGCATTAATCACATCCGATCACGTAATTGCTTCAAAGCGTACATCAATTTAACACGATGTGATATCGCGACGTGTCAATAGCGTGCGGTTATTAAAATGGGCGAGATAATAATAGTAGTCGCAGGTCACTTCTGCAGCGTTAAAGCTCTCAACACTAATTAAGTGCACGTTTTGGTGACCGCTGTTGAATGATAAATGAACACTTGACGAAGTTTGATGTTGATTAAATATAGGAGTATTTTGCATACGCGGAACAACTGAGTTGACAGTTACATTGCACTCATTTTGGTATTCCTTCTTGTTGGTAGAAACGCTCTGCGATTACCTTTTTTACTTTTAAAACGAACTTTAACCTACCGTTAACTAATCTCTACAAATATTATAAAGATGAAAGATTTGTATTTTTGTATGTATTGAAATAACTCAAAAATGACTGAGCCAATATTAAAAATTCTTTCACCGTTAGAAAGGTAGTTTATCTTTAGTAACATAGACTATATATTTTAATTTAACGAGGGCAAAGTCGCGAGCAAGAGTATCTTATAATTTAAGTTTTTATCTAAGTTTATGTAAGTTTTAAATTTTTATCTAATAATTTTTGAAAATTTTTTTTTAAAATTCACGATGGTTCGACTGTCGGCGGCGTGTATCAGCCGGTTGCTCTGCGTGTGAAAGAATGCGAGGATCGTTCGGGTCTGCGGCGGCTTTCTATTGGCGATGCGGCCGCGCACGCCCCGCTGCTTCACTTTCTATTGTGTCACGTTAACCGATCCGAATATACGCAAGTCTTACTGCCTAGCCGCACTCGTCACTCGCAGATATACTAAAGTAAGCCCAAGGGTGACTTAACAATTGAGTTGAGTAAAACGAATGTCACAGTTTAGGCTTATACCTAAAAGAATAAAAAAGGCAATTGGTTGGGTAAAATATTTACTCCAATCCTGCACCTATCTTAAGTATAAAATTCTAACAATTACGTCTTTCTATATCGCAAGTATCTTCTCATATTGTTGCTAACAACAACAAATTGAAACTTAAGTTTACTCAAAACATGCTAATTAGATAAGGATGTAAAAACAAGAGCCCCTGTTTAATTATTGTATTTGAACTAAAAGTGGCATTAAAAGTTTAATGTCAACAGCATATGATAGAGGTCACAAAGTTTATTAGGGGAAGAAAGTTTATCGGTCGCGTATCGCACGCGGTCGGTTCCCAAGTTACGGGGCGGCCGGATGCAGTCGGGCGGCGGGCCTCACCGCATCGCAGCTGCCCCACCTTGTCTTACTGCACGGTATGGGAACATTGTTTAGGATAACATACTAACAAGATTATAATATTGTCGAATTTACACTTGCGCAATTTTACATAGTTTTTTTCTCTTTCTAACACACGTAAAACGTAAACAAGTTCACTAACCATTATTTAATGCGCGACAAATCCCTGACTATTTTAATTAAAGCAATCACAAACAATAGTATTACCGAGTCGTTGACAACCGGGAAGGGGAAAAGTGGTCCCAAAAAAAAGCGGAGCACCGCTAGACGGTCGCAGTGCGCAGCTAGCAGCGGCGCGGCTCGCGAAAGTGAGAGGAGGCGCGGCAACGTCGCACGGGCGTTCGCTCGCGCTGTAAACAGTGCGGGCTGCGCGTGCGGCGCTCCCCCCGCCGCGCGCCACCCGCCCGCTGCATGCCTGCGCCTTGACGTCACAACGCGCACGCACTGCGTTTAGGACGCTACCTCTATCATAACAATCTAATACTTCTATTTATATCGGTTAAACAAAATTACTGCTATAGTGAATATTTTAATTTAGGTGTTTATAGATGTACTCGTAAGTTACAATAAAAAAATTGTTATATACGAGGTAAATAAACGTAATAATTATTAAAAATATGGAATCGTAAAATGCGTTTACATTAGCAACCATCGGTTACCGAAGACAGATATTGCCAGTTGCATCTAAATACATTATAAATTGCCAAGCGCACCTTCCCGACGACGACTTCAACGTTGTTTGTAAACAATCGACTCGTAGACTAGATTTGCACAGGGAAAGAAGCATTTAAGGTGGCGCAGCGCCGCAACAAGTGGAACATTTTCAAGTGCGTTAAAGTCTTGTTTACCCAACAAATAACTTGTTCCTTGTTTAAGTTTATTGTACAAAGTTGATTGAGAATGATAACGTTTCTTAACGTTAAACACTGAGACGATTCGACCATGATCAGTTCGGAGAATAGCTGTTGTACAAAAACGATTTCCGTAATCATTTTACAGTAAATAACCACTATCAATTTAAGTAATAAAACTGTGAAAAGGAGATATAAACAACGTGTGTAAAATGTAAATAGGATTACTTCATTACTTACTATTATACATTATTGACTTTTACACAATTTTATTCATTTATAATTGGGTAATATAAGTAAAATTACGTCACTTTTTTTCTATTGAAATCGACTCCGAGTTTTTAACTGAACTTAAAACATATGACAAAACATTAATTACATAAGCTTGGTAATTTGTTTACTTAACGTCAGTGAACTCGCGCGGCGCCAAGCGTTGCTATACGTAACTAGGCTCTTCCGCCGGCCGCTTGCCCGTAGATGTCTGATAACAAGCGGAGGAATGTTTTCTTCCAAAAATATTATTTGTGATAAATCCATACTTTTCTACAGGTGATGAGATTATAGAAGTGATATGGAAAAGTAACTTAACGTCTTTGTAAGTAGAACCCCACGGATTTCTGCGACTGTACCTACCACAGTATAAAATACGAAATAAAAAACACTTCTGTTCAATTTTGCTTTACGAAGTACTCAAATCCCTTAGGTTAATGTTATACTTTTCTCCAAGAATGCTATAAGACAGAAATGGTGTTATGTGAATAAAAAATAACGCTAGAATTATTTTTCCTTTCATCACGTCACGTCACGGTAACAAGAGCTCGATGTGACATGGTAAAGCGAGCGAGCGCTCACAAGCCCGGTGCGTGACATCGCTCTCCGCGCCTCCACTTCCGCGAACCTCAGCATTATTATGGATTGCGCGTTTCATATTACCCACTTTGAGGAGGCGCGCATCGTCACGTGTACACAACCGTCACCTCTACACATGCGTAATAGTGTCCATTATAGCATGAACAATTCGGACGGGTCATAGAGGTAGGTTTATATATTACAAGCAGTGGTACTGTTAACAGGCGTCGCGTCGGTGCGGCGAGCGAATGCATAAATCAGTGATCGAGATAAGGCGCATTTAATACAATCCAATGTGTCTATTTCACTACAACATTGCGATATCGTTATCGGATATCGGACTCTGCTGCAATTATTTCATTTCATGACAATCGGATCTTTCAAGCAACCTCATTTGTAACTTTTTTGAATCATAGATAAAAGCACTTGACACTATAGAATTTTTTTTTCACAAAAAGGAATTGTTCTCCCCTTTGTTTAGCACATCTTTACATCGTTTTTAGTTCCAACATTTCAGGTCTTTCGGTCTATATCTCGGAGACAGAACGTCCGCGCGTAGTGTCGGAAGGCTGGAGGCGGGGGGTGAACAATGAGCAGCCTTGTCGCGGGTATTGGCTGGCTCGCGCGTGGCGGCCGCGCGTCTGGGAGATGTGGGCCGCGATAGCGCCGCCGCCGCTCAGCCAGACCGTGCGCTCTTATTACCCTAATGTTGTTCAAACTTAACACATTTTGTTTTAGCCATATTACATACATATACAATTAAGAATTATCTTGTGATCGATCTATGATCATGATATGAGGCGGTTTAAACGTTTTTAAGTTAAAATCATTTCCTTTTTAATTTTTCAAAGATTGCTGCCACTCTTTTTGATCTCGGTCTCAACTAGTTGAACTTGATAATGTCGACCTACTTGATATTTTGGTTACGTAACGCTGTATACTTGTATCGGCGTGTCATGGCGTCACGGGGAGGCCGCGACACCGTCTTCCGACTAGCACCGAGCATGCTACTCGCGTCTCGTGGGCGGCATCCGACACCCGCACACTTATCGCCCTCCGTATCCCTCGCTCTGTCCCTCCGGCATGCCTCATGTACGAGAGGGACGCCCGTATGCCCGCACAACCCCACCGACAAATATCTGCGATGCAATCGTCAAACAATTACCTCTGACCCCAAGAATTGAGATAATCCCAACTATGACATCAAAGGATTCAATGATAACCTATGCTACTTAATAGGGGCTTTATCTACTAAATATTAATTTAATCAACTAACTAGTTATAATTTAAGTTACAATTAAATGTCACCGTTGACGATATAAACTCACTATATAAAATACAAGTCTGTTAGCTTAGGCCTAAAAATGATATAAAATAATATGACGACTTTTGTTTTCAACACCATCACGTATTTGCTCATACTTCTCTAACACATATATGAACGTTCAATATCTCGTGATCGTGTTATCCGTGTATTAGTTTAAACAGGTTTTTGCGTTTGACACAGAAATCGATCGATCTCATCAAACCGGTTCCGACAAGCAACAAACTGAGCAATCCAGGCATCCAGCTGTCGAGATATCAAAGTATGTCTACAGAGAATGAACAAAAGGGGGAGGCAATGAGACCGGGGACAACGGCAGTAGCAATTGTTATGCGGCGGACGCGGCGCCGGCACGCGCGCGGAGGTCACCGCTACCCGCGTCGCGAACATCATCGATTATGGCACACTAAATAATATTCAACTAACTGTTAACAAGATAAAATAGTAACCTGAAACGACCTGTAAAGGACTTTAACAAGGTTATTACCTAACCAAGTTTTCACAGTTTGGCGAAACGACGAAATTATCAAATGACCTTTGACACCTGGAGAATTTAATAAAACCTATAAGCCTTCTGAACAAACTGGGGTCAAGAATACAACCTGTGTTTGCTTAACAAGTGACCTTTAAAATGGAGCATGACAATGGTAAATATAGACGCTACTATGTCACCCTCACTATAACATTGACAGGTGACTGGAAACTAGGTCACTGCCAATTGTAGGTTCACATGCATTCTTCTGAAATCAATAAACTGAGAACTAGCCATCGAAACTTTTACATTATAGTTACATAACATAAAAAAGATGCCTTCGTCGTCAATCTCCGGTTTGAGAACACTCTCCTAGTTGCCTCAGCCAGCATCGGTATTCTCGGCGTTGACATATCGAGTGACGTTCAGTTTCGCGGTCATTTGGAAGACAAGGCCAAGCTGGCCTCTAAAAAGCTGGGTGTGCTCAATAGGGCGAAGCAGTACTTCCAGCCGGGCCACCGCCTTCAACTTTACAAGGCGCAAGTTCGGCCCCATATGGAGTACTGCTCGCACTCGAATAGCCACAACGCTGAGACACATTCAAATTATTTTCTTGTGTTCAAATTAAACTATGAAAATTTAGGGCAAATGTAGGTTAACAGTGAGGATGGCGATTTTATTTGGGTTCCATTGCCGAAGTCCTTCGAATAGAAGATATTTTTATCTTAAGGTTTAGCAATTGCGGTTACAATATGTTGTTTTTTGAGTTAAATAATTATTCAAATCTACAAAATGAAGTTGACAAATCTCTCTACTACTTTTCTAACGAATAAACCTATGTAGATATAAATACCTGTCAACGTGAATAGATAACATTGTCAAAGATTACAAATGTTTGTCGTAAAAAGTATATTTTACATTCAGTTTTTTATAAAGGATTTAACAAGGTTATTTAACGAATTGCTTAATGTTTTATTCATTACGCGAAGAACTGCTCCGGCACTCGAATAGCCACAACGCTGAGACACATTCAAATCATTTTCTTGTGTTCAAATTAAACTATGAAAATTTAGGGCAAATGTAGGTTAACAGTGAGGATGGCGAGTTTATTTGGGTTCCATTGCCGAAGTCCTTCGAATAGAAGATATTTTTATCTTAAGGTTTAGCAATTGCTGTTACAATATGTTGTTTTTTGAGTTAAATAATTATTCAAATCTACAAAATGAAGTTGACAAATCTCTCTACTACTTTTCTAACGAATAAACCTATGTAGATATAAATACCTGTCAACGTGAATAGATAACATTGTCAAAGATTACAAATGTTTGTCGTAAAAAGTATATTTTACATTCAGTTTTTTATAAAGGATTTATACTTGAATTCTAGTAAAGTGAGGCTGCAAACCATTTGATGTGCTAGGGGCGTTGGTCGTCGCTGTCGATGACATAAATACAGTCGCCAATAATTGTAATCGGCGTCGAATTGTCTCACATTGTGGCCGCTCTATTGTTTGCACGCTTTCGTGATGTCGTAATCGTTCGGAATTAATAATCGCTGGGCCGCAGGGGCGTTGAACCGCGTGAAGATGGAAATGGTACCCAACCATCGATTGCTGATGAGGTCCTCGTATTAAAAGTTTTCTACTGATGCAAATTCAATGATGAATCAAGAATGGTCCATAATGTTAAAATATGAAGGCAATATCATATAAGCATAGAAAGCAAAAAAGACACCAAATTTCGTCACGCAATTTTGAGCTAAACTATTTAACTACGCCGTAGTCTTTGACTCCAAAAATCAAACAAAAATATGGGACCCACCTGCAAGCACTACCTCTCGGATAAAAAAAGAATTTTCAAAATCGATCTACCAGGGGCGGAGTTCTGCCGTAACACACATAAAAAAAAACATACAGACGAATTGAGAACCTCCTCCTTTTTGAAGTCGGTTAAATATAAAACTAGTGTGTATATCTCGAATGTTATTTATACCAATCCAAATGTCTGGTTGTACAGTAAATCAGTTAATTAAAGCTCCATTTCAGTGCAAACGAAACTAAAGTCCAGATAGCTTACAAAATACCGAAGGCTCGCGTCCGTAATTGGTGCGCGAAGGGCGTCCGCAACAGTACCACATCTTATAAATGAGTTTAATATCGTTTCGCTTAATGCAAATCCCTCGCCTCTAAAAGGTATCGTATAATCAAATCAAAATATTTTCTTAATTTTATCATCTATAATCTTTAAGCTAATGGACGATAAAATTAAGGAAATATCGCTGGATGTATTCGTGTTGACTTAAACTTGGCGATCAGAATAAGTTAGTAGAACTTGAGCAATGTCCTCTTAAAAATTAAAATTTAACCAAAGAGGGAAAGCGGTTTTTCACGCAGCAAAATGTGTGGTAATTACGATGGGTGATTACATATGGAAAAACTAGTTAAAAGCATTAATTTAAAGTGAAAGAGTACCAACAAAAGATTGATTATGAAATCTTAAACTGGCGAAAATGTAATTTTTTTAACTTTGTCAATAAAAAAAATCTTAATATGATGCAAAAATCAATAAAGTCACAAATAGAGTGCTACCATATGAGACAATATAGTTAGTATAGCACATATCGCGAGTGTCGACAAGGCACAGGCTGGTTGTCATCCCGATGCAGGGCTGCGCTAACGGGCCGCCCGCCCCGCCCGCGCGGTCAACGAACTCGCGCCGACGACCGCACATCTAGACTTTTTGACGATGTGCCCCAGTTTTTACTAGATCTCTTCGGTGAGATTACACAACGCGTTCACGTTTTAATGACACTTTAGTCACACATGCTATGGAATAATGACTGTATGTTGAAAGAAGAATTAGATAAATTCTGAATTCAAAGCGTAATATATGCACGCTGTGACATTTCAGCTAAATAACTAGGTTAAACAATATTGCGATAAATATGCATCATTGAGCAGCAGTGAAGCCTCTCTCCGCCGCCAGAGGCCGCCAGCCACCATAACACGAAAATACAATTGTACGCACCAGTTGTCAACTGTGCCGACTCAAGTACCACGTAAGGCACGACGACAGTTTATTACTTGAAGCCAGTAAATATTAAAAGCACATTATTATTACATAAAACATCCACTAAAGTTGTAGACTCGTTCCATTCGTGTTGACAAATTCCAATATTTTATGAATATTTCAAAATTACATGTGTAACATTAGCAATTTACAAGGTAACCTATAATGTTAAATTGAAAGAAACGAAAAAAAAAAAATCTAGCGTAAGGTTAACGAGTTGAACTCCAAGTTCATGACAAATCTCTCTCAGTACTTCTACTAAAGTATCTTTCACTTGCAAAGACTTTCTCGCTCGGTAATTCAATCTTTGTCATGCCCTACTTATTCAGACGCTCTACTTTAAATAAGGCAGTATTTGCGATCCTTAGGCCGACGCATAAAACATAGTTTTAATACTGTTGTGTAGTAAAGTGGTCCACGACAATAAACATAAAACTGACGAATACATCGGGTGCAATCTTCGAAACAGATCAAAACTAGTTTGCATCGAGTGTGTCGCAGCCCGTGGTAGGGAGGGTGCTGTGGTGGAGGTACGAGTGAAAGCGTTTCAAATTGACTCTGCCGCCCTCCGCGTCCGCCCGCGCTCCGTCAGAGGCTGCACGCGGCCGAGTTTCCGCCCGCACCGGAGCCGCATCGACCCCGGCGCTCCTCGCTCGTTGCGCAACGTGTTGACGATCTAGTTAATTCGAGTGCGAGAATCGCGCCGAGCCGAAGCGGTGTCCGCACCGCACTCTTGTATTGTGACTTGAAATTGAAACGTTCGCCAATTGCCTTATTGAGGCCGAACGTGTAGATTGATGCGTTGCTATGACGTTATACAACACTTGATAGGCTTAACCGTTTGTATCATAACATGGAATACACAACACTTTTTAAGCAATTATTTAAATGTTCAACTGTATAAAAGACTTCAAAGACGCGTCCACTGGACCTAGTCATGATGTTGGGAACTAATATTGGTCAAATAGGCAAAGGCATACGTTTGATAATCACCGTTTTGTTTGTAATGGCCTGAGAACTTTTATGACAGAAATCATATTTTGATTATTAAAACCAAGATAGGTTGAAATGAAAAGATGGTTTTTACAGTTTACTTGCTATATGGTAAAAACTCTGTTGGTTTTGGCGTTTTATCCAAGTCTAAGATGTTAAAGGTCAAAAAGTAATAATATGTTTTAGGGCACACGCACAACACACAGAGTTAGTGACGTTTAATCGTTGAAAATACTAGTTAACCGTGGATTGACGGCCAAAATGAAGGGCCAAGGTAAACTGACACTAACTGAGTTTCTTAAAAAAAAACGTTTAACTTTTTCAATATCCAAAAAAAATATTTCATGACTTCAAAAAAACGTACAACAGGCGTGTGTCACACTCCCAGTAATGTTGACCATCTATGCATACAAAGGAATATTCAAAAATAGATCAGACCAAAATACATCATCTCATTGCCGTTTGCAGTTCTTTTCAACTGACGGCTCGGTATCGCGCACGCGGAAGATTAATCCTGAAATGTGTCGCTGTGGAGTGAGAGGTGAGGCGCTGCCAAGAGGCGCAGTCCCACGCGCCGCCCTTGTGTTTACAAAACAAAGTGCGGCCCTACTCGCGCCCGCAGCGCTCTGGCCTCAATGCCTGCCTGCCATCTCTCGACATTACTGATGAACATTTTATTTTAAACTGAGAAAATGATGCTTAACAAGAATATGGATTCAGTTTGAATAAACGTTTTGCTGTTTTTGACAAGAATATACCTCTTACGTACTCAGAACCTACAACAATAAATTGCATAATAGCTTTAATCGCATACCCGAAAATACATAGTTTTAAATGCATACAATCATGTTCTACGAAGTTTTATCAAGTGTCGAAATACATATAAAAGAAAGTTGTCGGCTGCCGGTGCGGGGTGTGCGCGGGGGAGGTGCCGAGCAGAGTTCACTCCTGTTATCTTGACCCACATAACGTGACCGCGGCCGCGGCCGTCCGCCGCCACCGCGATAATCTAGCGGAAGACCTTAATTGCGACCCGATACAAAACAATAAAATGTCCACACACGATTAAAATTCTGGTATCGATTCACCAAAAATAAATAGTAACCTATCAGACTCTAGAGTGTGTTCATTTGATATTAATAAACCTTGAATAACAAGACCATAACTCAATTGAAATAACAAGGAAACACAAAATGGGATGAATAAAGTTAGTGACAAATATAGAACGAATCGAATCACGGATGACATAAGTCGGGCCCGTCGAGAAAGCGCTCGCGTCGTTTTCCTCAAGACATCAAAACACAACCTTGACCCGGATCGTGGAGCTCATAACATAACAAAACAAGAAAAAGGACGACACACACACTGCAATGCAACGCGTCGAGGTCGCAGCTCTCGCTGGATAACGATAATGTAATTTACATTCATACAGTCACTTACAAATTGGGATTCTTAACTTGCTACTCATAAAATCTTTATAACCCAACGATAACTCCAAGCTTTATCGACTTTATAGAAAAATAGGTCATGTTCTATAAAGAAATCTAAAATCCTGCGACTGTGAACTTGATTCTAAACACCAATAACTAAGATTGTTGGATTATGTCGGACAATTTTGTAGGACAGCTAGAAGTAGAATTAATATGCGGATTATTGTTTTCCAAAGTCACGTCAGATCTGGGATAGGGCTGCGCAGACCAAGGTCGTGTTTAGTGCACTCGTCTCGAGTGCGGCCCTCCCCTTATCAATGAAACACGATTAAATATTATCAAAAGACAGATAATATCCACATTCTTACATACTTTCGTAATCCATTATTACAATTAATACATAATTTTCATCTAATGTAAGAAAAGTAAATATAAAAAAAAGTTTTCTCACCTGACATATGAATTTTCTGATAAAAATATCTTAAATGTCGGAATTATTGAATTGAATACCACGTATCATACATTCAAATATTAAGTAATATTTTATCGACTAAACATAAATAGAAATTCTTTAAAAATTATCAATGTTCATCGACAACTCAAAGATAGTCGTAGTCTTCTAATTATAATAGTTTAGATTCTAAATAGGATAAGAGGCGAATTTATTTAATGAACAGATAAAGGCCGCATAAACGTCACCTTAAGTGGTTAATTTAATTAGTAACGCCACTCAATGAGAAACATTCACTAACAGATGTCTCTCAAATAAACTTTGCCTAACTACTTGATAGTTAAATATGATAGAAATGTTAAAATATCTTGTTAGTAACCAACTGTTTATTTTTGCTATCGTGTCGTAAATATGAACGGAAAGCAAAGTATAAATTTTCCTATACAAGTGTAGGCATGATTCGTCAGTATCGGATGTTTAGCGGCTTGATCAGCGGAGAACAGAGCGAGGTGCGATAACGCCGCAAACTTCCTTATCAGCTGTGATAGATGACGCGATACTCGCGGCCGTCGCGCGACCGCCGTAGGTCAACCGCTCACACTGATTCGCTACTTTACCAATACCTTGCTTACTAGTATACATAGAGCTCCGCAATTATTATAATAAAAAAAACATATTTATTGTCAACTCATTGTAACGTCATGTAGAAAGAATTGTATCATTTTTTGGCTGTGACTGTTACTACTAATACTTTGACCTACATATATTTATATAAGGTAATGAAAGCATTTGGGAGGGCTTTTGTTAGAATAAAAAAATGTGTAATATTGAAGGAACATTTACAAATATTTTTTCTAAAATATTTTTTAAATCGTACTACATATTATAAATGCTAAAGTTTAGTTGGATGGATGGATGTTTGTTAGAGTTTGTAACTTAAACGGTAAACGGATCTGGATAAAATTTGGCTTAAATGTAAAACATAGTATGGAAGAACACATAGGTTACTCACTTGCGTTTTTAATTTCACGCGGACGGAGTCGCGGGCAAAAACTAGTTTATCAATAAATAAGCTAGCTTTGGGGCCGTATTGTTAGTTTTATGTACCACGGTTCCCGGGCCCGAAAGAAGGCGGCGCGATAACGCTTATCACACGCTACTGACGATCCTTGCGGCAAAACAAACCGCATACTATAAAACTTTGATAGTTATTTATTATTATTTAACTTTGATTGTAATAAATTTTAGAATACAATTGGAGAAAATAATTTTTCTAACGAGTTTCATATATTAAAAGAACCTATTTAGTAACAGTTATTAATGTAGATAAATCGTAGTGATTGAGACAAACTTATGTGAAGAAATAATAGCCCTAGATGTTAATTACAATTAGCTAACGGATTTATTGATATTTAACAAGTAACATTCGTCGTACATTTAGTTTCGTCCTTGCCACTTCATAAACGATTAATGGGCGTAATAAATATTTTATACTAAAACCGAACAAAGGCGCGAAAAATAGACATTTATAACTTACGAAAATAATAACATTGATGTGTTATCGCAACTGATAAATTAAAATAAAAGACATACAACAGCAAGCTAATGACCCTGACGATAATAAATATCGAGGCGACAACACAGGACATAAATTTGTCTAGATACTACGGAAATGAGAAGGTGCCTGCGGTGGGGTCGTTGCAGTCACCTTGTGGTGGAACTTCGGCTTGCGTCATTCATTCCCGTCCAGTAATCGACTGGCAAAAATATGAACATAATGGTTACGGTGACCTTAACACTTAATCGACTGTGCGCGTTTTTTGCCGACTCTAAGCTGCCTCTCGGCTCTCTGGAGATTGAAAGTGAAATTTTTCCTCCATTTAAACGTCAAGCATTCATTAATCATTACATTTACCGTACAATACCCATCTGTTAACAGTTGATAATTCTGTTTGCGTACAAATTAGTGTCCAATCTAGTAAGAATGTGTTTCTCTCATTTGGCTCGCTTATTTCGTACGTATCAACTTTGACAATCAAATTTTAAATTGAAGGTGGTCGCTACAAAACCAACGGTCACTGCTACAATAGAAACAACATTTTTACACTATAACAACGTTGAATATTCTTTTGTCTATGTAGATGGGGCCGGAGTAAACGTATGATGTCGAGCAGTGGTTTCTAATAGACCGAGAAGTGGTGAAGTTATTCAGAGGTAAATTGGAGGCGTGCTCCGTGTGCACAGAAGGCGGAGGGGCGGCGCGCTGTACTCGAGCCACCATGAATAAGTAAGCTGTGAATTTGGACGGTCAATGGACAAGGACAGTGGAGCGAAGCCCGAGGGAATGAAGGGTGTAATATTTAATAAACCGTCCCCATTTAATGAGGAATCACTTTTTTTAAAGATGTTTCATATTGTACATATGATATCCTGGAACCAATACTACTGTAGATAACATTTTAAATTAAATTTAAGAGGGACAACACCTCTAAACACTGGGGTAAATTTTAAACAATGCCTCAAGCTTAGTGCCTAAACGTCACGAAGAATTCATTTGTAAACAAACAGATGAGACCAAAACAAGTAGTATTGATAATGTCTTTTTCCTCTGTTAATATTTGGATTACACAGTTTGAAATATGAAACCTAACGAATTTATAAAGTAGCGTTTACATTAGGTACAAAATCAATAAAAACAATAAGGGTGATATGTAGTTAGGGAGGACGTAGACAAGGTTGAACGTGGTCTGTCCGCCCATGGGAAAGTTGCGATCGATTACGAGCATTCATGTGCGCTTGAATGGGCAGTAGCGCGCGCGCACCGACCCCGACCTCGGCGACACTAATCGTGCCATTTATAAATTATTCCCATACATGAAATGTTTTAAGGTCTTTTGCCAATAGAGTATCCCTCGATATAATCAAATCATATTATAAAATGTTATTACACTAACGTAATGTTTTGTTTGTCTGTCTGTGACAGTTCATATTTCACTCTACACTATCAGTAATATCAGCTAGTTTGTAATTGACAAATACAAAAACATTTAATGAATGTGTTAAGTAGCCACGTAAATAAACTGTATATCCAAACACGCGTAACAACAACATCACACAACATGTTTGCGGATCACCAGCCTAAGATTGTATAGAGCCGCTTGCATCCGTAATAAAGCGCGCGAAAAAATATCACGTGTCGTCCTATCTCTGTCGCACGCGAGGCGATGCGGGGGACGGAGCGAGACGCAACACCAAGGGATACTGTAGCCCGCCCCTAGCAACAGCTGTACTACGGAATGTACATTCTCAAGTACATCGCTATGTATAAACCACATATAGTTCGTGAGAACATGAATTTTTACATTTACTTGTAATTAAAAATTGTATGCTAAAACTTTTCCAGATCTAACTTTATTATTATTATCATTGATTTCAAGTTCATATAAATGACCAATAAACATACATATTACGTTTATAGGCTGTTGTGTTTACAGCAAATTGTTGAATGGCTTAAATAAAATATTAATGGCGTACGTGGATTTACTTCATTCTGTTGACATATATGTTACTTAACTCCATTTACTATAGATCTTGACAAGCTTAACGATAGGCCATCTAAGTTATTTTATTTCGTTTACCTAGTAACTAGGCGAATATCAGAACAATAATATATGCTGTGATTAGACAATATTGTGACATAGTTAAACACCTCTGTTGGTATTTAATTACATCAACTTCATGTTAAAAATTAACATAGTTATGTGAGCTAAAAATGCATATATCTTTTCATGTATCGCGTAATGTTTTGGTTGTTGCATTCGATATAAAAAGTGTGTGGCAGTGCGATCCACTAAAGAGGCGAGTGTATTGAACCCGGCGCAATGTCAGCCTAGGAGTACGATGCGTCACCGACGACGTACGGCCGCCGCGCTCGCCGCCAGCGGGAGAATTCCACGCGACAAAGACGCAGTGTCCGCAAACGACGCATAAATAATTAGACAATAAGCAAGCAAGTCAAGAAATCAGTAATTTGTATCGCGACGAGATAGGCGGAGCGGAGCGGTGAGGGAGACGGCTGCAGGAGGCGCGCGCCGCCGCGCCGCGGAGATATGGCAACGCGTCAGGTGGAAATGGCGCCGCACAGCTCTCCGGCTCCGCGAGGACGACCGAGCGCCCCCACCCGTCCTCTCAACCCCCCTCCCCACCCCACCGACCCACCCGCCGCTAATCCTCACCCGAATACAATCTGATAAAATTCGCGCCAGCTATAAACGTTACGCAAAGCGACTCCACACTACAACACGACGATAATGAATGACCCGACCGCTCTTGCTTCCCAACATCCAATCCAAACATTCTCACTATCACATTATGTAGCAGTCGCAGTATAGTGCCGAGCGCGGCCGTAAGAATGTAAGTAATAAGAAAGTTATTTCCTCGACCTGGCGAAACTAGTCTTGCGAACGCATTACGGTCTACGTTACGGCCAGGTGAATTTAAAATGACCTCTATTGGCCGATGGCTTCTTGTGGCCTCGGTTGCCGAATGCGATGACATTTTATGGGTTAGCAACACGACGTGACTGTTCTGTTGGGAGTACGATGCCAGGATGACTAACGGCTGAGCGTCACTGTCCGCCTTTGGATTGAATATGCCGTACACAATATTTAACGCAATAGATCGATTCCACATCCATATTACACTAAGGCGATTTTTGTATATCAACGCACACTGTCGAAAAAGAGACCGTTTGAATAACGTGGATTTAATAAATATGCACTACATACAATCATACAAGATGAAGTAAAACAATACAACGCAGTTATATTATCATGATAATCACAATGATTTCGAAAGAAAAGTACCTACGAGTTCTTTCATCAATGTAAAAGTGACTTACCAAGGCGAAGAAGTTTGTGTGGCAATCCTCGAGGCTAGCACCGTTTGTTTGGTGATTTTGATGCGTCATGGTAGTCCAGGGCACTTCATTTTCATTTCACAACACTAAAAACGGGTCTAATATTAAAAAAACCACTCAAAATCTTAAAATCATCACCGACATTTAGTGAAGTTTTCACCTTTCAATGGCGACTGGAAAATGGCGGATAGGAAACAACAACCCAAGCCGACAGTGCTGCTGACAGCGGTAGAAATCGGTACTAATTTCGTCCAGAAACATTAAACGTTCCGTTTCATGGTTTACATTTGGCATAGATTCCTGTTCGTGTTGTTTTTTTTAAATACCATGACAGAGTCACAGATAAAGATACCTTATTTAATGGAAAGTCTGCTTTCCCAAAAAGCTCAACAATTGTCTCTGGTCTGAAAACAAGAAGGAAATACGAGGGATATACTGCCAAGACATCTTGGCCATGATTCTGTGTGTTTTAAAAGTGTAGATATGATATCATAGATTAATATGAATAAACTAGTTAATAAATAATACACTACATACAATCATACAAGATGAAGTAAAACAATACAACGCAGTTATATTATCATGATAATCACAATGATTTCGAAAGAAAAGTACCTACGAGTTCTTTCATCAATGTAAAAGTGACTTACCAAGGCGAAGAAGTTTGTGTGGCAATCCTCGAGGCTAGCACCGTTTGTTTGGTGATTTTGATGCGTCATGGTAGTCCAGGGCACTTCATTTTCATTTCACAACACTAAAAACGGGTCTAATATTAAAAAAACCACTCAAAATCTTAAAATCATCACCGACATTTAGTGAAGTTTTCACCTTTCAATGGCGACTGGAAAATGGCGGATAGGAAACAACAACCCAAGCCGACAGTGCTGCTGACAGCGGTAGAAATCGGTACTAATTTCGTCCAGAAACATTAAACGTTCCGTTTCATGGTTTACATTTGGCATAGATTCCTGTTCGTGTTGTTTTTTTTAAATACCATGACAGAGTCACAGATAAAGATACCTTATTTAATGGAAAGTCTGCTTTCCCAAAAAGCTCAACAATTGTCTCTGGTCTGAAAACAAGAAGGAAATACGAGGGATATACTGCCAAGACATCTTGGCCATGATTCTGTGTGTTTTAAAAGTGTAGATATGATATCATAGATTAATATGAAATGGATTGAAAAAAAAAAAATGCTTTGAAGAGACAGGGCACGGTGTACCCAACTCTTTATTGCATACAATTGAAAATGTTGGTAAGTGTTATATTAATATGAGAAGTGGATTGAAATTGTTCTGAAGTATTTTCAAAGGAATATATAAGTGCCGAAAGGTGATATAATGTTGTAAGAACCTAGTAGTGAATTAAAAATAAATGGTAGTTAATGATATTACCTCATCAATGTACAATTTAATTGTAATAAAGACATGTAGAGTTCTTTTATTTACTATTAAAAACTAACTTCTTTTGTAAAACATTGTGTTTTACAAAATGTAAACTTAAACATATTTTAAATTTTTTTCAGATGATCTTCATCAATTTTATGAGACCCCTGTTGAGGTACTAACTCCATTTGATTCATTAAAAAAGATGGACCTTCCAAAGAATTTGCATATCCAAGAAGATTATGTGCGCTTCCATCCTGGTAATAATTGTTATTTTTTAAAATATTGTAATTCAAACTTTAGACAATCACCTACAATTACAGTGTCATAATAATGACTTAGATATTAAATACTTATATATTAGTGATAAAACTGGTTGACCTGCTAGTTAGTTTACCTATCTAATGTAGATACAGTTTTAGATGTATGGATGTATATCTGGTAGTGTTTGAAGCTGAAACTGCTTAATGGATCAGGATGAAATTTGGCATAGATGTAGAGGATAACCTGTAACACATAGGCTAACTGCTTTTGTTTTTTTTAAATACCATGACAGAGTCACAGGTGAAAGCTAGTATAATATAAAATACTAGCTGTTTGCTGTCACTATGTTGGAGTGTAATTAAAATAAAACTTATTTGTTTTTCCAGACTATCATCTATCTCCTAGAGATTTTTTGTACCATTCATCCAACTATCTATCTAAACTTTCATATTTTTGATATTAGAAAGAATAACATTTTATTCTGTTGTTCACAGATAAAGATACCTTATTTAATGGAAAGTCTGCTTTCCCAAAAAGCTCAACAATTGTCTCTGGTCTGAAAACAAGAAGGAAATACGAGGGATATACTGCCAAGACATCTTGGCCATGATTCTGTGTGTTTTAAAAGTGTAGATATGATATCATAGATTAATATGAATAAACTAGTTAATAAATAATAACACTTTAATATGATTTTTATTTCTAAACTCCAATGATTTACAACAAGAACTGCCTTTGCTACTGTTACATTTGTTATTGGATTCCCTATTTATGGAAAATAATCTTATTTAAGGAAAAGAATTATCTTTACAAAAAACATAACAAGACATTGTTTATTTCTTGGTATGACCTAAAAGCGATAAATCAGACACAGGATTTTTGAGGATAGTGCGATAGCTACCTCTAACAGTGAGAACCAGATTAACCATATGGTTTAAGAATCTTTATTTACCTTAATAAAAAATTACAATTTACTTAAGGTAATAACTTATTCTAAATATAATATTTTGTTCAAGCGTACTGACAATTTAATATACATTCACTAAATGCGGGTGATCCACGTCCCGTTAATATTTTAAATGAATCGTAATTTACTTGCAAAAGTGATTTTTTGCAATAAAATGAAGATAAAGTCGATTATGAAAATTCCGTTTTTCAATATTCGATTTGCTGTGGCTGTGAAAGTAGTACTGTCACTGTTGAGGTCCGAAACTGTCAATGTCAACTGTCAAAAAGTTTGTACACTATGCCTTTTGAGGTTACTGAAAACTTATTTTGAAAATGAATATAAACGATAATTAGTCACTTATCTGGATTGTAAATTAAAGAAATGATATAAATGTATGAAAATGAGTGCACTGTTTATATTTTTGCTAACTCTGTTGGCGATTTATATCGGTGTTTCGTGGTAAGTATATTTTGTTGTCATAAGTTGTTTGTTTATAACAGCTAAACAATTTTGTATTTTCATTTATGAGATATCAAAATAAATTTATCAAAATGGTATAATGAAATTCCTACTAAAGCTTTTGTAATACACGTATAAACTGTTTTTAAATATTAGTAATCGTAAACAGCTGTTCTCATAATTTTAAGGTAAAAATTTCATTATTTTAATATTCAAATCGAATAGTAAATAATATTTCATTAAAGTATAAAATGTTTTCTACTTTTGCTGTAACCCTTGAGAAGTATTAATTTAAATTAATGTGCGTTTATCTATTTTTTTCTATTAAGAATCTAATAAGTTCATACTGAAATTATTCTATTACATTCTAGGTTATTGCCAACATTGTTGGCATGGCTTTTCAAAAGAAAATATCATATAAAACTAAGAATAGGCCGAATAGCTGTCCCCAAGCTAATTCTGAGAGATGTTAGCCTGTCCAAAGATGGATATTTTATTGTAAGTCAATATATGTTTTTATTGCTTGTTAATAAACAGTCCAAAAAATTATAAATCATGAAAATCGTCCAAAATCTTCGGAGCCCTGAAGAAAAGAGCCTATTCCTCCCTTAAATGCCAGCAACATACCTGCAGTTCCCATGGCGTGACAGATGTCCATGGTCAATGGATCAAATAGCATTTTGCAATCTGCTGCTTGTTTGTCTCCTTTTATTATAAAACAAAAAAAAATAATAAATACAACATTTGAGAGAAACATTCTAAATTAGCATCACATTTTATATTTCTTAAACAATACTTTAACACTGGGAATCATTAATTTCAGCATATAGGTGAAGTATCATTCCGAAGTAGCTTTTTTAATTCAGAAATCAACAAGCTGGTCTCTGTCGTCATAAATAAACTTCAAATCACAAACAATGCGGAAGAGAAAAGAAGTGCAGTTGTGGAGACGATACTTAAACCTTTATTATCAAAGCAAAACTCCAACTTCAAAGAAGGACAAGATGGCGCTACAGAATCTGATATAATCAATAGAGAATTACAACGAATCACACAAAAGAATTTATTAGATTTTCGTGACAAAAAGTTACCACCAAGTCTAATTATGTTTGCTCAGGTATTCTTAATATTCATAATTCTTTAACCTATGTTAAAGTTCTATAAATGAAACAAATTTTAACTAATGTTCATAAGACGAGGTTTAACAACTTGGTCAGCAAAAACTAGCTTTAAGTATGGATTAGTGTGTAGTGTGAACACAGACAGTAGTAGTGGTCACTATATCAGTAAAAAGTAGACCTATGTCTACTCATAACATACATTCATATTAACATGTAAACATGTAAACATGGCACATGCATCTTTGCTAAAATATCGAGAGCTCAAACCCAATCGTGGTGAGAAACACGTGCCGTCGATGGTGTAGATAGGATGTTTCTATCTTATGTAAGGAAAAGTAATGATCAATATTGTATGTGTAATAGTTTATGGGCGTGCACATAATGGACGCGACGCTCACTGTCGTGAACGGGTGTCCGCGCTCGCCGCTCGTGGTGGAGGCGAGCGCGGGCGAGGTGCGCGCGGACGGCGCGGCGGGCGGGCCGGCGCGCGCGCTCGCCTTCTGCGCCAGTGTGCTGCGTCTGCGCATCGCGTGCCGCGCATGTCGCGCTGACGGCCTGCTGGAGGCCTCCTGCAGCCTTCATATTGAAGGCACTGTCAAAGCCGATGGACCTCTCAATGTTGAGGTAAATGTGCTTGAACTTCAGTTTAATTTAAGTTACAATTTATACATACATAAAAAGTAAATGTGTAATACCGATTTAATCATTTCTTTTTCAGAAAATCCACACAGTTATAAGCAATCCATCTATATCACTCCAAGATGAAATGTACCATTTCATACAAAAACAGAAAACAAGAAAACCCCCGCAGCCCAAACACTATGTGGAAAATGATGATCATCTCGGCACATTGATCCCCAGACTTTCTCCGATCATACCAAAGGTATGCACATACAAAAGTAATATAAGACCTTTTTCTCTTGTTTAATTGCTTGTTACTACTGTTGAAAATTTTCATTTTCAGATATTCAGTTTGAAAATCGAGAAAACGACAATCAATTCTGGAGGTAAAACTACAACTAGTCTGCAAAGTTTACAAGTAAGATTGTTTTATTTGTATTTCATAGTTATATTTCAGGATAGAATAATATTGACTGTAATCATAACGTGCAGGTGAACTCCCGGTTCAGCGCGGCGTCGGAGGGCGGTGCGGGGGCGGGGCAGGGGGCGGGGCCGGGGGCGGGCGCTCCGCAGCTGTACGTGGCCTTCCAGGCTGACCAGCTGCAGCTCACTGCGGACCAACATGACCTGCTCTTCCTCAATAAACTCAAACTGGACGCCAAGGTACCTTATATTTATTTTAAGTTAATCAATGATACTTCACAGACATATAATAAACCTTAGAAACTACTCACATTTTATAAAAAAAGACAAAGCCAATACTTTTTGCTACAAATATCGACTTTAGTATAATTTTGTTTATGTTACAGCTAGAAAAGGGTGTGCTGAACTTATACCTGATAATAAGTACACTGAACATGTCGTATATTCACGACGACATGTTCAAGTGGTACCGCTCTATCAAGGATTTGGACAGAAAGATGAAACCCATGCAGCTCTCTGCAGATAACAGTTCAGGTTTGTTATCTAACTTTCCTATCTCCACTGGTGAAACGAGAAGATAATTAAAGTGTGTTGCAGCGGGTGTGGGAGGTGTGCCGAGGTGGGTGCGCGCGGCGCTGGCCAGCTGCGTGGTGCAGGGCTGCGCGGAGCTGCGCGGGGTGGTCCTGCGCGCGCGCCGCTGCGCCGCCGGGCCCGCGCTGGCTGCCGGCTGCGGCGGACTCAAGGTCAAGCTGGACCAGCTCCTCGACACCAGAGGTATGCTACGTCTTTACGTAATAAGTAATGTGATAAATACCTCAAAATCTTACTCTTAGTAGTATAATAAATGTGAATGTTTGGATGGATGGATGGATGTTTCTTAGTTTGTGGCCTAACTGGTTGAATGGCCGAAAGATGAATCGTTTTTCGTATGTTTTTTTTAATACTGTGCGGATACAGTCGCGGGCAACGGCTAGTAAATTGTAATGTCCAATTCCAGTGTTCTTTCTTAAAAATTAATCATTTATATTGACAATAAAATCTCGAGATTATAAGGTATACATCGATATATATTTTTTTTCTCTTCATCAATGTTACCGGTGGGCTAAGATGTCATACAAAAAATGTATGACATTGAATGTATGATAATTGTGGTGTGTACCAGAGGAGGCGTACACGTGGGGCGTGGCGCAGCTGGTGGTGGGCGCGCGGCACTGGAGCGCCGAGCTGCTGGTGGACGCGGGCTGGGCGGGCTGGGCGGGCTGCGCGGGGCACGCGGGCTGCGAGCCGCCGCCGCGCCGCCACCACGCCTGGCGCTCCGCGCTGCTCGCCGTGGCGCTCGTCAAGTGCGGCAGCCACCCGCCGCGACACTGCAAGGTGCGCCGCGCTCCGACCACACTGACCACACTGACCATACTGGCTACATTGTCCACACTGGTCACACTAGCCACACCGCCTTTACTTCCCGCACTGGACACATTGGCCATCAAATAGCTTGTACTTTTTCTACAAATAAACACCACCTGTGTTCGAAAGATAGCGAATAATGAAAGAAATCAGGTCATAAAAAGTCTAGGAGGAAAATGACTATTAGTCCGCTAGTTTCAGATTAAAAAGGTTTCATTGTGAAATTGCACTAAAATTAACACGAACACCTTTATTTGGAAGGTTTTACAGTGTAATATTTGCATAAAAATTAACAAGGACAACTTTCTTTAGGTGGAAGCCATGATGGACTGCTTACGTCTAGAATGGAGCAAGGAGATAGCTGACGCTGTGATCTCGATGGTAGAATGTCTGAACGACTACAAAACTCCGTGTGTACCAAAACTACCAGAAGTGGTCGACGACTCCCCGCCTAATATATCTGTGAATGTCGCTCTGTCGCATATCAACCTGTTCCTCATCGTCACTGATGACATATGTCTGATGACGAGGATTGACGCCGTCACCCTGGAGAAGACGGTGAGCAAAGCCGGCGCGCTCGTCTCTGGAATGAAAGTGGTCGAAATGGTACCTTATAAAGGTAAGAATCTCATAAACTGTTATTACTAGCTTTCACCTTCAATTCACTCGCGTAAAATAAAAAAGATAACAATTGTATGTGTTCTTCCAGGTTATTTTTTACATCTATGCCAAATTTTATTAATATCCGTTCAGCACTTTAGGTTTTATAACCTAACCTTTTATATTCTAATAAACATCCATCCATCTGTCTAAACTTTCGTATTTATAATATTAGTAAGAGAATATAGAAGTTAATGTAATACAAATCTTTGTTTTAAATTTTTATATTGTTCTCATTTACCAGCTAACGTACAATGTCAAAGATCAGATGAGATCACATCGACTTTCTTCCACGTTCGTTTACTGAGGGTCGAGTTCTTGCACCCCAGAGACAAGAGTACCAACCTCTTAGATTTCCAATTCCTAGAAACGGTGGACTTCGAATGGAGCGCTAACATGCATTTAAAGATATTAACATTTATCCGAGCTGTGAAAAGTTTCCGTAAAGAGTTAAAGGAATTAAAAGCGGGTAAGAGTGAGACGGGAGATGTGGGAGGAGATAGGAAGCCATTGGACTGGAGAGTGTCATTCAAAGGTGATACCAACTTGATGCTGCTGTTATCTGAAGAGAACAACATGCTGTTTGTCACAGGTATAACTTTAAACAATACTAGCTTTTACCAGCAATTTCACGCGGAATTAAAAATGTAGTCTGTGTGTTCTTTCCGACTATGTTCTACATTTGCGTTAAATTTTACGAAAATCCGTTGAGTCTTTTTGGATAGTAATTTTTTGATTTTTTTGATTGATTTGATTGGATAGTAATAAACATCCATCCATTTATCCAATCTTTCGCATTTATAATAAGTATGTATATTTTACACAATTAAAATGATTTCTGCGCATTTCAATAATGAAATTATACAAAAAAAAGGACGTTTAAATTTGACATCGACAGGAAAAAGTTTAGATGGTATTTACCTATTACATGTGTGAATGTTTCTTTTTGGTCTCAGACGACCTGTCTGTGGGGTGCGAGGAGTGGTGCGGGGTGTCCGTGGCGTGGGGGCAGCTGCGGCTGGTGCTGAACGGCCAGGAGGTGGTGGTGGTGGAGGGCTACAGCCAGGAGCGCGCGCACGACGACCCCGACGTGCGCGTCGAGCGCGCCGCCAACGAGGGCTTCCTGCTGCCCTGGAACAAACTCTGGTGAGGGACACCTTACGGCTTTATTAAGTAAAACTATCTAAGGTAAACAAAAAGGTATAATTTGATGTTTGCATGTGTCGTCAGGTCGGTGAACGTGGAGTCAGTGCGCGTGGTGTTCCCGTACAAGCACAGGTTCGCGGAGGCGGTGCAGGGCGACTTCGTGTCGCTCTTCAAGTGGCTCAAGCTGGTGCACGGCCTCAAGAAGCGGCCCTTCACCGCCGACAGCCCGCTGCCCAGCGACTTGCACATCAAGGTCACATATTATACCATCATTTTCCTCATTTACTATTGATTTTTGTTGTTAAACTTAATTCGTCTGCAGATCGAGGAGGTGTTGCTGGAGATGAGCGACGACCCTTTCGAGGTGAAGCTGCGCGACAACTACGAGCTGCTGGAGGACGAGTACAAGGAGAGCGAGAAGCGGCGCACCATGCTCGACGCCAAGGTACGTACGTGTAAACGAGTGCGTTACTTCTGAGTTCATACAAATAAAGCTGGGATGTGTCCCCAGGTGCAGGAGCTGTGCAAGCCGCACCTGTTCCTGCCGGCGGGCAAGGTGGAGCAGCTGTACGCGGCGCTGCGGCAGAAGGACGCGCAGATCTACGTGCAGCGGTGCCGCGCCGCACCGCCGCCGCGCACGCGCCTCGTCGCCTGCTGCCTGTCCGCGCTGCGCGTGCTGGCACTGGCGGACCCCGCGGTGCACGGCGCGGCGCGCGCGCAGGCGCGGCTGCGGCACCTCGACCGCGACAGCCCCTGGCCCGAGGAGGGCATCGACTTCACCACGCTGTGGTGCCGCGGCGTCAGCGTGCAGTGCGCGCAGTGGCAGCTGCGTCTGCGCGACTTCCCGCAGCCGCTGCTCAGCATGGCGCACCTGCGCCTCTGGGGCACGCTGCTGGCCGCCGAGGAGCAGCCGCCGCCCAGAGGTGCGCACACTGCTGACACCGTCTTCCGCCTGATGCACTACTGTTGTTATATTGTAATTGTGGTGCAGCGGTGCGCACCGTGAGGATCCAGCAGGGCGCGCCGTGGGGCGAGGTGGAGCTGGAGCGCAGCATGATGCCGCTCAAGTGGTACTACGACCTGTGCTGCGAGATGGCCGAGTACAGCTACGCTTTCGGCCCCTGCTGGGAGCCCGTCATCGCGCACTGCAACCTCGGTACGTACAAATCGTTACATTAAGCGTACATTTTAGGTGTTTTGTTCACTCGTAATATAAATGTAACTTGCCAGCATTCGACCAAGTGTCGCGGCCGTCGCTGGACCCGTCTGCGCCGCTGGCGTGGTGGGACAAGGTGCGGCTGCTGATGCACGGCCGGCTCACCGTCAACTGCAAGAAGTTCACCTGCCTGCTGCACGTCTCCCTCGACCCTTACAACACCACCGAGGAGATGGAGGTCACGTGGAACGACCTCGTTCTGGACTGGACCAACGGTGAGACATTTAAACCGAAGACTACAAATTCATCATTGGGTATAGTCAATGTGAATGTATGGTTGTTGCGCAGGCAAGCTGGCGTTCCTGGGCGAGCTGAACGTGTTCGTGCGCACGGCCAGCAAGTACGACGACTGCCGCGTGCTGCGCGTGCCCGCGCTGCGGCTCAGCGTGAAGCTGGGCTGGCAGTGCGTGGGCGACCCGCGCGACCACCACGCCGTGGCGCCCTGCGCGCCCACCCGCCTGCCGGAGTACTCCAGCAACCAGGTACTTACATACTACATCTACGTAACTGACCCGATTTTTTTTTGTTTCATATGTAAATTAAATAATTATAATTTTGTAGGAACACGACTCGTACAGAGCGTTCCGGTCTCAAGGACTGGAGTTGCATTTGGGAATGGACACGAAGCCTGTCGAGAGAGACGGCCCTGTGCTTCTGTTGTACGGCAGCACGCTCAGGTAAATAGTCTCAATGTCAAACATTTAATAATTTTAGTAAGATATTAAGTGTTAGTTTGTGTATGCAGATGGTTCGAGAGCCTGAAGCTGATCCTGTCTGGGGTGACGCGGCCGACGCGGCGCGGGCGCGTGTTCCGCAACCTGCGGCCGCGCAAGCCGCAGCTCTCGCGGCACTACCGCCACGTCAGCGTCGCGCTCACGCTGCACAACCTGCAGGTATATATCATTTACGCACTCGCTTTTATCACGAAACTAGTGCCCGGGACTTCGTCAATGCAGTAGAATAAAATAAAAACCCAGCCTTGTTGGAGATTAATCGGAACAAACGCAGCTTTTTGACAACTCGTTGAATCTTTTTTGAGATATCTTCTAATAAACGTTCATTCAACATCTAAACTTTCGCATTTATAATATTGTAACGATACTAAAACTAACATGCGTGCTTATGTGTCGTGTCAGGTGTTCTACTGGTCGTCGTCGTCGATGCAGCGCGGCATCGAGATGCGGTGCGGGCGCGTGACGTGCGGCGCGCGGCACCGCCTGGCGCTGGCGGCGGCGGGCGGCGGCCTGCTGCGCCGCGCGCGCGCCTGCTGGGCCACCGACTACATGAACTGCGACCTCAACGACGCCGAGATCTGGCTCAACACGCCCGCCGCGCTGCCCGACGACAGGGACAACGAGGTGCTCTTCATTAAACTATACTAATGGAATAAAGCGTACACACTACTTCGTGGCGTAGGACGTCAGCAATCACAGTATATTTTTGAATAATTCTTCCTTTAATAAACATCCCAACACTTATGACACGGTTTAGGCTGTATATTTTCACGCTATTAAACTTAGGAAGTAAATAATTTGGAAAAACCATCATACGAGAAAGGGATAAAAACTATAAGCTAACTACATCAAAAAGCAAGGTTGTCATGGTAACCGTAATTGTTATCCAATGTCAAAGGCCTTCATTGTCATTTGTGCATTAGTAATTTGACATTTGCAATAGGAAATTTCATAATTTCACTCAGATGTAGCCGCACGGGAATAGCTCGTTAAATGTATTCGAGTTAAAAATAGTTTTGAAACAATTTTCAGAGTTCTGTCCTAACCCCACCGGCGATGGAGAAGTGTTACTGTCTGTCGGTGCGGCGGGTGTCGTACGGGCGCGAGGCGGGGGGCGCGTGCGGGGCGGGCGGTGCCGGCGGCGCGGCGGGCGGGGCGCCGGCGCCCGCGCACCGCCTCGCCGTGCACGACCTGCGCGGCGCCTGGACCAAGCTCAACAGAGACCTCGCCTTCGCACTCATCGACTCCTATATCAAGACTCAGCAGTTGAAAAAGAATCTCTCAACCAAAGCACTCAAAGAGGAAGAAAAACCAGCAACGTCACCGAAGCAGCAGCGAGAGTCCGATGTCGTGTCCCCGCCTCCAGTCTCAGCACAGGTGAATACAAAGCCTAATATAATTTGTAATTGATCAATTTATTTTGATTTTTTTTATTTACTGTTATTTTTGTACGTTTCAGAGTGGCGGAGGGTGTGCGGCGGGTATGCTGGCAGCGCTGGTGGCGGAGGCGGGCGAGGCGGGGGGCGAAGCGCCCGTCGTGTTCAGCGACGAGCTAGCGGGCGCAGAGGGAGACGCCCCGCCCCCACACGCGCCCCTGCGACACGCCCTCGACGACGACAACGCCCACACTGCATGCCTCAGTACGTAAACTCTGAGCTAAATTCTAAATAATGTTCGTTATTTTAATGTTGTTGATTAACCGTTTGTGTGCAGTCGAGCTGGTGAACTCGCAGGTGGTGCTGAAGGGGTGCGAGACGCGCGGCTACGTGATCCTGTGCGCGGCGCGCGCGGAGGTGCGGCAGCGCGTGCGGCGCGCGCCCGCCGCCACCGCCTGGAGCGGCGCGCTCTCCGCCATGCAGTACTACGCCACCGTCAGCGCCGCCGACCGCGACCAGCTCGACGGTAACCACACACTACACAATAAAGAAACCAATAACAAATCGCAAGTCTTGCCAAAAAGCCTTCATTAAATCTAATTTTGACTCTTTTATTCAAATAACATTACTTAATCACAGTATATTTTTGAATGATTTTTTTAGATTATATATTTTCACGCTATTACTAAACTTAAGGAGTACTTAAGTAATTTTGAAAAACCCGCCTTACAGAAAAGGAACAAAAACTACAAGTTAATAGCATCGTAATATATGTTCACGTGTATAAAGCCGAACGGGAATATCTAGTTATCTATAATTTTGTGATATAGAAAATATCCAATGGGTGTCCGTGGAAGAGATCGAGGAGCGGTGGTCCGGCGCGGAGATCAGCGCACTGCCCGACGTGCCGCGACTCGTGGGCAGCGGGCACTCCGCCGGCGGCGTCATCGGCAGCACTGTCGGGCCCGGCAACGACGCGGGACTAGCACAGGTACAAATATTAACATACCGTAAAGTATTAATTTCAACTCTATTGCTATGATGCTAAAGTTTATTTTGCAACAGTTGCAGCGTATCGTGTCGCGCTGCGCGTGCGAGTTCTACTACGTGACGCACGAGGAGACGGAGGGCGGCGCGGGCGGGGGCGCGGGCTGGGCGCAGCAGCCGCAGCCCTACGACTCCTTCACCCTCATGCACCACGACCTCGATGTCTGCACCAACTCGCTGCAGGTCACTAATTGTTCTAACACAGCAACTTTCATACAACCATTACAATTTCATTTGTTAGACTGTCGCAAATCTTAAATGTACAGTCGCGGAAATCCTCGGTTACTTAAAGAAAATTAACTTTATCTTTGCAACGACACAACTAATCAATTAGACAGCAGTGAGCACAAACGACAAGATAAAAAAGCAATTAGCCATGTACCACTGACCAACCTTTCGTACAAACACATTTAAAAGCTGCGTCTATTTGTTACTTTGAATCATCTCAATGCGTACAAAACGCTTAAACAACTGAAATTTTCGAGGACCGCTAGATTCCCTGACAATGAATTTTGTAAAGTCTTTGAAATTTTACCTATTATATAAATGAAATAATGTTATTGAAGTAGTGAATGTTTGTGTGCAGTACGCGATGCTGCTGGACGTGGTGAACAACGTGGTGCTGCGCGTGGAGCCGGAGCGGCGGCGGGCGCTGGAGCGGCGCGCGCGCATGCGCTTCCAGCTGCAGCTGCACCAGGACCGCGACCACAAGCAGCTCATACACAAGCTGCAGACACAGGTCACAGACATTTACACATTAAATCTACTGCATATAGTAAACTATTTAGATAAAAATTTGAAATAGTTTCTAATTTAATTTATTTAATAGTTTTTAATTTTTTAGAAAAAAAAGGAATATATTTTGTATGTGAAAAAAATGTACAAAAAGTTCTCTCCGGCGGGGAATCGAACCCCGGTCTCCCGCGTGACAGGCGGGGATACTTACCACTATACTACCGAAGACTTGAAAGATATGATGAAAATATTAAACTGACTCCTACCTGGATTACGTCATTCTAGGAGATGCTTGGAGATTTCTATTTATATCGTTTATCGTGTATTGATAAAAAAAATGTTATTTTAAAAAGATATAAAATTATAAAGAATATTGCAAAAAATCGTTTCTCGACCAAAATACAAACAATCAAATTGAAACAAAATATGTCGTGTTTAGGTGAGAGAATCTCTTGCGCGTTTGCGGCGGCTGGAGAAGGAGTACTACCTGAAGAACAGGTCCATCACTGGACACGACCCTGTCGCCATCGCAGAGCTCAAGAGCCTCGATGATCAGGTACGTTTACAAGTTACAACAAAAAATAAAATTTTTGTTTTATAAAAAAAAAAATTGCAAATGTTATTTTTAAAATATAAATTGAAGTGAAGATAATTCATTGTACTGCTGATAAAATTTAAAATAGAAAAAAAATGCACAAAAAGTTCTCTCCGGCGGGGAATCGAACCCCGGTCTCCCGCGTGACAGGCGGGGATACTTACCACTATACTACCGAAGACTTGAGTGGAGACGCGAAAATATACAACAGACTCCTACTCTGATTGCGTCATTCTATATTCTATAAGAGTTATAAATTGTGACCTTCCTTATTGTTGAGTCTATTGGAATTAATAAATGCATATTAAATAGTTAGTAAACTGTTTATTTCTTTTGTCCTGTTAAATTTATGTTGTGTGTTTCCCAATGGGTCGAACGACCCAACGGGAAATTCCGGTATTTGTATGCACGTGTGTGAGTATGTGCAGGTGAACGAGTGCAAGGAGGCGGCGTGGTCGCTGGGCGAGGAGCTGGACGCGATGGTGCGCGCGTGGCGCGAGGCGCGCTCGGCCGCGCCCGCAGTGCGCGCGCCGCACGCGCCGCCGCACCGCCACAACGAGATCTGCTTCAAGTCGGCGCGCTGGCGGCTCACCGACGCCGACGGCCAGCTCGGCATCGCCGACCTGCTGCTCACCAACTTCCTGTCAGTTATACTGTACCACTACTGTTAACATATCGCCTTCACTCTAGGTTTAAAGTTGTAAAACACATTAAAACGGGTTAATCGATTCTTAATATATTAATAATGAATGATTCATAAATCACTGAGTGATTCAATCTTTGCATTGGATAATGCTTCAATTTAATGCATCATATTGAATTTACGTTTGTATCTTAAAATAGCACGACTTAGTAATAAATGTTAGGTTGCATTGTGCAGGTACACGAAGACATCGAGGTCCGATGACTCAGTGGAGCACCAGCTGGAGGTGGGCTACGTGCGCGTCACCAACCTGCTGCCCAACGAGCCCTTCCCTGAGGTCTGCTCAGTAAAACTTTTTAGATTGTGTTAATAATTTGACCTGACCTTAAATATTGTTAAATGAAATATGTTGCGTTCCGAGAGTTAAATAAAGATGTATAATTTGCGGCAGGTGCTGGTCCCGCAGGCGGCGTCTGGCCGGGCCCCGCTGGCGCGCCGCGCGGCGCTGCGCGTCTTCTGCCGCGACCGCCCGCCCGTCGGCGGCATCTCCGTCAAGGAGCACTTCGAGGTCAACATCGTGCCCATACGCATCGGTGAGAACCCCCCCACTCCCCCACCACGGACACACCTCTAACTCTGCCTCTTACAAATAACTACTAACTCCTGACAGGTCTAACGAAAAAGTTCTTCAACACTATGCTGAAGTTCTGCTTCCCGGAGCGCGACCCCGAGGCCATGGAGGAGGGTGAGGAGGAGGCGGGGCGGGAGGAGCGCGCGCCCTCCGCCGCCTCCTCCGGCAGCGCCAAGCGCCGCACCAAGAAGAAGGACTCCAACTCCAACTTCTACGTCAAACGAGACAAGGACAAGGACGACGTCGAGAAGATGAAGGTATAGCATTCTGAATGATTTTACACCAAAAAAAGCATTGTAAAAAGCATTAATAATTTAATAGTTCTATAACACCGGTCAAGATCATACGTGTTGTTTGTATCCAGGAGCGTGCGGAGAAAAACAAGCTGTTCATCTACATCAAGATCCCGGAGGTGGGCGTGCGCGTGTCCTACAAAGGCAGCAAGGAGAAGAACCTGGAGGACGTGCGCGACCTGCCGCTGGTGCTGCCCACGCTCGAGTACCACAACGTCACCTGGACCTGGCTGGACCTGCTCCTCGCCACCAAGAACGACACCAGAAGGTAACAACATGTTTAAACAACAGACAAATGAGAGTGTAGTTGTATATGAATGCGTTGTGTTGTTGTGCAGGGTGATCCTGTCGCAGGCCATCCGGCAGAAGCTGCAGCTGGGCCGCCGCGCCGCCGCGCCGCCCGAGCCGCACGAGGAGGACAAGGTGCGCCTGCTGCTCGGCGACCGCACGGTCAGTATACACACTCTGCACAATACTCAATGCCCACTGCCCACTTCCCATTACTCAATGTCCACTACCTACTTCCCTTCGCCCACTATCCACTGCCTACCAACTGCACACTGCCCACTACCCAATGCCCACTACCTACTTCCCTCCGCCCACTATCCACTGCCTACCAACTGCCCACTACTCCATTCCGACTTCCCATTACCCACTACCGACTGCCTACTACTCTAAGTAGCTTCTAAGACGCAGAGACGTAATTCATGCTCGTTTCAACGATAAATAAATAATTTCTTATTACTTTTGTAGCTGGAATTAATCATATAGCCTCATAAGTAAATCTTTGTTCGTAGGTGGCTGAGAACAAACCCCAAAAGAAGAGTACTCCGAGTGTATTCAAATTTTCCAAATCCTAGCGTAAGTTTATCGTGAAGTTAAAGATAATCGTACCAAATAAGACTTGATCAAATTCCTTTGCTGTTAAATTTGCAATTCAATTTAAGCGATTTTTCTATACTATTTATTTAAAAATTATTTAAAACTATAGAGATAATTTTTATTTGTAGTAAAAACTTTAATATATTTTAGTTATTTCACTTGTTTAGTAATTTTTTGGTTGTCACGAGTTTGAAAGAAATTACAAAATGTCTGTAATAGAAAACTATTATACAAAAGACCAAAGGTTCGCTCATTTATAAAAGACATAATAATAATAATTAATAGTTAGTATAAAATTAAATTCGGAGGCAAAACAATTGTTTTTGATTTATTTTTCTTGTGCAATTATGATCAAAATTATTATTATTTGTTTATGCCTAAAGTATTATAAAACGAAGTATTCAATTAAGTAATTATTTAATATAATTAAAAATTTATTCCTCGTAAATATTAGCATAATTTAACAAAAGAATAAGAGTCAAGAGGAGATTGTGCATAAAAATTGCTTAAAAAATACGCTGGTATTTGCACAATAAAGATTAAACGATGTTCATTTACAAGTTTATGGTCAGCTGCATAAATATGTATAAAGTATACATTTACAATAATTTAGAAACCTGAAGACTTTTGGTTTTAAAAATACGTAAGTGCTCATGTTTGTCGGAAGCACACTAACGGATAATCATACTTTATCATACTAATATTATAAATGCGAAAGTATAGATGAATGGATGTTTGTTAGAGTTTGTAGCCTAAACGGCTGCACGGTTTTTCATGAAATTTGGTATAGATGTAGAGGATAGTCTGGAAGTACAGAGGCTACTCACTTTTGTTTTTATTTAATTTCACGCGGCCGGAGTCGCGGGCGAAAGCTAGTGCATATATATTTTTGAACATAAAGTCGTATACAAATTACTGAAGTATTGTAAACGAGCTGTTGCTCGCGATTTCGTCAGCGTGTAATTAAAAAATAACAAAGAAATATAGCCAATGGTACTTATTTATAACGTAGCTTTTTGATGGTGATTTTTTTTAAAATCGGCCCAGTATATTTTTAGTTATTTCAATACGTACATAAATACAAATCTTTCCTCTTTCTAATATTAGTATAGATTTATAAATATTTACGCAGCTGACTACAATACTGTTGTAGAGTAAAACAATAGCATACACCAATGTAATACTGCATGTGGCGTACATTTTGTCCTTACCAGCGTAAGTGAAATATTTTGTACGTTTGTTATTTATATAAACTAGTAAATAATGAAATATATTTATGGATATGTATTGTTGATTAAATATATTTGCGATTTAATTGAGTTTCTTTTCTTTTATCTTAGTTTTATTGTTTTTTCCCGCTGCCAAAGCAGTTATGATAGAACAAAATTCGCAACGTTAAACATTTGTAAGAATTTTTAGAGGTGCAATTCGTTATGTTTACACATAGTTTAAAATCTACGTCTTACGTAATCGGCCTTGTTCATGCCGAACTGTCGCAGTGTGTATTCATAAATGGTTACAAATTTAAACTCGGTCACCAGATATCGCGACCTTACTCAATATCGTTAATTTACAATTAATCCTTGGCTATAACAAGAAGTATGCGTATTCAATCATTCATTTTACTAAGAAAACGCGCGAAACAGTACTCTTGAAAACATTTTCCGATTTTATTTTCTGTTACATTACCTCATTGGCGGCCTTGCTCCGTTCGCGCCTTCGCGGGCCAGTGTCGAACCGACCGTCGAAACGAGTAGACGTATCGTCGGTCGCCAGCACGACTTCGAACTCGTAACTCGCCGAACGAATCATGAGGACCAATTGTAAAAAAATTATTTAATTTTAATAGTGTTTTTTCTGTGCTGTGCTGTGACTTCAAAGTTAATTTTTTGACAATGGCCATATTTTTGTGTGTATTTTTATGCGCGTGGGCCGTAGCCCAAGGGTTTAATGTGGACATCCCCTCGAATGTGGTGTACAGGGGTAACTACAAGTCCATGTTCGGATTCACTGTCCAGGCCCATGTGGATGGCAACAGAAAAACGTAAGTAATTTTTTTCTCTATATTAGAATCCAAACGCAGAAACTAAATTACTATTCATAGACAAGTCACAAATCTTTGGTATAACGTTGCGAGGTTTTATTATACTTAAGACGTTCCTTTTCTGCGATAGCAACTGAATAAATAAAGGCGATAACTATCGCGGAATGTTTAATTTACGAAGAGCATTTGCACTGTACTGTCAACTTGATCTTAACCCATAATAAAAAATAATTTATCGTTCATTTTTAAGTATGAAAAAACTATGATAATGTTGAAATTCTCTAACAGTCGTGCGTATAGGAAATAAACAGAATATGTAAAGAAACATTTAGCATAGCGCAGATTCTGACATCATAGATTTATTATAATGTTATTGGCGTACGAGATAAGCAGTCGTCCTAGAAATCGCTAGGCTATTAAAACGCGAAGAACATCGCCTTTGAGACTATCTAATAACTAATATCTTTGTTAATATCGCGGCTGGAAATCAAATATGTCAACGTTGGCTAGAAGGATTAATCTTTATTATTTCACTAGCTTTCGCTCGCGACTCCGTCCGCGTGGAGTTCGAAAAACAAAAGTTAGTAGCCTATGTGATCTTCCAGACTATCCTCTACAGCCATGCCTAATTTCATCGAAATGCGTTAGGCCGTTTAGGCTACAAACTCTAACAAACATCCATCCACCTAAACTTTCGCATTTATAATATTAGTATGTAAGATTTATTTATTAAGTATTCTATAATTTTTTACTTTTAAATTTAGTTTCTAGTAACTTCGATAAAATTTAGCATAGATGTAGTTGTTCTGGAAGAAAACAGGTTGCTTAATTATTTTTTTCTTAATTTCGCACGGACGTTGTCGCGGGTGACCGCTAGTATATAAACGTTATTACACTGTAAGATTAAATAAACATAATGGTCATATTATGTTCGTTATCTTGTGGGTTAAGGTTACCTTCCCCGAATGAATGTGCATATACTTGTATACGTACAATCGCTGACAAAATAATTATCTTAAATAATTAATAATATCTACTCATATTGCTCAAGGGGAAAATGATATAAGGAGTCATATGATTTTCTCCTCGAGTAAATTTATTTATTACTATAGCTACGATCAAAGAAAAAACAAAATAACCCAAGCTCTATTATGTTCCGAGATTCAAATATCTGTCAGGCCATTGTACTTAGTTATTTCCTTGCTTACTTCCAAATATTGTGCAAGATCGAACCTATTTATTCACATACTTTATTATTATTTTGTAGAAGGTGATCGGAATAGTCATCTTCCTTTAGAAAACTCACCGCAGATTCAATGTGACTGTACTTACGCATTCGGAGAATGTAATTTAAAACCAACAAAGATTGCGAGAACTATGCGTTTAAAAATACTGATCAAATTGTAGATAAAATATTAAGAAAAAAACATCGCTGACCACATCGATTAAACATTGTTATGATTAATTTTGGAGTGACTTTGTTTGATTACAAGTTACCGCGGTGAGCAAACGAACAAACATTGTACGAAGTCATAACGTTCTTAAGAAAAATCGATGATGTCATCACGCCTACACGACATTTACAACGTGGTTTTAAAATGGATAAATGGTCTCATATAAAATATGTTATATTCTGTTTTATCAATAATGTAGCAGAATTTTGAAAGCAGAGTCAAATAAGTGAACACTTGACGCACAAGATTTTTAATAAGAAAAATTAGAGTTACGAAAGAAAAGATTGTTATATTAGACTTGCCGGCACTTTACCCATCAACATTTCTGTATGCGATGTTCAGTTAGCTCATATTGTGAAGGTTGTCGAGCTGTAACAAGCTATCGTGGCTTTATCTCAGCAATGACATCATCGTCTTTGAGCGACTTTCAACGCTCCGCTGCTTCTTGTATCGCTGCCAAAATATAACATCACCGTTATGTTTACGTTACGATACTGTGTTTTATATATTTAATTTTTGATTATTAAACCTCTCAGACTATAACAAACTATGAAGTACTAGCTTTCGCCCGCGACTCCGTCCGCATGGTATTAAAAAAAACAAAAGTAAATATATGTGTTCTTCCAGACTATCCTCTACACCTGTGCCAAATTTAATCGAAAGTCAGAAACATCCATCCATAAACGGAATAAATAGTATCCTATGTCCGTCTCCTGGCTATAAGCTACCTCCTCACCAATTTTCAGCCATATCCGTAAAGTCGTTCTTGAGTTATAAATAGTGTAACTAACACGACTTTCTTTTATATATATATAGATTTATGTTTACTTTCTAGACGACTTTTAGATGTTATTATTCTGACATGTGAATGAAATCAAGGGAATCGAGGTCTGATAACCGTGACCAATTAACATTCGTTAATTCTAGATGGTTCGTTTACTTTTGCTCTTTGTGCCGGTCAGCGTCAGCGGCCGCCTTTGTTCTTGCTATCGTTTTAATCAAATTCACCAATTCAATGTTACGACAACGTGAAAGCCGCCATTAACGCGTCAATGCTTGCCTTGTGCGGCCATCGGGGGCGTTGGTAACTGAATGTTTAATGTTCTTGAGATTGTGAAATACTGCACTCGTCAATCTCACTGTTGTACAATTTTCAACTACTTTCTATGTTAGTCAACATTTAGTGTGTGTTACTTACAGACCTGGACATATAGACCCCTACAGGCTTAAGTCATTTTGAAAGAGATCTTAAGGGTCTGTCCCACCACTGGCTAGAGGCTCAGATAGCTTAAAAATGACCTCACTGTCAGATAAGGGAACAAAATCCGATATTTCCGTCACATATTTTACACGTTGGATTGTAATCAGGCAATTTACAATTTGGTGGGACAGGCTCTAAGACTGGTGATTTCAAAAAAATCTATGTTTTGGAATAAATTGCACATAATGCAATTTCGTAGTATTTAGGTATCACCATATGTTTGAACTGAAACTTGACTTTCGATGACCGTGCGTGTTTTACGATCTCTGTTACAAGGCACCCCGCCGCGCCGCACTGTCAGGGAGCGAAATTAGTAATTCTGAGGAACCGGAAGCACGGGTGGCGTCACATGCGCGGCACATGCGCCTGCGCATCGCCTTTTACAAACTTTTTATATTTGACTGCTCACAGAAATAGCCCCATACCCAAAGTGCAAGACATCGTTGATTTATTACAACTTTTGCTAATAAGTTAACGTATTGTTCCGTTTGTTAATTATTTCCCTTTGTTGCTGTACATAATTGTATACATCTGCATGCCATGATCTGGTTTTATTCGGCTGTATAATTTCTTAGCTTTAGCTAAAATATGTTTTAGCGGAATAATGTTAAGCATACGACTAAAATTAAGAAAAGAACAGTAATTAATTCTTTGAATTTTCGTTTAAATGTACCTTGTTTTATTGCAATACCAAATAATATTTTTCTGATCAGCAACACATCTCCAGTTCCTCTGGAATTGGTGTCCATGGGCTTTGGTGGTCATCTCGGTGTTTCCATAGACCGTTTACCCTATTATAAAAATCACCAAGAAGTAAACTTCTCCTTTCAATATGCACCTTGCGCACAAATATTTGTTATCAAATTACATATGTCCGTCAGAGTTCACTGAACAAGTTGGGTCTTTACCCCGCTAATGACTGAGATAAGTAATGACTGAGGACATTTACGGCAGTGCTGCGCGATCGATTTTTTATCGCTGTCTGTGGAACACTGGCCCGTCTATGCGTGATTTACGAGCTCTTACCAACGTCGAAGTTTGCTTTCGTTTGACTGAACGACGATTTGATAGCTATTGGTTTTAGCCGCATTACTTATTTACAAATTAAGAATATTTCTATGTTATATCACATTCTTGAAAAAAATACTATTTTACTAGCTCTATAAGGCTACAACTGTTCTTGCTATATACTAATATTACGAGTATAAAGCGGAAAGATTTGTATTTTTGTATATGGTATAATAACTCAAAAACTACTGGGCCGATTTCAAAAATCCTTGCACCATTAAAAAGGTATATTTTCACTGAGTAACATAGGCTACGTTTTTTATTTTTTTTTTAAATTACTCAGGGACGCATCGCGAGGATTAGCTAGTATTTAGCAAGATAATTATTTAAACATTATTAAGCTAAATATGTTTAACATTTAGCGACAAGAGTTGCACATATTTTGCTATAATTTGTGCTTCTCGAGTAATTCTTGCAATGCAAGGAAAGCTAAACGCGGACCGCAAGCGTGCTTGTGTTGCGCGATAACGAAGTTATTTTTGTACACAACAACAAAATAGATAAATCAATACGATAGTTAATTTGAATGGAACATCCGTGAAGCTTTGCCCTTGGGTCCTTGAGATAAAAAAGTACAGAAATTAACGGAGACTATAGGCTACATTTAGGAATAGATTGTCGAAATTTAAAATTCTCAAGTCGATTTCTAGCTGTTGTTAAAAAAAAATCTCTTTCGGACAAACATTCGCAACACATTATTCTATTTTCAAAAACTTTCCCATGCACTTAGCGCTTGATTATGCTATATTTAGTATTTATCAAGTATTCTTAACACAATTAAAATACAATCTAGGACATTAATGCAGACAATAGCTTACGCAGTTCCTACTTGCAAGGAATTATAGAGGTGACTGACCATGTGTGTGTAAACTTCAAAGAAGTGCCGGTAGAAATGAGAACGCGTTTATAATAACAGTTGGTGCGTTATATTTTGAGTTATCTCAATTTGGAGAATATATTGTTAGTGTTAAATACACGAAGGCTATGACGTCATTGGGGCATTATAGCCAAGATTGTAGAAAACACATTCTTATAAAATGTAAACTTTTATATACCTTTGGCTCATAACGTTATAAGAAATGAATAAAAATCACAATTAAAATTGACGTAATGACCTAGCCTTAGCCTCAAGTTTAAATAATTGTTTTGTATTGACTGGTTTTGCGATATATATTTTTTACATCAAGAATATAAACGACACATCATACAAACTGCAAGCATTTTTACAACTGGAGAGTTGTAAAAATGATCAGCGAACATTCCTTGCGTCTGCGGCGCTGAGGCTGCCGTGACCTCATTACCAATATGGCGGCGGAACGACCTCACCAATGTTTACTTACTCATATGAATAGCACGAAACGATTCACTTTTTCTTCTTTGTACATGACATTGAGAATGATGCGCTAAGACATTTTGCAACTGTCATCCTCAAGATGGAAACTAAATCACGTTTTGCACTCCTATCTATACTATTATAATAAAGCGTAAACACACACTTCTTTGTTGCCTAAGATGTCTGCAATTACAGCATATTTTTGAATAATTCTTTTTTTAATAAAAAGTCCTACACTTACGTCACGCTTTAGGCCATATATTTTCTCGCCATTAAACTTTGGGGGTAGATATTTTGGATAAAAACCCTAATGTGGGAAAGATACCATAACTTTCTGCCAACATCAAGAAAGCAAGATTGCTAAGGTTTGTCATGTCATGTCATTTTGATATTTGCTATTGATAATTTAACAAATGTAAACAATGAAATAAAATTTTCATAATTTCATGCGGATGAAGCCGCACGAGAACAGCTAGTGTTATATAAACGTTTGATATTAAAGGATAAGGAAATAAGGTTGTCAATATGTTCTTATTTTTAAATCACGCAATAGTAACACATTTCTTATTAAATATGTATATTAAATACAGTAATTAAATGTTAAAAATGTTACCACCCGTACGAAATCTAATACGGGCAATCACGTGCAGTGCGGGCCATAAATAATTGCGAACAATACTCTTTGACTACTGGTATATGGGCGCTCTATAGGAATTCTTTAATTGTTATGAATCAATTTAGTTTTTTATTCATTGCATAAGTAATATAAGTACTTTTAAAGATAATCATACTAATATTATAAATGTGAAAGTTTAGATGGATGGATGTTTGTTAGAGTTTGTAGCCTAAACGGTTGAACGTATCTCGATGATATTTGGTATAGATGTAGAGGATAGTCTGGAAGAACGTATAGGCTACTCTTTTGTTTTTTTTTTAATTCCACGCGGACGGAGTCGCTGGCGAAAGCTAGTATTATGATAATTTAAAGTTCAAATCGTCTATTTCAAGTAGATCTAATTGAAACATGACATTGAACTTGTCGCATATTCGCGCCGTTTAATTGCGAGTTGCGACTGCGTGTAATTTTATACATAATTGGTCTATGAACGTGTTCATTAAAAATGTCTACCATCAATTGTTGCCGTGTCAACTTACGAGTACGTTACGAAAGAGTAATACGCTAACATCATAGAAATGTAAATGATACCAATCAGCGTTTGACTGTGACATATCGGGAACGTTGCGCAAGATTTAGTGTATTCTTATCATTAAAACGGGAGCAGTCGCGTTACGCAGTCGTTATATCGCTCGTTACAGACTCTACAAGTTAATTAAACAAGGCCTTAATTAGTTATGTGTTTTAGATACATTTTAAACAGATGTAAAGTTTTTAATGAAGTCAAATGAACACATACTCTTCTAGTAGAGAGAGGTCTAAGGATTTTATTATATTTACATAAATATATTGCTTTGAACAAATAGATTTGATTACATTATTAAATTGAAACTTGATTATGAAGTTTTAAGCTAAAGTCATGATATTAAAAACCTTGTGGGTTGTTTGTTTGAGAACATACGTAAATGGGAGTTTAAAGGAAAAAATCATGATTCAAGTATATTGCGGTCAATGTCGTAATAAAAAGGATACCTTCTCGGAAACAATGATGTGTAAATATAGTTCGAATCTGACTCCGAAGGCGAGCCCTCCTTGACCTAAATGCACGGAGCAAGATCGACGAAATCATGCGCACGTTAAAATGACATACATAATTCTAAAAGAATTGTAATTACACCTGGTTTCTGCAACTTGTGGCATTGAAAAGGACTTAAAAGAGACATGTCTATACTAATATTATAAAGAGGAAAGATTTGTATTTTTGTATGTATTGAAATAAATCAAAAACTACAAGGCCGATTTCAAAAATTCTTTCACCATTTAAAAGCTACGTTATCAGTGAGTAACATAGGCTGTATTTTTAACTTCACGCGGACGAAGTTGCGAGCAACAGCTAGTTTAAAATAATTTCAATTGTCGAATTATTATTTTGTCACTTCGAAGTAGTACAACCATAGCTGCAACACGGAAGTTGTTGGAACCGTGTTAATTGCTGTTTATAATCAGTATATTGAGTGATTGCGGTTTTTCACCGGTTTTTTGGCAAATGTCAGTGGAGCGGGACCCCTTGCCTCTCTCTTAGTAAATCATACTCATATTAATAACTCAATTGCAGACATTATGCCCTGATTTTATGCTTTCACATGAAGTTTAAAATCGTATTTACATTGTAACTTTGAAAAAGCTATCAGGAAACGTTTTTGGTTATTTAAAACTCAATAACAACAATATATGTAAGCTCAAATACTATGTTTATCTTTTTTTAGAATATATCCAAGCTTGTAAACTAGTATTATTGTAGGTGAGATGAGAGGTGTTGCGGGCGTGTGCCGTCATTCTCCAAGGTCCCAGCCTCCGCGCAGACTTATATATAAAACTGTATTACGTAATTCATCGCATTTATCTCATTCAAATTAATTCAACTGATTGAGTGTTATATGATAGTTTGCAATTGTACTTTCGTACTTTGTATTCTCTTGCTGATGGTGCAAGTTCCTGTGTTCCTTAATGCTGTGTTGAATATTATTATATGATTAAAAATTCCATGAAAGTGAAGAAAAGTGGGTGACATTGATCACAAATCTTATATAATGTATTTAATAATAACGTAATAGATTTTGTTACGGTACTTTCAAACGTTAACGATGTTTTAGTCAATATTAAAAAGGAAAATAACGGTTAGGGGATATATTATATGTGAAGTGACACAGTCGGTGAGTCAAGGTGAAGCAGGTGACCGACGGCGGTGACGGTGACTAAGTATGATGCACGTCAAATGCAATCACGATTCTATACGGTTACTTGTGTGCGTCACTGTACATGCACGAGTTTGCTTATTACCTTAGAATTATTAATACACTTTCAAATCTAAAATACATGTTTCATATTAGTTAATCTATACTATTCTGAATTTACACAATTATAAAGTTACGATTTCAGTGAGTAATATAGACCATGTTTTTAATTATTTTTTTTAAGTTCATGCGGACAAAGTCGTGAGCAACAGCTAGTTTAATATAAATGTTAAGAAATTACTGCTTTTGCATCCAAATTAACACAAATGCCTAAAATCTAACAGATATATCTGATCGATTATCGTTTAATATTGGGCCAAATGATTATTATATCTTTGTCAATATAAGGAGATAGATATCTCGTACAGACCACAAACGTGACTGGAATCGCTTACAGATGACCTTTGCCCTCGTTTGTCAATTTTAAAATAAAAACTAAATGTCAATCATCTGTTGAACATAAAATACCATTGACCATCAGCTTAACAAGTCAGCGCGATATCCGATATCTTACGATGAAAAAAGGTGTCCAGTATGCAGTGTCCGGTCGCAGTCGCCAGGTGGCGCCCGACGACAACCATCAGTATGCGCGCGTGCGCCGCGGATACGACACGTCAACGGAAACCGCCATAAATTCAAGATTAATCATCATTTAAACACAATCAAAACTATGCAATGAGCACATTACGCACTCTATTCAGACTCTTAAATAATAGAACGATTAAAAGACAATTATAAGTTACTTTAACGAGTTTTTAAATTACTATGCTACGTATGATAATTGAGAAAATCTAACATGTAATTCTTCGTTAACTTTATGAGTAGTCAATTATAATTAAGTGGTTAGTAAGTCCGCTTAAAAATGTGATTACTTGTTAGTTACTTGATGGAGCATCTTAATATATTCCTAAATGAAAAGTTTAGATGGATGGATGGATTTTTGTTAGTTTTTCACTTCAATACTTTTGGCTTTTAAGCTAAGATTGTAAAAAAATTGAGACCGTGGAGAATTAGGTAAAAGGTGATAAGGAACAAAATAGTTTTGATAAGAATATTTTTTGATGAGTCCAAGATGTATTAAACCTGATTAGAAATTGATGACATGTTTTCATAAGACATTTCGCCTTTGACCGTTTAATCAATAAGTTGTAGAAAACAAACATATTAATACAGTTTATCGTTTAATTAAATATAAATAGTAGAAAATAGGTCAATATACGTCTCTTCTATAATTATTTATTTATTTACATGTACAGACAGACCACATAGAGTTTCTCTATATTGTGCCATGCGTACTGCGTGTATAAATCTATTTATTTTTCAATGATGTCTCCCTAATACTTATATAAGAATATTTATGATATTACCTTGTATTCGGGTACACCTGGAATAATTTAAAAAAGCGAGGGTTGCATATTGCACTCGGTATCGGGTACCGATGTACGACACGCAACCATGGGGGATTTTCCTATGATTCACTATTAAGGATAATAAAAAATGCTCGATTCTAAATTAACTTATTTGTGTCTATCCATTCATTTATTACTAGCTTTTTTCTCCGTCAGCATGGAATTAAACCCAAAAGTAAGTAGCCTATGTGTTCTTACAGACAATCCTCTACGAATACATCTATGCCAAATTTCATCGAGATCCATTAGTTAGGCTACAAACTCTAACAGACATTCATCCATCTAAACTTGTGCATTTATAATACTAACATTATTAATAACTAGCTGTTGCCCGCGACTTCATCAGCGTGGAGTTTAAAAAGTACATTTACATTCGCCCCTTATTTAGACCTTTACATAGTAACAAAAATCTCTATGCAAGATTCAATATTTCTAAGCCCAGTAATTTGCGCTCTGATTTTTCGGTTACCCTTATTTTTTTGTCCATTACGTGTTTATTTAAACAGAAGTATAAATTGGTTTTGATATATTTCTGTGTAATAAAATGCTTACGTGACTGCTTGTTTGTTCTCATAAAAAACCTTTTTATTCATAATGACGAACATTAGGTACCACAATCCCCTTTGGGTTTATACAAATATTTCTAATTACCAATTATTCATACATGCTGAGGTAAAGTTATAATTAGTTCATAAATGGATGAATAATAGGAGAACGAACTAAATTGAGTTGCAATATACAACGTTATTTTACTATTTTTCTATATATCTAATTATTAGTTTTACAGGAACGCTTACATTAACATAATCCTTAAAGTTACTAATAATATTAATTAAAAAAAGTCAACGAGACATTGACAGTGACACTGTGAATTTATTTAAAATTTTTCAGAAAATGGTATAAATTAATGTTTTTGGTTCAAAAAGTGAAACAGTTAAACGAAAAATGGTCTGGAAAATGTATACTACAAAATTTATTAACAAGAATGTAAAACAAAAATGTAAATAAATAAATAAACAATGAGTCGCCGTCAGAACCCAATAAGAAAATGTCGCGTTGGCAATGACACATACGCACGCCATACACCTTCTCGACCTGCATCAGTCTGCGCCACGTCGGGGGACGAGGCACCAGCGGTGGCTGGTGGTATGCCCCCGCCCCTGCTGACATCTAGTGACGCAGCCAACGACGGGTCGCCTTCGTCGTCCACCTCACCAAGACCTTCGGGGGGACGACGCCCACCATCGGCTCGCTTGGGGTCTGCGGGGATTAATCCCCCGTCGATGACTCCCGCAACCAGTGGTGTAGTGCGCCGCATGAGATGGAAAAATTTAAATGAAAGTGTCATGCGGGCCTACTTCGGGGCGACAGAGGGGGGAACCAACCTCACGGCGTATCGGTCTAAAATGCTTGCCTTGTTTCAGACCCTTAACCCAGCTGTGTCTGTGACTGCCCAACGCTTGTCGGATCAAGTGCGGGTCATACAACGGAGCCATCTGTTGGATGACTCTGTACTTGAGCAACTCCGTCACGAAGCGCGGACTCCTTCACAATGATGTTGAAGTACGTAGTGTTGCACCTGTGGTCACTGCGTCCGCAGACGTGCTAACGGAACAACCTTGTGAAGAGGTATGTGTTAGTGATCAGGATATTGAGCGTTTGAGGGGCACTTTGGAGGATGTGATTTTGAAGTATAGATCCTTATCAATCAGTGAACGTCCTCGCTTACCGCGATTGCCGGTTAACAAGCGGAATATTTGCATTGTAAATGCTGTAGACCGCTTGTTATCACCATATGTGGATTCTAGTCTAGATTTATGCGATACCCACTCAATTTTGTACTGCGGGGCACTGACTGCATGTCGAGTGGCTGGAGTGGGGTTTTTAAATCCCAATCCAGAACCTCGGCGTGGAGTAACTAGCCCGGCCTGGCAGTGCAGGAGGATTGAGCGGCGCATAAATGTAGCTAGAAGACTCATAGCGAAACTTCTTTGTTTCCAGGCGGGGAATAGCAGACCAAGGGTTATGCGTTTCGTGACTCAAGCGTTTGCTGGAACTAGCATTAGGCCCAGTGAATTTATGTCTGGAGTCACGGAACGCATAGACTTCTGGAAACAAAAAGTTTACGCATGGGCTAATCGCATAAGAAGGTACAGAGAAAGATCTGAGAGATTTCTTCAAAATCGTATGTTTCAGAGAGATCAGAGGTGTGTCTACCGTAGCTGGGAGCAACCACGAAGCCAGGTGGTCGATTTGCACCGACCAGATTCTGCCGCGACTACTACGTTTTGGAGCGGTATTTGGTCGGTGCCAATTGAGCACAGTGAAGGTGAGTGGTTTAATGTTGTCAGACGCGCATGCGAATCGGTCACTGAAATGGAACCTGTAACTATCACTGGCGCCGACATAAGTGGTGCAGTTCGTTCGGTCCCTAATTGGAAAAGCCCAGGACCGGACGGACTGCAGAACTTTTGGCTTAAGTGGTTCCGCAGTTCGCATGAGCGGCTGGCAGCCCAATTCCAAACTGCAATTGAATTGGGTACGCTCCCAGATTTCATGACATCAGGTATCACACACCTGATCTATAAATCTGGATGTACTACGGTTCCTAAAAATTATCGACCAATTACTTGCTTGCCTACCATTTACAAGCTCCTAACATCCATTCTGAGAAGCAAAATTGAAGCACATATTTGTGCAAATAACATTTTGGCAACTACTCAGAATGGATGTAAGGCTGGGTCCCGTGGTACTAAAGATTGTCTCCTCATTGATATGGCTATTTGCCAGCAGGTCAGACGAGGTAAAAAGAATATTTCTATGGCCTGGATTGATTACAAGAAAGCTTATGATTCAGTGCCCCATGGGTGGTTAAGGAGGGTGTTAGAGTTGTATAAAATACATCCTACTCTACGCTCTTTTCTTGACACATGCATGGGGCAGTGGAACACAGGCTTTCCCAATCTAGGTCAGGGAAGCCTTTCTGTCTCCTCTGACCGAATTGGAATTCGGCGTGGCATCTTCCAAGGTGACAGCCTGAGTCCATTGTGGTTTTGCTTAGCTCTGAATCCTTTAAGCACATTGCTAAAGAGTTCAGAGCTAGGTTATCGTTTACGGAGAGGGGGCGAGGGGCGAGGTCATATCGCACCTTTTGTACATGGATGATCTCAAATTGTACGCATCCAACAAGGCTGACTTAATGACTTTGCTTAAAATTACCGACGATTTTAGCAGAGCCATTGGGATGGCGTTTGGAGTTGACAAGTGTGCGGTCATCAATGTACAAAGGGGGAGGGTTGTAAATTCAGAGAATTTACAGCTTACTCAGGATGTGTCTCTTGTGTCTCTCTCCGAGAATGAAAACTACAAATATCTCGGTATGTCGGAAGCATTAGGCATTAATGACAAAAGCATGAAACAGCTGCTAAAAGAACGGTTCTTTGGTCGCCTGAAAAAAGTACTGAAAAGCCTTTTATCAGGCGGCAACAAATGCCGTGCTTTTAACAGTTGGGTCATGCCAGTCTTAACCTATTCTTTTGGCATACTGAGATGGTCGCAAACAGAACTGGATGCCTTGGATAGACAAGTCCGTCGATTGCTAACAGCATACCGGATGCATCATCCACGTTCATCTGTAATGAGGTTGTACATCCCGCGGAAACATGGGGGTCGTGGCTACTTAAATGCCAAGACTCTCCATAACCGCGAGGTGTACAATCTTAGGGAATATTTCCTTAAGGTTAACGTGGAGATGTATCAGGATGTTGTAGCCATAGACAAAGGACTCACGCCGCTTTCCCTGGCTACCACGAACTGGCGGAGGTTGGAGGTTTTAAGTGTCTCAGACCGCATATGTGTATGGAAGAGCAAGGAGCTACACGGTAGGTTCCATCGGGCCTTAACTGGACCTGATGTGGACCAATTGTCATCCGTAGCTTGGCTACGCTTCAGCAACCTCTTTGGGGAAACTGAAGGTTTTGTCTTTGCAATCATGGACGAAGTTATCGTAACGAACAACTACCGGAAACATATCCTAAAGGATGGTACGACTGACATTTGTCGGGCATGTCGTCGGCCCGGTGAGTCTATTAGACATATCGTTTCCGGTTGTTCTCGCCTTGCGGACGGTGCATACTTGCATAGACATAACCAAGTGGCCAAGATTATCCATCAGCAACTTGCCCTTAAATATACTCTTGTGGATTCTGAGGTACCATATTACCAATATCAGCCTTCACCAGTTCTGGAAAATGGCCATATCACGCTCTACTGGGATCGATCTATTATTACGGACAGGACTATTGCTGCTAATAGGCCTGATATAGTAATAATAGATCGATCTGAGAGTTGTGTAATGTTAGTCGATATCACTATCCCACATGACGAGAATCTCGTGAAAGCCGAAAATGAAAAATTATTAAAATATTTAGATCTGGCTCACGAGGTTACCGCCATGTGGCGTATGAAATCGACTACCATTATTCCGATAGTCGTTTCGGTGCACGGGCTAATAGCGAAGAGCTTCGACCAACATCTCAAGAAGCTCTTGCTAGACAGTTGGATTAAGGGCCCGATTCAAAAGGCGGTTATTTTAGAAACCGCACGCATAGTGAGGAGGTTCCTGTCTCTGCAGCCCTGACCACTGGTTGCTTGAGTCATCGGATTCCGCAGCCGGTGGAGTTCTATTTTTTTATATAATATGTTTTATTTATTTTTTATAACAAATCATGTAAAATATATTATATATAAAAATAAGAAATTAAAGATATATGGAAATATTAATTAAGCAGATAATAAACAAAAAAATGTGATTAACGAATCTAGGAATAGATTAAACCTTCCCTTGCATCATTTATTTATAACTGTTTGGATCTTTTGTTTGTTCTTTCTTGTCAAAAGTGAATTAAAACTCGGTAACTATCGTTCATTGATTTGGTCAATTAAGGCTTTAGGCAAGGACTGCGTCCACGACCGGTTGTGCGGCCATATGGCGGACTGCGCGGGCGCGGGCCGCGTGACGTCATAGCCCATTCAATGTCGCAAGGTTAACCATAAACTCGATTATAAATTGGGAATTATTATTGAATATTTAAATAGCAAAATTATGACAACTAATTTTATTTGCGATAGTTGTTTTATTCTAAGTAAGTGTTTTTTAAAAGGTCATGTTCTACTATTACATAACTAAGCTATATCCAAAAAATATATCCGGACATTCCTTACAAACCTAGTCTTCCTACTGCCAACCTGCGCCAGCGCTCGCGCATTATTGACTAAGTTGAACAAGTTGACCGATTAATAATTCTAGACATTTCAGATATTTACATTTACAACCTAGACTAAAGTCTGGTAAAATCGAGGCCATTTCATACTTTAAAACCTTGACAGACCAGGTTTTACTTTCAGTAAAATCATGCAGTTTAGTGCAAAAATTTCCTTATACGGTTATAGAACAAGTGAGGATAACATCGCCTAGTGTTATCAAAATGCATATATATTTAGAGATAATAATGAACGTTGTGTACTTCTAGTATTTGTACGTAGTGTGTAATTAAGTAGTAGCAAGTCGAGTCGCGTCTCATTTCACAGTTACAACTAAATTTGCAAGGCCTATTGTAAATTCTCAAAGCTTACCAAAGCAACATTCTTCCGGTCAACTGACGTGCATGTTAATATTTTATAGTTCATATAATTCGACGGAATAATTCAAATAATACATAACATAGTAAATGTAAAAGCGATAGCTCTAAGAGCGGGCGCAAACCTTTGACTAAACTATCGCACAACTGTTTAGTCGCACAAAGATGAGCTTAAATGGAAGTGCGCACACTACTAAATTTTTAGTTGTGCAACTAAACAGTTGAATTGGCTGAGTAACAATCGCACAACAAACAGTTATGCGATAGTTTAGTCAAACATGTGCGCCCGCTCTAATACCTTTGCTGCAATAATCAGTTACTTTAAACTACTTTTAAAAAAGACATATATTTTTGTAGAGTTTAAAAATACACGTAGTATTTAGAAATACTTCGTTGGGTTCAACCCACGTACGGTGTGCGTGACATAACACCAGATGGCGCTGTGGGCTGCGGCCAAAGTTCTGCAAACACCTCCACACCTCCGCACCTCCGCACCTCCGCACCTCCGCACCTCCGCACCGCCCGACCACCTGCCTGCATACATTATGATAATATAAGCAACATTCTCAAATTTTTACCTTTTCCTAAAGTAAATGTGTAGCTTTAGAATAGGAAATCTACACTAAGTAAGACACTTTAAAGAGTCTGAATGCTAGACTAAAGTCTGATGCAATCAATTTACAACTAAGAACTTTTAATAGATTCTTTTTGGAACTAATAATCGAGGCCCTAACAACCTTTAGTTATTCCTCACTATTAATATAATCAATCACACGTACTCAATATTCGACCCTTACAGTTAAGTTGTTTATTAACATGTTATGAACATAACGTCATATGAGAGATTAAAGTGGGGTGGATATAATCCATCAAGTGCGTTGTAGCGTGGTTCCCTCTAATCTCCGAGCTACGAGAGGCGCGTGCATCGACGCTGCTGCTAGGTCCTTCGTATTAATAGATATTTGACATATTAGTTAAATATTCGACTTTTATTATCTGAAGTAACATGCTTTCACCTGAGAAGTAAGATTTTATTTATTAAAACTAGGCTTTTGAAATAAATACGGTTGTTGTGAAGTTTATAAATTGAATATACGAGATACATTTAGATTATTACTGGGTTTTGATAAGATCTTATTTCAAAGTTATTTTTTATTTTTATTTATTTTTTATTTATTAAACGGGAAAACTAGACATGTTAGTTTTCACAAATGAACAATGTAAATAATAATATGATAATCGCTAAGAGAACATGAATAAGAAAAACAATGAACAATAAGAAAAATGTAAACAATATTAAAAATAGTAAAAAATCTTAGAAGCTAATTAGATGTTATATAAGTGGCTAGGGAGTTGGACAATCAAAGAATTCATCACTTAAATTATTTACAATGTTGGCAAGCTTAGTGTTAAACAAATCTATATCAGGATTTTGCCTTGATAGTGAATTAAATTGTCTGGCCGCTCTGCAAAAGAAAGCGTTTGCTCTGAAATTCGATGATACTCGATTTATATTAAGATATAGATTACTCCTGATAGGTCTAGCTGGGACATTAATATTTATTTTAGAAAGAAGTGAAGGAGAATCAACCGTGCCATTAGCTATTTTTAGCAAATAAGTGATGTCAGCTATATTCCTTCTAACAGATAGGGGTAGTAAATGGTGATTTTTACATCGCAGTATATAATCTGAATAATATTTTTGAGTTTTATATTGTAGATATCTAGCAAATCGTTGTTGAATGGATTCAAGACGTGATATGTATACGGTGTAACTCGGATTCCATACCTGTGAGGCATACTCGAGCACGCTACGTACGTATGTGCAGTACAACACTTTAATGACTTTGATGTTAGAGAATTCAGCACAAGATCGTATTAGGAATCCTAACGCTTTAGAGGCTTTGTTTACTATTGTGTCAATATGTTTATCATACAACAACTTGGAGTCTTGGATTAAACCAAGGTCTCGAGTGTGATCAACTAAAAGTAATTCATGATTTTTGATTGTATATTTGTAATTAATTATGTTTCGTTTTCTGGTGAAGTTAATAACGTGGCATTTAGATATGTTAAGGTATATACTTGTACTTATTTTATATGCTTTTTTTCCAATCTTACTTAATATTATAAATGCAAAATTTTAGATGGATGGACGTTTGTTAGAGTTTGTAGCCTAAAGGGTTGAACGGATCTCGACGAAATTTGGCATAGATATAGACCATAGTAGTGAAGAACACATAGGCTACTTATTTTTTTTAATACCACACGGACGAAGGCTAGTATTGTTTCTATTTTACGTTTATGTTGTAAAACGAAATCAACAGTAATATAGTATTTTATATCGCAATAAAGAAGGCCACGATAATTACAAGAAAATAATAGCTATTTTATTACAATTAGTAGGAAGTGAATAGTTTTAGCTCTATGTACGCTACTGGTGGTCCGCAGAGCTGCGCCTGCGCATCGACACCCGACACTAGCGCCGGAGTTATTACCGCCGTCCGCTCTGACCTTTGGCCAATATCAAGTATCTACAATAAATATTTCTGTGTTTTGTTTTAATATCCAGTTACCTGGTGAAAAGAGATGGTTAAAACTCGGCTGCCATTTCAATGATGTTTATATATGAGAATCTTTTTAATACGTTAACGTGGCAAAATGTAACTAAGTCAAAAGTACGTACAGTTGGCTCATGCTTATTTATGGAATTTTGCAACGTGACTATAACAATTTTCGAAAACTAAATAATTATAAATGATTGGGACAATAATTATCATTATTTGTCTAACTGTTCTTAAGTAAATAGTGTTATCAAAAATCTAATTATCTTATGATTATAAAACAATTACTTAATTATCTCTCATAATATTGTTTAACTTGCATAATATTAATCAAAATGTTCTAAATAAAAAAAATAACAGCCAAATATTAAAACGACATTTAAACCCTTCGGAAATTCCTTCAAAATAACATAAGTCTAACAGACTGTAAGCGATGTTTACGAAGTGAAGTATTTTAGGTTCGTTTCAGAATTCGACCGTAAAGACTTCAACGTCATGTCTCGTGTCATGACGTCATTCATAATACTAACGTGCTAACATGTAAACACAAGAGTTGATAACGTATTTGTCTGAAATAGCAGACTGCGGCGAGTTGTGCCAGCGCTCATACTCTATTTATACTGATTTCATCAACATTTACAACAACAACTGTCTCAGAAGCAAATATGTTTCTAAACATGACACTGCTCGAAAACATTGATATCAGCGTTCATTTGTTACACTGCATAAGAGCGGGCGCTCACCTTTGACTAAACTATACAACTGTTGTGCGATTGTCGATTATTTCGCAGCCAATCGAGTAGTGTGCGCACCTCCATATAAGCTTATAGGAATCAAAGCGAAACTAAATGGTTGTTCGATAGTTTAGTTTCAGATATGCGCACGCTCTAAATGTTTATTGTTATAAATCTTAGAGTAAACAAGGTTTCAGATTAGATACACATTTGTTTGATTTTAAGAACAAATGTAGAAACTGGATATTAAGATAGCGTAGCTAACATCCTAGACCATGTAAAGGTAATGCCAAGTAAAGCAATGTTTTATTTTAAAAACAAGTAAATTTCAAAGTCAAATGAGTTAAAACATTTATGTATGTAAGCAGGTGTTACATTTTACCGGATAATAAGTACTTAAATATGACGACAGACGGCAGATGGTTTTAAACGACTAAAGTGAGGATTTTTTTGCACGAACTTGCGATATTAAATTGCATATGACTTAAATGCATTTGACATTAATTTTAAAGACAAATGCAAAAACCAGCTAAACGAAAAGTTGTTTTTAAAACAGAATTCTGATTTTTTGCATACGTTAGAATTCCGAAGTGATCTGATTTCCCTTTCAACGAGTTCTACTTGCGTCCATTTATCACGTTTCACTGTTAGCACCTTTTACTGAACCGTATGATTTAGTTATTAACGTCAAAGTTCACATAAATACGTTTTTAAGGAAGATTAACTTTAAGAGAAGGAAAACATCGTGATGCAACCTGCACATATTGGCGAAGAAATTCAAAGATATGTGTGAAGTCAACCAACCCGCTTTGGGCCAGCGTGGTTGACTATGGCCTAGTCACCCTCACTTAGGCTAGGCTCCGAGCCCCTCGGTGGGGACCTACAGAGAGCTGGTGATGTGTTGATGATGAACTTTAAGAGAAAGATTACCAAGGAAATGAAATAGAGCTGGACTTTAATAAATCAGAATTCACTCAATTTAATGATATTAAATTCGATCTTAGTTATTTTTTGGAGTAAAAGTTATTTAGCTTTCTTATTAATTATCTGATCCTGGTAATGCCAGATTATTGTGATATTAAAAAGATATTACAAATTTGCACATATTTTTAAACACCTCTGGTGGTCTTTATAAAGTGCAAATGTTTACATTTGAGTTTTAATGGCTCAACCATGTGGCTGAGCTCGCAGTTTTTTTGCATGACTCGCATACATGTGAAGTTTCACATGTGCTAATATTAGCGAAAGTGCAAGCCACGTATACTTTTGCATGAGTCGTTAATAAAATCGACTCGTATGAGATCATCCATTCGTCCATCCGGAAATCCACATTTGAACATTTCTAAACATGTTTTTGTATTTGATAAAGGTTTTAGAAGCTCAATTTGGTGCTATGAAATACTTCACGTGAACGAATGGCGAATTCAATCCTAAATCTTTGGTTTACTTTACAAGTCCTAATCGTAAGTTTTTGGTTTTAATGTGAAATAATAAAGGTCAAGAAGCATGCTGATATCAAACTAGGACTGAGAAAAGTCACTTGTTATATGATAAATAAATCATACAATCATAACTACACTTCACCTCGCTTCAAATTAGATAAATCAGTTAGACTCCGCGACGAGTGGCCAGTTCTTCAGCGACGTGATAATTTGTGTTATTATGCGTTTAAAAGTTTTATCTCATTCATTATGTTACCAAAAATAAAGTAAGCCCGATGTGGACATAAATATTCAGTTTCCACTCAGACGTTATCTAATAATAAAGTGTTAACGCGGGGCGTACTTCCTCCCGCCGCCGCCGCCGCCGTCAGCTTCCCGACTTAAATATACCGTCCCTGTCGACTTCAACGTCTGATTTGTTTGTAGCTGTGCTACCGATCTGGCAACACCGAGCTTTACCAAATAAATGTCAAAACTCTTGTAAATAGGTACAGAAATCATTTACAAAAAGTTATCTGTGATGCAATGGGCAGCCGTTAGTTAAATATTTGAGCGATGGCCGATATCCATATAAAAATACAGGGTCCACTCGATCGTGAACATCAAAGATGGATAGCTTCATTGTTATGAGGTGAGGTGCGTGGAGGTGGGAGGAGGGTAGCGGAGGGGAGCGGCGCGTGCGGCCGCAGCAGCAGGCCGGGACAGGTGTCGACTGATTTAATTAAAAACTACAGAAATACCGCGCGTGTACCGGCCGCGATGAACTTCCCTTCCTGTCAGCGATAGGGTTGCCATCAATAAAAAAACGAAATAAATAATTCATAACTTTAGGTAATAAAAAACAAAATACTACCACACTAAAGTCTAAATTAAAGGAGGTTTGCTAGTATGTATCTCCAGAACTGTTTAACGAATCTTGCGAAAGTTTGTCATAGATGTGGAACATAGTCTGAAAGAACAAATTACTACTTAACTTTTGTTGAAATCCACGCGGCCAAAGTCGCGGGTCACAGCTAGTATTGTAAAAATTTTATAATAGTTAATATTTATGATACTCGATCTTAGTCACGATTTTCTTGGTCACACTACCAGGATTTCCGAGTTAAAAATAAACTATTAACTTTCCTACGTTGGGGTACGTGAACGACACACCTTCATTTTAGTCCTGCATTTTGATTATTTGTTCCATTACTGTGTTGTCCGGTTTTAATCAGCTAATAGTTTGTTAATAAACGATGCGTTTTTTCCGTACTATTAATAACAGCTGTATTTAATTCCTCGTTATTAAAATGATAGCGTGTGGGGTACATGTTGACATTATCTTATGTGTAGTAATTAAACTAAGGCTTTAATCGTAGACTAAATTGTTTTAAGTAACAATTAAAAACATTGAAAAGGGTAAAGGCAAATAATAATCCTTTAAACATTGTAATAAAACAAATTATGAATAAATGTTTTTATTCTAAAATATCCTTCCAGCATTTGTTTTTATTCTACCAACCTCACATATGCAATTGTGTGGTTATTACATTAACAATTATATTGAAACAGGTGTTTCTGTATTGATGTAATAAGGAACAAATCAAATACAGTAGCGATATTTGTTGTTAATTAGCATTATTAGTATTTAATTTGTTCATAACCCTTCTTTACCTTTCTTCTGATGTATATATCTGATTTGACAAAGAGCACAACAAGAATTTTGCGCTATGAAAACTCACGCTAATATGTTTTTTCAAATCGATTGCTTAAAGCATTCCTTCACAATGAACCTAATTTCAGTGACGGTTTTAAGGATACTAGCGCCTTTAGCGAGATCGTTAGTGCGCCCTTCTTTTAGCACAAGATTCGCAGACGCAGAAGGGGGGAGCACCTTTTCGTCTACTGCTCTGGGTTGTCATCCAATCGCGTTCTACCCTAACGCTGGCCCTGCTTAAGTTATGTTCATTGCTTATTTAATACTGGGTTATAACTTTGTCAGTTTTTCTAAAGTTAATGAGCGTGAAATTGGGAATTGTATATCGGAACACTGAAATCCGAAAGGGATTTGACGCGGGTGGTCGTGACGTCACACTGCCAGCAGCTACAAACAAGGCTAACCGCTAACACGGACTGTATCATAAATTTCCATACTTTAACATCGTAAACGCTCAGGAAATAAGGCGCAAGTTATAGGCTTTCGCTGTGATAGATTTTGCTGACTCAAATGTAATACCTAACTGTAGTTTTCTTACGTAATATTTAAAACTAATCATACTAATATTATAAATGCGAAAGTTTGGAACGATTTTTGATGCAAAGTATATATAGAACAGCTGCTGGAATTTGATGGAATTTGCTATAAATGTATACCATTGTCTCGAAGAAAATAATGCCTAATTAAAAGTCAAAATCGCAAGCAAAAGCTAGTATTAGATAAATTATATTTCAATAAAGATGGCGAATTTAGCAATAGTTGTTTTTATAAAATAGTTACGGTGGTAATTTTGTATATTGTTAGCTTTATAAAAATAATATTCAATATAATTCATAAAAGTATTTAACACTAATAAAATAAGTTGGAATATCGGAGTGCGCTTGTGCCTTGAACCCGTAGGATTAAGGCGCGATTAGGGTACTAATGAATTAGTGAGATCGTACACAAGAACTTTAATGATTCTCTAATAAGATAAGGGTTTAATCCTAACTCAGCACTCATACTGAACTGATAACTGTACCCTGCATTACTGATAGTAATAAGTACAGTCAGGTACTTTCGCGGTGTTCCACTTTTAGAATAATTGCCCGCGAAAGAAAAGAAATTACAACGAGAGTCTAGGCCTCTTACAAATAACCAATTTGATTAATAAAATAAGGTCATAAGTATTTTTTCATATAGTTACATTTAAAAGCTCCCAATGGTCATTGTTCCACTTCGTCGTCAAATCGTACAAAGCGCTGAATAGTCTAGCTTTTAAGGTGTAACACCGCCAGATTCTCAGATAGTACATTCGTTCAATAAGACTAATTCGTAAATATGCTGTGTACCTTAGGCGACAAGGCTTTGCTTTTGTAGGCATGATATTAATGTATTTAGCACAGCCCACACGCCACTAAAATTATTACCCAATGGTAACTTGATCCTCATCTAAGCAAATCATTCCCCCCGCCTCACTCCGCTTCCCTGCATCCCTGTCCGCGTGTCGATGCTAATTTTAAAGACTTCGTATGTGGTCACGTAGGCCTTTGTTTTGAACGTTTTTATGAGTGTCTTTCGTTTGAAGTAGCCAGCGCCAGTCCCGTGCAAATTGTAGGTCGAAGTGTAATAATATCTCAGTCAAATGCTTTGAGTCAAACGACACTGGACAGAATCTGAGAGTTATGAACTATAAAATATTGTTACTCGATCCTTGAACAGTTCAACACGTGGTCAAGTAAGGCAAACATTTATGTTAGCTTGTCCATGTATTGTAGAATTTCCAGGATTCAAAGCAATGTATGGAATTTCATGACAATGGCCTATCCACACGTGCAGCGTTATTGGCCCAAGGGCACTTTCATTTGCGATCGCAAGTAGGGCGGCGGGCGCACGCCCACGCGCGTTTATTTTCATATTGCATCACGCGGTGCGGTGCGGTGCGGTGCGGCGATCTGGACGTGTGTTTACATTAGGCAATTGCGAACAAAATGTTCCACGGCAAGGAGCTGTCTTAATTACATTTATTGCAACACTGAAGCTGGTTTTATTGTTACAATTAGTTTTACTTATATCAGATGTAGACTCTGAGAATAATGATAAAGCTATATCATATAGATTAAGTAAATAGAAAGTGTTTAAATAGTTCACAAAACTCGTTCACTAATCTTATATTTTAATATGCGAGAATCTTGTTAAAATAATATGTAAATTAATCGATGGATTTATGTTTATCAGACGTATTGGTGTTCAATATAACAAATCTTTCCACCAAACTTACGAGTAGATTACATTTGATTACTAATAAAATTCATTGATTGTGTTGTGAGTGGCAAATATTCTGTGAAATCAAGTTATTGATCCTATTTCCTTATCGGAAACGCGTACCAATTGTTTTTTGTATCTTAAGCAATAAAAAACAAAAACTTATTGATATTACCTCATCATCAGATCGTAAGTCGGACATCAAATATCTCAGATCACCTTCGTAATGTCCATCAAACACCTTCGCAAAATATGTTTTATCAGAAAGTACTAAGAATTCTTCCCACGTGACACTTTCTCTTACATTAGCATATTAGATCAACGTTACACAAGACAGCTCGTACATTTCGACACTACGAAGATATTGTCTATTGTCTAAGATATAAGATGTCTTTTGAACAACGGTAGTTTTCTAAATTGATCGATGTTGTAGTGATTGAAAGATGGCGTCGCTCGGGAGGAGGGTGGGCAGTTCCCACTAAGGAGTCAAAAATTATATGAAGTAATTAAAAATAGTTAGGGGCTAACAGTCCCAAATAAACTCACACAAATAATTATTATGCTATTATTAAAAAAATGTCCAAGTTAGATATCATATGCAGTTTTCGTCAGGATCATATGGCAGTAGATTAAATAATTGTAGGACGACATACTAACTTGGACCGGTAACTGGTAGGCAATGGATCTAAAAATACTACAGATTCTCGTCAAAGTCAAAAAATGCCTAAACAATCCTTGTTCTGTTGTATCTCTTTTGTCTTGTTTTAACTAGACCTTCTATATTTTCTGACAGAACCAACCTGGTTAGCGACGTTCTTCACTGGGCCAGTTAAGTTTGTCTGACTATAGCAAGGTTATCAATCAATAGTGCGAATTCATAAGCTTAGTTTAGCGGAAGGGAGCCGATGCCCGGTGCCCGGTGCTGGGTGCCCGCATGCGCGCCCTCGCGGCGTCTTGCCTGATTGTCTCAATGAGAAGATTGCAAGGGTTATGCCGTGAGAATGGACGACGGCACGCGAGCTTCGCGATACAAACAGCTTAGCACTAGTTAAATAACCACGCTTTGCTTACATTGTTAATGTTTATAATAACAAAAACTATAATGATATGGTTAGTATGTAGAGTTCATGTTTTCATAGTAAAATATGATCTCTGCAATATGAATATGAATTAATATAGTTTTTAAGATATTTTTTTCATACAAACAGGTCTACATATTTTTTTATAACCATACGGGTCTGAACGAAGGGCTTTAGCAAGCTAAGTGAAATGCGTTTATTGTTATTATTTGCAATCTATATTTCGAAGCACTAAGGAAGTGAGAGAAAAGTTTCGTTATTGTGCGATCTTACAATAAAACAATGATTTAAAGCCCACAGGCCACACGGACCAGGGGTCATCGTCCTTTGCTTTTTAAAAAAGGAAATTGATGCTGAGTACAACCAATTTTATTGTGTTTTTATATAAATAAAGATGAAAATGGAATGATTTATTTATTTCATTTCACTATAACACTTTTTTTATGAATGGGTATCAGTGACATATATATATAAAAATGCAGATTTTAACCCTAATACGGAATAAAGTGATAAACAATAAGTAAGATAATAACCGGGAAATGTCAATGAACTGATGTTTATGGACATCCTTATCATAATAACCGAGTTTTTAATATTTATGGTAAAAATGTTTATCACATTTTACTTATGGAACAAGAGTTGTGTGCGATATTTTGATGCAAATTAAATCTTACCATTCTTACTAATATTATAAATGCGAAAGTTTAGATGGATGGATGTTAGAGTTTGTAGCCTAAACTGCTGAACGGATCTCGATGAAATTTGGCATAGATGTAGACACTCTGGAAGAACACATAGGCTACCTACTTTTTTTAATTCTACGCGGACGGAGTCGCGGCCGAAAGCTAGTAAGCATATAAATTACACGTCAAACACAAGTAGGGAATATATGAAAAATATAGCCTCTACAATACATTTTTTCGAATTTCTACGAAATTCACAGAGGCTGCATACAGATGTGTGGAGGGCGAGGCAAATGGTTGTATTTAGCTGTATGTTGTTATATTCTTCTATTTTGAGTTCTGTGTATAATTTGTTTTTTTTTTCTTCTTCATTATCAGTTTTTATTGTATTTTAACTATGTTTTTGTAATATTATGTATTATCACATAGGTATAGTGGCACATTAGATTTATTCTGTAAAGATGCTATATTGTCGTTATTAAATAAAATAAAAAAAAAATTTTTTTGCACCATAAGAAAAAGTTCTAAAATTATTCATAAGTTTACGTCTTGATGTATTCATGAATCACGTGGTCGTGTCATCCCGCACCGGCACGTCAGGGGTTAACCGCAGGTCATTGACACTGGATACAGGATTACGATTTTTAATAAAAGGAAACCCGCCAAGTTCAGTGACTAAGCGAGAAGGAGTTTCGAAAGGAATTTCTTTTTAAAAGAAATATACTGAAGCTAACACTAATTCCTTTTTTAACAAGTCTGTTAAAAAAACTGCTTAGACTAACTATATTCAAACAAAATCATTCAACTATGAAGAGTTTTCTTTTCTTATCTTTAGTCTAACTTTGGATACAAGTTACATTTGCTATTATTCTAAGTAATTCAAAATTGAGAGTTCGCAGACAATCTCTGTACGAATAAATTTACAATACGCTCCATATAGGTCAGTTAACATACCCGCTGCGGGTGTAGGGTGGACATGTCCTGAAGTTTTGTGGGATCGTGCTTTTATTGGTAAAAAAACAAGTGTTAAAAACATAGTGAAAACGGTATTTTCAATAGTAATGTCATTTTAAATTATCAATTTTATAATTAAAAGAAAGGTAGGAAATTTAAATCGCTATCACATCCATAATTAATAGTAGGAAAAACGCTATTTATCGATAAATGTCTGAGGTTAAACTGTAACGCATTAAAACATAAATATGTAAATTCATAAATAATTTATATAGTTTTTATATATCTAAACATTCAGAGATCTTTTTACGGAAAAACTAATTGTAAAGGTTTATCCTTTTTCATAGCAAAGTGTGGACTCATTGCGTGTGAGTTTGCGCGGCGTGTTTGATATGGTAATCTTTCGTTTAGCGTACATTATGATAATGTTCTGAATATTTTGGGAAGCTGAAACTCTTGTTGGACACGGCAGCTATTGAAGTTTGCCTTGTCTGAATATAAACAAGATGTTTCTTAAGTGTAAAAATGTATTTTAAATTGAAACATCAGAATCTATTTTTATTAAGTATTTTTAATCTGTATTTGTTGTCAAAAATTAGCATATTCTGATAATTTAAATGTAACCTAAAGTTAATGACGTAAAGATAAAAATATTTCACTGAACTTTTGTCAATTATTTTGTTTTGTTTCCTTCTTTTGTTTCTTATTAAATTTCGTAAGGAATCTGCTAACTACAATTAACATGGTACAGAGTATAGTTGCGACAGAGCGTGCGGCAAATGGTGTCAGATAGCGAGGTGTGTAAGCTCAACAAACAACTTTATAATTTAATTTACGAATTTTTACAGCTCGTAACTCTATTGAGATGTTTTTTATGATTTTTAAAAACAGCGCTTGACCACGATTCCACCTATAGTTAAGTGTTTAGTGCATTTTTCTTGAGATTTGCTAAGCACTTGTTAGAGCAGTTCGCTATTGATTACGTCACGAAGGACTTCATCACAGCAAGTACCGTGTAGTCAATTTGTCCCGCTAATTGCCACACGCCGTCACTTCGCGCCGCAATGAATTAGTCACTATATTACTCATGTTTAACACTTCTTGTCTTACTAAATTATATCGTTAATTGATTGTGAATCAGTTTTAAGATGATTTTAAATTTAAAGTCCAGTTTTGTATGATTCGCATATGTATAGTTTAAGTGTTTACGTTTACAAATATATTAGTTTACGCGACATTGCCCGCGTGGATAAAATAAAATTTCTAATCCTACTAATATTGTAAATGGGAGAGTTTAGGGAATTGATGGATATTTGTTAAAGTTTGGCGCCTAAAAGTTTGAACGGATCTCGATGAAATTTGGCATAGATGTAGAGCAAAGTCTGAAAGAACAAATTGGCTACTTATTTCAGTTTTTTTTAATTCCACACGGATGTTGTCGCGAAAGGTAGGAGTGATATTAAAAATATGAAAGACGTTCTATAAAAGAATAATAGATAAACAAACGTGTCACATGCATATATGGAACTAGTTGTTAGACCGGACGAGCGACATTTCTCATATTGACAGAGCCATTGTTGGGAACAATGAAGGTTGATCAGTGCGACGGATTGGCCAAATAAGCCAATGTTTGCTCTCACACGCAAATATTTGATGCCGTCATCGACACGATCTTGATACGAACTCTGGGCGTTATTGAATCAGCCAAAAGAAAGTAATCCACAAAAGCATTACAATTTAAATAAGTAACGTAAAATAATGAAGAAAAAAAATATTAAAACGGTTTACGTCATACTGTCGACGAATGATACAAGATCAAATCGATTCCAATAAATAAGTTTTCCAACAACTATCGACTATGCCAATCTTACTGTGATCACTACATTAGATAAGTCACTTCCAGTAACCGAAAATGGTCATGAAACAAATTTTACTGCAAGCGTAGCTAATGTTCTGCCCGTAGCGATGTACCGCCCATTTCCCTTACTCTATGCTTTTATACATGAATAATTAGTTAGCAAGCACCTAAATATGTCTTGTTTTATCATTACTAAGTCAATCCCTTAATGCAGAATTAGTGTGCAATACACAATAATGAAAACGACGAAAATAACTCAAGTGCGGAAATAGTTCTTTGTTTAAAGTTTAAACAAGGTATAACTAACTAAATGGGACTAGTTATTATAGCCAGAGCCTATTCCGATACTCAACTGAACTTTAAGAGTAAACATTAATCTATTTGTTATAGATGTGGCAAGGTAACGTAACGCAGGTGCGTTGGCTCGGCGCCACCGCGCCGCTGACTCAGCCCAGCCGCACTCGCTGATACACTCATTGACTCGCGAATGCAAAATGTCACATTATATTAATCACTAGCTTTTGCCCGCGACTCCGTCCGCGTGAAATTTAAAAATAATAAAATAGAAGTGAAAAAATATAGCCTATGTTACTCACAGATGAATTATTTTTCTAACGGTGAAAGAATTTTTAAAATAGGCCCCGTAGTTTTTGAGCCTATTCATTATAATCAAACAAAGTTTTAACTACTCTTTAATTAGACGAGTAAATAACACTGCTTTGTATTTATCAAGAGGAATACAAGTCTTTTCTCGCGGTGAAAAACAATCAATATGTATATTTAGATTCTTTTTTGAGGTTTCAAGTGTGTGACACCTGTGGGGACACCAATGGTATCTTGCTGCCCTCTGGGGGAAGACAGGGATTTAACCCATTAAAAACCCCACGGCGGCCAGCCTGAAGTGCAACAGGAGAGGGTTCAAGAATTTCCAAGGAACGCACCGGAACCTTCGGCCCTTATACTTGACAGGAAATCTACAAACAATTATTTACGATGACTTGAATTAAATTGATTTTTATATCTATTTGTAATCGTTTCTATTTCTAAAATCCTTTCAAATTTGTGTACTTCTAAAATCTTAATTAATTAGTTATGCTATTGATCTAACGCAAGTTAAAGTTCTGTTCATTAACCGCGCGAAAGTCTTGAGGTGCGTCGATAGAAATAGGTCCCCTTCCGGCGCCGGGAATAGCGCGATCTCCGCCGGGTAGGGCGGTGGTCGGGGGAGGGGACAGCCGTCGAATGGGACACTGTGATGTGTGCCATCTATGTTACATTTGTCACGCTACTGAGTTTGTCGGAATTCGGTAGCAATGAAACCAAAGAGTTATAACGTTTTTAGACGTACTCTTTAGATGTTTTAATTGATACACTTAGGTCTATGACAACACTATGGAAACTATAGTTTTAAAAAAAAGATGGACACAAACAAAAATTACAGACGATCTTTTCGGTAACTTGAAATTATGGGTTACCCGGATATTGAATCGTAGACAAAACAACCTAGTTAAGAGACTAAATCAAATGTTTACTTTACGATTAAATGAAACGTTTATTAATAACCTCTAAAAAGAGCGGATATTCGTTAACATCATATAAACAAAACTAGTCCGGTTCAGTGATTACGTACGTTGTCGTAGTCATACCTGACTCAGAGGAGTGGAAATATAATTTGGCGCGCGGCGAGGCGCTCGGCTCGGTGTCCGCGGGGATTGAACCCGCGCTATTTGCAGTGCTGGCATTGCGCCAGCGGCTACCATTGTTTGACCTTATTCCTATACAGTCAAAGAATTAAATTCACTAACCCTCTAAGATCGAACGTCAGCAAACTATCATAAGTGCTAGAATTTAGCACATATGTATGTGCTATGACAAGTTTTCGACCTAATTGCATTTTATGTCGAAGTTCATTGAAATGGGTATGAAATAAATGTCCTCGACTGTACACAGTCCCAGTAGCTAGCATCTTCGCAGAACCTTTGATACTGAGTGTACTAAGAAGCGATGCATAAAACATATGCAGTCCATATCGGAGTTGGTCAGGAAGTTGATGTCGCAGACTAATCTTGACAAATGTAGACGCGACGAGGATATGTGACACATTTCTTCATATGGATGAAGATTCAATTAAATACAAATGTATTTGTCATTAGAAATAAACAGTTCAGATTTTGCCTTTTAGTTATGTTGATAATTTTCAAAACTGACAGCCATGAATCAACCTTTGATAAATAATGTTGTTAAGACTTTAACAAAAACCCATCACTAAACGTCGTACGGAATTCGAACCGAGTTCTACCCTAATGTGACTTGGAGATATGTTTTTTGGATAGCATTAAAACTAATTTTACGGATGTTAACGTGTGTAATTTAAACATTACCAACGTTGAAACTGCTTATGGTATTGTGGAGGCGTTTTGAAATTTCATTTCGTTTGTCACAGGCTACACATTTTGTGAGCAAATCGTATGGTTGCCAACTTTGATTGCCTTTTGTTTTTTAATCTCGCTTATAAAACAATTTATGTTTTTTCTCAGGATACTTGTGGGCGCGCCGGAGGACGATCCGTTCAGACTGGCGGGGGTGTCTCGGCCGGGTGCGGTGTACCGCTGCGACCCAGCCCGTCGCACAGCGCAACCTTCGCTAGTCCCTTGCAGCATCATGGATTTTGATAAGAATAAAGGTAAGTAATACAGAAGACAACTGTCTGCAGTATTATTGACCAATAACATAAGCATTTAACAAGACTTACGGTTGGATATAAGGGAGTTGCAATGGAGAATAACATTTGTTGCTTTGAGCAATACAAAAAAGCGATTTACTACATATTAATGTTTCTTATAACATTCTTTAAGGTCTTATAAGTCTGTCTGTTCTTTTAACAATTGTTGTCGTTCCTAGCTCTGTTTTCATATTTTAGCCTTTTCCAAAATTGATTATTTTGTAGTAGTACAATTGTTTTGGTAGGAGAAATGTTTGCATTAATGTAAGAGGAATTACAGCAGTAAGCATTTCTCGGAAGTGGTATCAAAAGGTCTCAGTTTGAATGCTCGCCTCATTAATTCGCTGTCTGATGTGTGCTCCTTGTGTCCTGCTAAGGCGGAAACACACGTGAATAATGTTGCCATGATCGATTTTATTATAACCTAACAACTACATAGTTGAGCTTGGTCAAATTAAAACTACTACAGATTGATTAGTGAATTTTATTAAAAAATATTGACATATGTTGCATCTTTAGCAAACTATCGCTCACTTGTTTAGTCTCGCTTTGATTAAAATGAGCTTATATGGAGGTGCGCACACTAATCGATTTTTAGTTGTCCAACTAAACAGTCGCACAACAGTTGTGCGATACTAAAGTCAAATGTGCCGGCTCTAAATTGCAATCTTGCCTTCTAGATGTACATGTGACATGTGCCTTGTAAAGTCGCATGTGACGTGCCCGTGCGACAGAGCCGGCGCACGCGCATCTGATTTACGACACAACTACTGTACTCCAGCGCTTTGTTCCTCGCTCGGAGGACGTAATATTTAATATGTCAAACGAAATAATGCTCTGCGAAATATAGGGACGACTTAAGTAGCATTAAATTGTACGTCTTTTGTATGTATGAGTAATAACTACAATTATTAAGGCTGTATCTTGTTTTATAGTTACAAGAGGTCTTGTTGTTTCTAAAAATGAAATCTACTCGTACTATATTTTAATACAATGGTTATCGTCATCGGTCATTTTGGGACGATTGAAAAGTCGGTTAGAATCGATTTCCGTACCGACAATCTCCAGGATATCAGAAATATGATAGAAATTATTTAGGCTACTCTTTATTTTCCTCAATAATATTAAAGGGATTTTTTTAATACATCTTCAGAGTGTCATTAAGTTAGTATGTTTAAATTTCAAGTAATTTCAACTTTTTTTTTGTAATCGAGCAAAACAATTCGGATCGATTTAAAGCGGTCCCAAATTTCGCTCCCAAATTTTATTGGCGTCGGACAATGTGCTGTGAATCAAGCAGTAATTAGGAATCCAGGCAAAGTGGTGCCGGTGGCATCCCAGCGATCTTATAATGGACACCTTTATTTTATTCTCTGGGACAATTTTAAAACCTACATCTTACGAAAGATTTGGTCGCGGAACTTACGAACGTCATCACGTGATACGTAAAATTATCTTTATCAAGAACAATGTTTTTTTAAAACCCAATTGAATTAATACAATCTCTTTGTTAGAAAACTAAACTCCATTCTCTTATAGATAGATCTCAAGTACAAGGAACAAAACGTAAGGATCTGGATCAGCGAGATTAATGCGCTATAAAAGTGAATAGACATTACAAAGCTATCGCTTGTTGGTGGCTGTGACTACCGACCAGTAAACAAGACAAGTGCTTGTCCACTCGGCCACTTGTACTGAGTGTCGAATGTTCTCGTGTTGTCACAACCACTTGGAAATTAAAGTGCGTTTGACTCGTGTTTTCATATCTTCCAAGTGTGGTTTAGTATGTCAATGATATCTCATATTTAAAAATAAATTCTCAATGAAAGATAACAAAATCGAGTTAAAAAAATGTTGGCAGTTTGAAAAGTTACATTTAGTAGTTTAATTTTGTTCATGAAGTCCCTGAGCATTGATACAAAGGAAAGAGTAAAAGTAAAACACATAAAAAAGTGGTCGGCGATTGCGCACAGAAGTCAGAGTCGATTACCACAATGGTGCTTGTGAAATGCCACCGATAACGCGCTAGGGCTGTGCCGCGTGTCGATTAAATTTATCGACGTTTTCTGGCGTTATTTTACGCGTATACCGTATATGGCTTAAATGTTCTTTGTTCCGGAATTCAATGTCGGGATAAATTTGCGATAGTCCGAAAATTGTATAGTGCTTGATAATGTTGCGGCGTTAATTATGGACTTTAAATTGATAAGATAATTGCATCTTATTAGTATTACGGAATTGGTCGCACTTACAAATATATGGAAACGGTACAAATTTTATTTATAGCTGATATTTGGAGATATAAAGAGAACGATTCTAACTAAAAAAATTAAAGTTGAGTAGAAAATCATTATTAGGTTTATTATATTATAAAAATATTTTAATCATTGAAGATGTGTTAATATCATTTTCACTTACTTTTATTTAATAATCATTTTTTGTTTATTTTGTACATAAATTAAATATTTTTTATCGATAATAATAATATAGCACGACACTATATTTGCATAGTCAGCTATGTACACTTAGTTTATCTATATTGACCTCTGTTATCAGTTGACTGAGAAAGTATTGAAGTGGCTGCCGAGGTTAACGCCTCTGACCCCCGGATGAGTTTGGTAATTACATCTTATGCAAGATAACTTTATCTTTTTGGGTAAACAGACTAAGAGATAATGTTCGAAAAATGCACGTCGAAAGAATGTTCCTTACAAGTTTTCCTGTTATATTTAAAATTATTTTCCTTATAAACTTCTTACTAATATCATAAATGCGAAAGTTTGAATGGATGTTTGTTGGAGTTTGTAGCCTAAACTGCTGAACGGATTTCGATGAAATTTGACAAACACATCTTCAATCTTCAATTTCTCTTGAAAAACACATAGGCTTACTAAGTTTTTTTAATTTTAAATAAATATCAATAATACTGATCGAATGTAATATTGTAAGTTTATTCATTTATGTTTACGGAGTAGTTCGATTTCGTTGATTCCTTTGCGTTGATATTGCCAACCATGTAATTTTAGTAGTCATAACTAGTATAGTATTCACATATGTGTCCTAGGAGTAACATACTGATATCGGGACACGATCTCCAGTCACGATGTACAAATTCGTGCGTCTGCAGACTGCCGTAGCTAGCGCAGTCATTGCAGCTCCCAGTCCGGCTTTGTGCACCCCTGAATGTTTGAAACTTTTACACATTTTATTGTGTAATTAAGTGATAAGAGAGCGCGCACACCTTTGGCTAAACTATCCGATAATTGATGTGCGATGGTCGATTGTTTCGCAGCCAATTCAACTGTTTAGTTGCACAACTAAAATCGAGTAGTGTACGCACATAAAGTCATAGGAATCAAAGCGCGACTTAACAGTTGTGAGAAAGGTTAAGGTGCGCGCGCACTAACAATTCTAGGTTGAAATAAAGTGGTAGATTTGAGTTCATCATAAATTGAATGAGTGTACGGCGCTCTAGGTCTGCTGAATTAAGAGTAACTAATCTTTTAAAAATCGAATACACTCTCTTCTGTTTGACATCTGCTTTCAAAGGATAACGATGGGAGTGGATCAAATGCAGTAGCGTCGTCAGGGCGACTTGTTGCGTAACGTTTGTTTTTAATCCATCCGTTTTATTGCGTCTGAAAAGCTGTTAACGATCGTCTTGCAAGCCGAGCTGTCATCCGATACTCTTTACAACGTATCCAGTTGCACGGTCATTTGCTGAATCTTTCCTTTATGTCAATTCTGTATGCTTTATGATACTTCGATTTGTTTTTATACATCCTTCACAGCATTGGATATTTGAAATATGATTTTTGCATGGCAACTAACAAACAAGTGCATTTTGGTATAAAAAAATTAAATACATTTATGCCGAGAGACTAGATATTTTTAATTCTTGCAATTACTTTTATTAAATAATTGTTTTGATAAGAATGATTATGAAGTTATGGTGTTGTGTAAAAGTGGGCCGTGTGAACCGCGCTGGTCTTTGTGTATTAAGATAAAACGAATTGCGCTCGCGCCGCCTTTGTACCGTTCTAATCGTTTGTGAAGTGCACTTCATCAATATTGCTTAATGGACGTGTTGTTTACAACCTAGATAAATCCATTCGTCAATATAAGTAATGGAAGGATGTATTTACAACTTCACAACACTTGATATGTGCTTAATAGCTTATAAAGGTTCCTAAATAACTTGTAGGTTTCATACATGAGATACCTTATATCGAAAACTGGAAAAATAGTGATAATACAGGAAGTGAACACCTAAATAAACATTATGACCTGTAGGTGATTATTGTTCAAGTTTATTCGCCATCGCGAGCCACCTCCGCGCCATTCCCCGACACAAGCTGCGGCCGCGCCGGATGTCTAATTACCGTACAGGCACGTGCCCACGCGGTTAAATTTGACCAATGTCAATATTTAGAAGCTCGAGTGAGGGGCACAAGCGGAAGCGGAAGCGACTGCCTTTTATTTTTCTTAATAATACCTTAATTCGCATTACCTACCCAAACTTGAGACAATTGTTGTGCTTAGTAGTTGTCGTTTATCATCTTGCCTATTGACTACGATGTTATGGAAGTATGTTGTAAGGACACTCCATTTAAAAATACGTTGTGGTCAAAATGTGACAAAATATAGTGTATTATTCCAAAGAAAACATATTTTTCCTCCCTTTATATAAATTTATACCAGTGTTCCTTTCACCGGTAGCACTAAATTAAAACAAGACTACTTGTTAGTAAATAATTTACGTGGGCTACGATATTTAGACAGTGGGCGCGTTGCCCACGCGTGGGCGCCCATTAAAATCGATTCCATGGACGCTTGCTCTACAGATGTCGATTGTAAAATTGATTTCAACCGCCCTGTAGACTTTTTCATCACTCATTTACTACTTAAAGTTGTTAATGGAAACAGAAACACCTTTTATATCGTTGGCACTTTTAGTATTGGCTGTAACGTCATTTTAATAACTCTTTTAAATTAATTGATTTACGCAACTTATCGACTCATATTCAGAGGAACTATTGCGTAGCGTGTTGTGGTGACTAAGGTTTGGTTAAAACCACAATTAGGGTCATAACGGCCGTTTCGTTGCGAAATGGATATTTTATAGGCTGCTTAAAGATTTCCTTCCTTTCTTTAGTACTAAACTGCGAATTTCGATTACCTCTATTAGTTATTAGAAACATTTCAATTGATTGTATTAAAATTGACAACAAAATTCCCTTAAAGATTAGAGAACGTTAGAACAAAAACTTTTTAAAATGTTATCTTCGTATTTTGTCATAACATTTTACGACTCCGAGGAACTAGTTTTGCCAAAACTAGTATCGACTAGTATGAGCCAGTTTGTACAATGAACCTGTTTGTTTCACACGATGTCATTGCGATTGTTTGTGTTGAAGGCTTTTAGCTGTTGTGTGGTGTGTATCTAATGTTAATGCGGCTTCAATGGGAACATTGTTTGGTGCCTTGAATCATTCCCACCTTGTTTGGTGTTAATTCTTTTTGTATTTAACCGGATATTGGATAAATAACATTGTTTTAACAGCAACTTTATAGCTAAAAGCATTCGTAAAAGAAAATTGTTCGAACGTTGATATACCAAATGAAACTTTCGCTGATGCCTGACGCCTTTCGCTGACAAAATCAATTTACGAAATGGTTACTATCAATCTTTGTCTGCAAAATTAATGAACGTCAGTTGGAATCTTTTGTTTCCTTTTTTCCTTCTATATTAACTTTCTTTGTCATATTTTTTCCAATCGTATTGCGTGTGTTTAATCTAAAAGTTTAACCTACACTAAAGCACTATCAAATAAATACTTATAAAAGGTATTTATGGTGTAACATTGAAATGTCAAGGAATTTATGTTTGAAACGTGTTGCCATATGACCCTAGTGTCAATAGAGTCGACATAGATACGCTATTACTAGAAGTGTCATTAATTAAGTCCGATGGAGCGTAGTTGAATGACCAGCGAACGTCAGCAATGCATTCGCCATTCGTTATAAAGTTGACTTCTTTATTTGCGGGCCGAGTATGAAATCACGGTCCCCGCTTTTTGCTTTGTCGAGTTAAAAATATTCATGACCACTTCTGTTCGCGGTAAGCTCGTGACGCGATGCAAATGATCGTAAACAGTAAGCGTTAAATACCATAATTTAGATTGCTTCTGTCTAAGAATTAAATGGTTACTAAGAATTTAAGTAAGCATGCTGGATAGATAAACATTCATTGGAACGTTCTGTATAGCACATTACAATATGCCATCAAAAGAATATCTGTGTAGAGTTTCCGTCTTTTGTTTTTGGAGGACCATCTATTTTCACGATTTCCCGACATATGCTTTCTCTTATGGCTCAATATGGCTTTAAATTCTTTTGCGTCTATTCAACATTTGACAACAGATGTTTTAATCATAAACCAATTGTTTAATCTATCTCCTTTCGTAATACATACTACAATGAGTAATATTAGCGAACGGTTCTTAAATGCTATCCAATTAAGAAATTAAACTAAGGGTCCTAAATACCCGTACCCGAAGGTGAAGAGCGGATAGCAATCAATAAGGCAATAGAGCGGCCGTCCCCGTCTCGTCCCCGTCCCGAGATCAATTAGCGACAAGTGGTCCCGGCCCGGCCAATTCGTTCAATTCGGCCCGTGGACCAATTTAAACCACAGATTGATGAGATGTCGTTGAATTCTACTGTTCGTACTGCACATTTGTTAATGTCTCCACTTGTAAAGTAAATTTACCATCAATACTGACTCTTGAAATTATGTAATATATAATTTAAAAAAAAAATCGGTAAATATTTTTACCAGTATGAAAGTTACGAAATAATTGTGAACATTATTCTTGTAAAGGTAATTGCTTTGTTAGTTGTTTTTTTAACCGCTGTTAAATTCAGTGGCAACAGTATGTTCAAAACGGTTAGTGACGATTTATTTGAAATTCCAATTTAAAATACAGGATGTTTCTGTTATCAAATAAATCACCTCAATTATTATTTAACGAAGCGTGAAATGGACGCACCTTTTTCTAATTGCTTTTATCTAGTGTATGTGGGGGCTCTCTGTTGCTACGTTAATCTATGAATTGTAAGGGTTACTTTTTTACAAGAGTCACTCGAATGTTCAATCTTATCTTGATATAGTAGAGTTCAAAATAATATTGTTTATAAATACCAATAAACATAGATGGGTTTACTTTTTAACTTTCTATTTTAGTAGTGTTCAAGTTGCAGTTTGATATAAAAATTGCCCTTTTCCTGTAGCTATTGTTTCAAACAGGAAAGGTTAAAATAATTGTAAACGTAACATTTACGACAGGGGTTCCTCCTGATAGTTGAAGCGGAACGTTGCCGCGTCACTGGAGACATTTCAATCTTTTGTCTTTAAACATTGACAACATTCTTGTAAATGTTATTCTTTTTATGATAGAATTTTTGATTCTAATTACCTATTTTGTATTTTGTCACAAAAAAAAAGAATAACACATCCGTTTCGATCAAATACGAAAGAGATTTTTCATTCAATCTTACTTCTTACTAATATTATAAATGCGAAAGTTTAGATGGATGGATGGATGGATGTTTGTTAGAGTTTGTAGCCTAAACGGCTGAACAGATCTCGATGAAATTTGGCATAGACATAGAGGATAGCCTGGAAGAACACATAGGCTACTCACTTTTCTTTTTTTAAATTCCACGCGGACGGAGTCGCGGGCGAAAGCTAGTATTTAATATATCGGAAGATTCAAGCAAATATATCATTCGTGTCGATGAATATTCAGTTATTTAAAGTACCGTAATTACTTAAAAGACAAGCTTTCAACATCAATAAAGAGATGGGCCAATATCGGGAATGAGCCATCAATATTCTGTGATCAGATAGCCCGCTGCAAACGGCGACCGATCAAATTAGAGTCCGACCCTGTCGTGCGTTTAATCACAGCGTCATAACAGTGCGGAAATTGATGTCGAAACGTAATGTCTTTATTCAAGTCTCCGATATGTATAGCTACAGGATGTTCTAAGTTGTTATCTATATTTGTATTAGGAAGAAACTACTTCTAACAGAATAGGCTCAAGCCACTTGAGCCAATTAGCTCATAACCACCCTGTTTGTATGTATAGGTTTAATTTAAAAATCTAAAATTGATTTATGTTTAGTACAAAATACACTAAACTAATTATATGTAGCTCACAAATTACGTCGGAGCGGATGACAATTTTTATATATTTAGTTAAAATTGCCATACATTACTATTATCTGATTCTATCATAACTACAATTTAATTTGTATTAATCTTAGTAATTGTATTGAAAGTTAAGAAAGTTAAAAAAAATAGTTGTAAAAATGTATCAACCTGTAGTTCCGACTAAGAGAAAAATCCATTGTAAACCTTTTTGATTTTGTTGGTGTGGCCATATTACATCCAACAATAAAACAAGGTATAATTTGGGCCCGATGTATGGTATCATCGCGCCGTATAAGGCATGCCATTACGGGTATCGGCAGAGATAAAAATCAAGCCGATGCTCTTTCGGGTGGCACTTTGCTTAACAAAACAAACAGAGAGACAGCAATTTTTTAATTATAACGAACAAGTTTATAATTATTACTCTTTAATACTAATGTGGATTCATCACAATAATATTTTAGTTTTATCTAATTTAAATTTAGATAATCACATAATCTTTTTTATTTATCACTATACTTAGTTGTTTCAACAATAAAAGATTAAGAATGCGAGCTCGAATATTTGAGAAATGCAACGTTTCAACAATTCCAATAGGCATTTCTATTTGATCGTTTTTAAATGCTTTGTTAAAAGCCACGACTCAATTTTGAATTCCTGTTTTTATTTCTTGAGTTTTCAAGAAGTCACCTTTTCTATTCCAATATAATGTGGGCGTAATTAATACCCAGTGATAGAAAGTTAATCAGAGTTCCATCGAAAAACACTTCGATAATCCTACCACTGAGACATCGTCAAGACATTTAGCTGAACCCGTCCTAGCAGACACTAATTATAAAGAGGAATGATTCGTATTTTTGTACGAATTGAAATAACTCAAAAACTACTGGGTGGATTTAAAAAAATCTTTCACCGTTAGAAAGGTAGGCAATTTATTTCACGCGGACGAAGTCGAGAGCAATAGCTAGTTATAAAGTTACCAAACACACTATAATATTACCAGTCTATGGTATTCACAAAAAAAACCATTGGCACTAGCTTACGAAGATCTTGGACAGATAAAAAAAATGATAAATCTATACAGATATAAAAAACATTCAATCTTGCAAATGAGTTCGCACAAGAGCTTCGTTATGACTAACATTTGTCAATAGAAAGTCTTAGCTGACAAGAGGAGCATTCCCTCGTGACTCATATAGCACGCAGGCTAATGTCCGGCCGATATGTAAGTGTCGGCGGCCATTAGGGGACCGCATCACGTGTAGGAATAAAATAAAACCATAACCGATATGCAGCGGCTAATAGACAGACTTGTCATTGTGAGGTAATGTCGCGGAAAAAAGTGTTATATTTATTTTTACGTAAAAAAATGAATCACGGTTGGGGGTTGTTAAAAAGCCGTAAACAAAGCGAGATAAATTCTTATAAGGGAAAGTTTTGTTCGAGAATCCAGTATTTTTCTTTTTATTTTCCTTGTTGGATGGACTCTGCTCTCTTATTCATCAATTGCTTGTTTTCTATTATCATAGATTAAATCTAATTTAACCTTTAAATGCTTGAGCAGCTTTTCTTGACAATAATATAATACAAAGTGTTTACTTATATTATCTACGCGTCAGTACACAATCAGTATAAAAGGTGAACCTCAGTACGATTAGGCTTGGGCAAAGGGTGCGGCGGGCGATGGGGGCCTGTAGGGGGGAGGTGGTCATTAGCCCAATATTGACGTCTGTTACATGACGCGTCGCAAGATCGCTGCGACATCATTTATCATTCTCTGTCAATTTATAGCAACTTTAATTCAAATGTGTCTTTAAAATATATTAACAAAACATTATAAATATGCATGTATATACGGCACACATTTGCTAAAACATATTACGTTAAGAAAAAAGTTGCAAGAGGACGGTTTTAAATTTTTGATACAATTTTTTTGAACGCTGTTTAAATATTAAAGTCTATTAAATCTCTATTATTAGTAATTAGAATTAATAGAGCTTTTGTAATAATTTATAATGTATGAATGGATAACTGATTTTAAGACGTGAAAGATACAAATGGATGACTTTGTATGACCCATTCGATGTTCAGAAAAGCATCAATCAAAAGCGACTCATAATCGAACGTTAAAATTAACTAGAGTTAAATGGCACGTACTGAAAGTCATGTGACCGCCCATTATTCACTGTTCAATAATTAAAAATAATCACTGCTCTCGGTTAAATATTAATTACGAGTTTTTTGGAGTTTCGATGTGCTCAGAGATAAGGCTTGCGACGTACGAAGAGCGTACACGCCTCCTGTATGTCTCCATTCTCATACGGTCGCTTGTTATTTTGTGAATAAAATAAATTTAACGCTACTTGAATTTGATGATCTAAATAATGTAAAAACAAAACTATTCTTTCGGTTTTAAATCGTTTAAAGTGTCATTTGTTATAGTGTTGTTTTTTTATTTACTCCTCTCTCTCAATAGTTCATTTCCGTATGACGGAAGCATTGTGGTAATGGATACGGGCGCCGTACAAGGCATGCAGCATGCGTCGTAAATAAAAGAAAATGAATTCACGCATGCGTATGTTTGTTACTTGATACATATTTCTTTATTATTAGTGCTTAAGTTATTACTTACAACTTTAAGTTTTGAACTCTTTAATAGTATACCAAATGTTTTCTTTATGCGTTTAGCCAAACGGTTACTTTAAAGACTCGCAAGTATGTTTTAATAAAAGTAAATATCTATGTATGACTTAAGACTCGTGAAATGCAATGTAATGGGTCATTTTGTATGTCTTCTCTTTATCATTAGATATTGCCCTGACCTATAGATTTAGTTTCTTTTTGTTAATTCATTGTTTGTTTACAGGAAACAACGTGGATACGCAGCATCGACAGATCGACCAGAAATCTAACCAGTGGTTCGGAGCGACATTGTCCAGTACTGGACGGAATGGACCAATTGTGGTGAGTTTTATACATTTTGAAGAATTACTTTGGTTTACAAAAGACTAGCTGTAGCTCGCGACTTTGAACGCTTTAAATTAAAAAATATAGCCTATGTTACTTGCCGATAAATTACCTTTCTAACGGTGAAAGAATTTTTAAAATCGGTCCAGTAGTTTTTGAATTATTTCAATACATACAAAAATCTAAAAATACAAATCTTTCCTCTTTATAATATTAGTACAGATACAGATAAATCGAGTTAAATTATGATTCATATTTAGTTTTGTTTAGTCATTGTTAACATAACTTTCGTAACAAGATTTTGGCAATTGTCAATAATATTGTAACTTACTGAAATGCTATAATAATTCAATACGGTGAACTTATTGTATGTATGGCATAACTCATTCTTTTAAAAATTTACGAGTGAAAGCGCTAAGAGCTTCGCAATCTTAATGCTCGTGAATTACGAGGGCTGTTCTGTTCTCATTTATGATAACGAATTTCGCATTGAATTTATTACCATGAAGTCATTCTTGACCTGGTAAATGTAATAATTGAATATTTACCTTTTGATTTACACATCCATTATAACTGTTGCACACCGACTGAAATAAAAACGATCTTGAGCCATAAATCTACATTAAAAAAACCCTAAGGAATTCTTTGTGATTAAATATAGCTAGAGCGCGCGCACACCTTTGACTAAACTATCGCACAACTGTTTACTCACGCTTTGATTCCTATGAGCTTATATGAAGGTGCGCTCACTACTATTTTTAGTTGTGCAACTAAACATGAATTTGCTGCGAAACAATCGACAGTCGCACACCATCACACTTTTACTGTAAAACTTATCTTTATAAGTAAAATGTAGAGTAGTAGAACTTGTTAATGTAATCTTGCTGTGCTGACCATAGTTTACAGTAGACTAATGCTTTTGCATGCTATATCATGAGTCTATTGTTACTCTAGCTTACAATGTTGGCATATTCTCATAGTGTTAACATCGAGGTCGTCTGCTACCCCATAAACCGTGTCATAGTGACCTATAAAGTTTATGGGGCGCTTTGCTACACCCTTCCTGTTCCACCCATCGTTTGTCTGCTGATATTAGCTATACTGTGTCACTTTTACTGGAAATGCCAGCAGTAAAACACATTGTTGTTTTACTATACTGTGGCATATTGGTACTTTGGTATGCACAAGTTTTATACGACTTTTGAATATTCACCGCATCCGACTGTATTATTAGATCAAGCAAAAAATTAACGTCATACTCTCCACGTCTTTAGAATGACAAGTTTTTTAGTAATTTTTTTATGCCCTGTTATCATAATAAATGGTTGATAAACACGACAGTAATGCTGAGCTATTAAAAACCTTGCCCATTCGAGGTGGAGTGACATTTCCAGCTAGCTACGATGGGCCTCATCATGTGATGGGGTTGGCTCAGATTAGGTCACGAGGTCGCCTTTACGATTTGTTAGCTAAGCGATTACCTTCCCCGAAGTGGAAACGCGGTCAGCTATCTAAATTACGAGACCAATCTCAGCTTTTAGTTTATATAGATTGGGTTGTATCTTTGTTGCTGAATTAAATTTTTGCACTTATCTATCTAGATAATGATAAGTTTTGACAGCATTGTAGTTTAATAACCTCAAAAATGATGCATTTTACGATTTCGGTGACATTTAACGGAGTTTTAGGATGCCTGTGATGATTTAAAATCACTCGAGTTATCAAAGTGGGATCACGAAACTGATACAAATGACATAATGATGACATCGTATGATACGATATTACGAATCATCGCAATAAAAGCGCAAGGCATTTTTTTAAACGTCGTTTACTCACGCCGCTTACTGGCGAATACCTCAGCGGCTCGGTTTCAGGAGCTCACTTTTTACATTCCATTTTTAAAATCACTCACTGAACGCCTTCCCCGAAGAGGCTTCGCCGCTCCCCGTAGCTCCCCGCAACTCCCCGCTGCCGCTCACCGCTCGCCATCGCGATACAGTTTTTGCCTCGTCTCCGTAAGGAGTTGGAATTTTTATTTCGGTATGCCGAATTAGTACAAAAAGCGGACTCTCTCAGCGCTGTTGTCGCTGCAATTTGTTTAGCCGTTTTGCTCCATTTGTAAGCGAATGTACAACGCGTTCGGAATTTATTATAGTATCTAAATTATACAGGATGTATCAGATATTTCAACGTTAAGTTTCATCTTAATTAAAATCAACGTTTTTATTGTTATTGCTTTGTTAAGTGCGTTTTAATGTTGCAATAACAGCGGTTATGCTGAGTTTATATGAGTCACATGTCTCTTGAAATTGGGAGATACTAGATTGTGTAATACTCAGAGTTGAGATTGTATTTAACCTTGAAATTCTAAAATAAAGATGCTGAAATATTTTACAATGTTATTGAGTTAAATGCTATTTAGTGGAAAAATCTGTATGTTCTTTACTCTGTTGCAATAAAAGATCCCGCTGTATACTGTTTGATTCGTTTTAAAAATAGTGTATTGATTTATAATTACTCGTCGGCTGATCAGCCAGCGCAGGCAGTGGCACCGGCCGCCGCTGGGCGCCGCGCTTTTTGCTGGAATTATTTATAACAAATTGCCGAGCGCTCAGCTAAGTCACGGCACGCCGCGTAATGTCCGCTCCTTTTCAGGAATCGGTATTGTTCCCTTATTCCTTTACCATTTTATTCTCACACTCCAAACACATAAAAAGAATTATGGTTAAATTGAAATCGATTTATTATATACAGTATGAATAAAAATAATAACTATAGTTAATCGCTTTTGAGTTTTATTCTACCAAGCGTAATGTTTATCAAAGTTTTTCTTGTATAGGATTTGATTTATCTATTTTCGTTTCGAATCGTGGTGTATCTTATAATTTTATTTAAATATTTCGAAGTGTATTTTATAACGGAAATGTACTTCTAAGGGAAATATATATTTTACAAATAAATGCAGTATCATTCGAATGCTTTCCGTCTAGATGTTCTTATAGATAAGCCCTACGTGTGAGGAGGATTAATTTTGTATTTCGTGTAACATAGAATTTCTCGTCGCATTCTATCGCCTGTCGAATAGTTTATTACAATTGCAAATAAATATCCTGCGATAAATCGCTAGATATCGCATCGTCGCCTGTCACCGCGTTCGTCGCCACTCGCCATGCGCACTGCGCACGCGCATCTGCTTACGGCGGGCATAGATTAAATAAGGCAGGTGTTTTGTACTACAAGAAGTGTTGCAAGTTTAAAAATAAATAAATTCGCATTTTAATAATCAGATTCTACTTTTTTATCTAATCTTCAAAATTTAACTCTCGTTTTTAAAATCATTGCATTTTCAAACAAAACTATAAGCGAATTGTATTTTACGTCCACTTCTTACAGTAAAAAGTATATTGTTGGTAACTTAAATAGTAAAAAAAGTAACTAATAACATAGTACAGAATGCAGTTAAAAAAATAGGTTATGTTTGTCTGGTCACTGTTTACTCTTTGGCGATTGCCTTTGCCTGTATTGCCTTTCATTGTAAACTTGTGTTTCTGTATATGGCATTAGGTTGATTGATGCGACGATATCTCTCGGATTCTCAGTACGCAGCATTGTTTCCTTTTGCTCTAACTGTCTACCATTTATATGCGAATTATACGGCTGTTGTCCACGCATGGGACACGCGTTACAATGAAAATGCTAATGTCAACGGCGCTACATCTACTGCACGACGTGATCGTTTTTGAAAATTAATTATTGACATAGATTAATATATTTGTCTAGAAAAATACTTTAGTGATAGATATTCTACGTATAAAACCTTACTTTCAAGTGTTTACGGGGAATGGATTTGGTGAAAAAATTTGAATTGTACATTTAAATTGAGCCTAGGGAAAGCAAAAAGAAATCATATCCATTGAAAAAAGTTGGATACCTGGTCAAATAATTTTTTCACCGGAATTTAATTGTATCAAAAATTGAGAACATCCTGTATAGTTTTTTGAAGTAACAAATTATCCGGCGATTTGTCAGCGGCGAATGCTTTCGTTCTTGCGACGCGCCCGATACGGGCTGACTGGATGACGGCGCACACGTCGTCGCGTAGTCGTCTCGCGCTCGCCAACCTTATACGGCACTGTCTTATTGTCTCCGCTCTTTGCGAATTTCTGCCATTTCTGTTGCTCCCTTCCGCAGTTCGGCGAAGATTGCCGAAACAGGGAAGAGCCGTACAGACGTACAAACTAGTTTTAATTTTATAAACGACTAGCTGTTGCTCGCGACTTCGCCTGCGTGAAATTAAAAAATAAAAAGAACATAGCCTAACCTATGTTACTCACAGATAAATTACCTTCCTAATAGTGAAAGAATTTTTGAAATCGGAACAGTAGTTTTTACGTGAATCGAATACATACAAAAATACAAATCTTTCCTCTTTATAATATAAGTATACAGAAAAGCGACAAAGAAAATATCGTGAAACAATGGGCGCTTTACATGTACGACTTTTAGAGTGTATCTAATTTAATTCTTTAAAAAAAAAGGTTAAATAAAAACTCTATCGTTTGTTAATCAAAGTGTCTTGAATATGCAATAAATACGAAGCCATTTAAAACCTTCTATTCAATTTTAATCGTAATGATCTCGAATCAGTCGCGGTTCAGAGTTCTTATCCCCGAGAAATCTATTACGAGGTGTTTTTGTAATCGTCTTCATTAGGCGCCATTCTTCATCCTACCATTACAGTTTTGTTAATTCGATTCGCCCGTCCAATGGCCCGCGATCAAGATACTAACAAATGCCTTTTATCTCCCAGATATTTTGCGATAATCGACTTTCTTTTGTATACTACCCTTTTACTTTTCGGTTCTATTTCATTCTTTTGTATTCGAAAGCGATTAATTTACATTACGTTGATAATATAACCTAGTTTTGTGAGAATCTATCAATACAGTTATCATCAAATCTTATTTTTATTAACAACGGTGCAAATGCTACTAACAATTTAATTAACGTGTATTTTAAATTAAATGTGTAAAGCAATGTAAAGTAAATATAAATAAATACGCTGTAATTGAAATCACGACGATCGTGTTGTTCAATAGAAAATGATATTGTAATAAAAGTCGCGCATAAAGATTATTGCATAGAGGCGGCGATGCGGCGGCGAGGCGGCGGAGAGGCGTCGCAACAAATAGGTTAGATGTATGGCGCATGAGATGCACATTTCCTTTGGTTCGCGAATAGTCCAAGTTACAAGATATACGCGATATTGTTATAAGTAAGAAACTACGTCCACTACATTTATTAATTTTACCTCAAGTACGTTAACATCAAGTATCAACATAGGTACTCTTGTATCCATCTCTTATCAATCATAGCTAAATACCCTCGTTTCTTACGCATTACCGGCTAGAAAAGTTGCAAATATGACCATATTATTTTGATACGCTATAACCTTGTGACTTGAAGTGTTCGGGGGCCGTCGGCGCTGGCTAGGAGAGGGCAATAAAATAATGCGGCGACGACGCGCCTCGCGCCCGTAATAAATACCCTATTGTCCTCGCCGGGTTAAACTGATAGCCCCGCGCCCCACGCCTCGGGCGCCCAGAACTATGTGCATATGCATGTTTGTAATTAAATGCACTCGGAAGTGGCTTGATATTGTCATAATAATTTTATTGATAAATAAATTATCAATCGGTGAATAAGGCGAAAGAAATATTATTTTATAGACGTTGCATTTGTCTTTTAATTTGCTCTGTGGCTCAGAGGTTAGGGATAAATAAATGAGGTTATATTTAGGTAATTGGCCATAAACTCTTATTTATTAGGCCAAGTGGCTGTGGTTTCATGTCCGTTCAGATATTTTTTAAGTTTTATGGTCCGAATAAGTTAAAAAATCGTAATTTGGTTGCATAATTTAATAAGTAGGTATCAATATTGCACACTACAAGCGAATTTTGAAAGCTATGAAAGTAATATCTGGTTAAATGCGGTGATTATATGGCCGTACATCGTTGCCATGACAACGCGCAATTTCATCGCCAGTCCAGGCCCGCTTAGATATCTCTACACGGCACTCGAGAGAGCTTTCCTTTTGAACCGAGAGGAGCACATACAAATTGGTATAGCTCGCTGGTTTATTAGTTTTGCTATCCATTGTGTTATATTGTGATTTAAAGGAGCTACGGTCTAAGTATGGCGTAGTAATGAATTAGGTAGCCAGTAATAATTATGATCGAGCTATTCAAGGTAAAAGAAACAATGTTTCTAGTTCCAAATAAGATGAGTTCAAATACTTGATTATTAAAGATTTCTCTACCGAGACTAAAATGGACATTGACAATACATTTTATCTCTATGTAAGTTTGTTTATTGGTTGTGTAAATTAAAAATAATTCATATAATACCCAAGGTTATATGCGTGCAAATTGGAGTGGTTGCGTCTCCTAGTTCCCAAGAACACCTGACCACTGACCGAGATTGTCAAGTACGTACTTGTTAACCACCATACAGCTAGCGTACTTGACGGCTCTACCATATGGTAGTGAACAAATATTTCCATAAGTTATTTTACTGTTTATATACCTTTTAATATTTAATAACTTTATTGTGAACTAGCTTTCATCCTCGACTTCGTCCGCGTGGAATTAAAATACAAGTAGCCTATGAGTTCTTCTATCCTCTACATCTATACCAAATTTCATCGAAATCTGTTTACAGTGTATGATACAAACTCTAACAACAAACAACCATCAATGTTAACTTTTGCATCTATAATATTAGTAAGATGTAATAAGTAAATTAATGTCACGTTAAACGTTGTGTAACTTATTTAATTATGTGTATTGGTGATTAGCAATGCATTGTGCCGCGCCCGCCCTGCTTGTTCACTGGCGCACGCGCACGTAATGAGAGGCGTGGCTCACGGCAAATTGTCGCTCATGTGTTAGGGTGTTTATATTTTTGACTGTTATAACATAGATTAACTGTAATAGACTTTTCATAACTTCAAGTTAGCACTGTTCTATTATTTATAGTTAAGGTTTAGGTCTTTAATGCATAGACATATAGATATTCTTATTAAAACACTAATGCAATAAATTGCTTTATTTTAAACTATATAGTACTCATTATAGTACAGAACAAAAGATAATCAGGACTGCCAACTTAATGACGAGGTCCGGCGTGGAGGGTCCGCATTCCGATAGCATGACCCCTGGGCTCAGCCGAAGCCCGGGGCCTGGGGTCTGAGGTCCGGGGTCCGCGCGCGTATCCTACGATAACAGCGGCTTTTGATTTATTATTAATTGGCTCCGGTCATCAGATGCACTTGCACTTGCTTTTGTATTATAATTATGATTCATTGGACCTCGAGTATAATTATATAAAATGTACCGTAAATATTACAGCATAAATGATTGAGGTTAGAATAGTATTGATATGTTAGTGATAAAAATATCAGTAATTAGCTGTTCGCGTGCGGATTCATCCGCGTGAAATTATAAAAACTTTATTTTTTTGTTTACATTTGTCAAATTATCAATAGCAAATGTCAATATGACATGACATGACATGACATGACATGACATGACATGACATGACATGACATGACATGACATGACATGACATGACATGACATGACATGACATGACATGACATGACATGACATGACATGACATGACATGACATGACATGACATGACATGACATGACATGACATGACATGACATGACATGACATGACATGACATGACATGACATGACATGACATGACATGACATGACATGACATGACATGACATGACATGACATGACATGACATGACATGACATGACATGACATGACATGACATGACATGACATGACATGACATGACATGACATGACATGACATGACATGACATGACATGACATGACATGACATGACATGACATGACATGACATGACATGACATGACATGACATGACATGACATGACATGACATGACATGACATGACATGACATGACATGACATGACATGACATGACATGACATGACATGACATGACATGACATGACATGACATGACATGACATGACATGACATGACATGACATGACATGACATGACATGACATGACATGACATGACATGACATGACATGACATGACATGACATGACATGACATGACATGACATGACATGACATGACATGACATGACATGACATGACATGACATGACATGACATGACATGACATGACATGACATGACATGACATGACATGACATGACATGACATGACATGACATGACATGACATGACATGACATGACATGACATGACATGACATGACATGACATGACATGACATGACATGACATGACATGACATGACATGACATGACATGACATGACATGACATGACATGACATGACATGACATGACATGACATGACATGACATGACATGACATGACATGACATGACATGACATGACATGACATGACATGACATGACATGACATGACATGACATGACATGACATGACATGACATGACATGACATGACATGACATGACATGACATGACATGACATGACATGACATGACATGACATGACATGACATGACATGACATGACATGACATGACATGACATGACATGACATGACATGACATGACATGACATGACATGACATGACATGACATGACATGACATGACATGACATGACATGACATGACATGACATGACATGACATGACATGACATGACATGACATGACATGACATGACATGACATGACATGACATGACATGACATGACATGACATGACATGACATGACATGACATGACATGACATGACATGACATGACATGACATGACATGACATGACATGACATGACATGACATGACATGACATGACATGACATGACATGACATGACATGACATGACATGACATGACATGACATGACATGACATGACATGACATGACATGACATGACATGACATGACATGACATGACATGACATGACATGACATGACATGACATGACATGACATGACATGACATGACATGACATGACATGACATGACATGACATGACATGACATGACATGACATGACATGACATGACATGACATGACATGACATGACATGACATGACATGACATGACATGACATGACATGACATGACATGACATGACATGACATGACATGACATGACATGACATGACATGACATGACATGACATGACATGACATGACATGACATGACATGACATGACATGACATGACATGACATGACATGACATGACATGACATGACATGACATGACATGACATGACATGACATGACATGACATGACATGACATGACATGACATGACATGACATGACATGACATGACATGACATGACATGACATGACATGACATGACATGACATGACATGACATGACATGACATGACATGACATGACATGACATGACATGACATGACATGACATGACATGACATGACATGACATGACATGACATGACATGACATGACATGACATGACATGACATGACATGACATGACATGACATGACATGACATGACATGACATGACATGACATGACATGACATGACATGACATGACATGACATGACATGACATGACATGACATGACATGACATGACATGACATGACATGACATGACATGACATGACATGACATGACATGACATGACATGACATGACATGACATGACATGACATGACATGACATGACATGACATGACATGACATGACATGACATGACATGACATGACATGACATGACATGACATGACATGACATGACATGACATGACATGACATGACATGACATGACATGACATGACATGACATGACATGACATGACATGACATGACATGACATGACATGACATGACATGACATGACAGTGTTGTTCCAGTTTAATTTCAAACTGCCAACTGCAACATAGATTATTCATATGTTGTCATTGATAAAATGTTATTTCCTAATCACACTATCAGTAATAAATTGTAGTATCAAAACAAGTTGAAAGAAACGTAACAAGTTTTATTGGGCCCGCCATTTAGAGATCAGTCCTTATGTGACATGGGCCATATAACTGTCCGCCACAGAAAGGCCACTCCTAACAGTTAGTGTACGGCCAAAAAAACTGGGAGCGTCGAGATGTTTCCCCATTTATAGAGGTTCCCAGTAAAGCCCCATTCACGCTTAACGGTGTACTGTACAATTAGGGCCACTAGCGGACTGGAGCATGGAAAAAGTACTGACTGGCACTGGAATACCACAGTTATACATTTCTAGGTTTACTACGAAACAACTGTATATACCAGGATTTCTTGGCTTTGGGAAGTGGGTGAAGGACGGTAATACAAACTTATTCCTTTAACTTATACCCAAATTCATTTGAACAAAAAGTGCATGTAGTGTATTTCCCTAACTTTTACATTTATTTTATTCTGTATAGATATGATCTTTGATTTTTATATAGTATAGCTTATGCCCGCGACTGCGTCCGCGTGGAATTAAAAGAACAAAAGCAAGTAGCCTATGTGTTTTTTCTGACTATCTCCTACGGCTATGCCAAATTTCACCGAGATCCGTTCAGCCATTTAGGCTACAAACTCGCACAAACATCCATCTATCCATCCATCCATTTAAACGTTCGGATTTATAATATAAGTAAGATAAGATCCACCAGAAATCACCAAAATAGCAAAACCCCATCCCCATCCAATTCCACTTTCCCTTCCCATCCTTTCCATATACGAGAAGGGTGGAAAGGGGATGAGGACTAATGTTATCACGTACATAATTCTAGAATGACTAAACATTTACATACCCCAAAGATAGATTACAGTCTGAAGTAGTTACTTGCACTTGTCCCACGTGAAATAATAAAAATGTAACTACATTTACGTGGGATAAGTCACGTGCTGCATCTAGTGTATAAAAACATCGCCACAATCGTTGCATTAACGATACTAAAGCTAGTTTAACTAATATGGCTTAATAAGTGACGAGCCATTTCAATATTTGGTCCACAGTTCCCAAATTTGGAGACCAACTGGTCAACCTTTTAGTTTGTCATAAAGATTGTTTTGATAGTCCCTATCAGTATTTACTTGTTGGGTCTGAAATGGTGATTGGGGCCATTTGACCAAACGTGTGACTGTATAACAGATCGATAATTTTCCTTTACGCTCACCGTTTTATAACCTGCAAATCTATATCAATAAGTTTGGTCAAAATTGCAACAAGATTAAACTCAATTGTTGATAAAAGGGCTAGCAGTTTCTACTCTTAATTATTCTTTTATTACAAATAGAGTAGACCAGCAACGGTCATGCATGTAAACGTTTTTTACTTTTGTAAATATTTTGAGACGAATATTGTTTTTTGTAATTTCACAGGCTTTATATTGACATTTTGCCGCGCATTTAACGTTGACGTTATTATGATGCGTAATTAAATGTTACCAACTCATACGTGTGCGAATTCTTCCTGTCCTTCGAAATTCAAAATACGAATCTTCTTGCTGTCCATATAAGGCAACACTGGTGACATTTCAAACTTTGCGCGGGAAATGATGATTCCCTTTAAACGGTGTAATCGTAAGGTTTTGCGCATTCTCAGTGTAATCTTATCTCAATTAATATTTCATTACTCGTAAAGGTTATAGCGTAAATGCCGAGACATAAATTGGTTATAATTTATGAAATTGTCTTGAGATTAAACAATTTAGTTTTAATTTATGATAGTAAGGTTTTATGCCTTTAATCTTGTTATGGAAAAGAGAGATACCAATCTCTAGCTCATATTTTAACCCCTTATTTGCCTGAAAGCTTGAAAAATACTTTTGTTACTTGTTATATCGGTTGATAATTACTACATAAAACTAGTCTATATACACCAAAAACTCTAGCATCAGTACATAATATTAACTGTCGTAACACATACCCTACATGCGGTTTTACTTTTAACCGCGCGCCATAAAGCGCTGGTCCCATTCAGCGACACTAGCGCCATATATAGAGCTAGACTAGACCAACTGTACTGGCCACTTTTTATATAATCCCTAAACAGATCGCCGTTGGATTCTCAAAATTAACAGCAACCGAGTTACTGTAATGATCTGTACTGGTATCTCTAAGGAGGTGAAATAATAAAAAAGTAATTCGTGGCTCCAACTTATTAGATGAGGTGGGCATAATTGAAACTAAATTGTAATTGCTCATTAGCGCCATCTGTCAATAAAATTGACCACACGATAGTGATTGGACTGTACCTCTGTTACGCGTTGTTTTGTGTTATTTTAAATTTTTATCCAGGCTATAACTAGGGAGGGGCAGATATCACTAATGTGGTCGTATTTAATTTTTATTTAATTTTTACATTTTACGATTCTCCAGGGAGAGATAGTTTCATACAGTTTTGGGGAGTCTAATGTCATATGTTACTTTGTAAATTGTAATTCGAATCAAATCAATCAATCGTGAGCTAAGTCAGTAAAGTTTTAGTTACCATACTACTGTGTGTTACGCACTAATTCAGTAACAAAGTGCCAACATCCAAAGTCGATTAGCTGCGCGTGCGCAGACCGCCGCGCCGGCAAAGTGGAATGCGCTGTAACGCCGGCCCATATTGCCCACGATTTATATTGACTACCATACAATAGAAGCGTCAGATATCGACGTGGTATATTTTACTCGATCTTTGTATAATGGTATGTGTTTGATACAATTTTCAAGACAATTTGTTGAAAATAAATGATAACTGGAGCATTGCAGATGGTATTTGAAGAAACATTTTTTTTAAATCGTCTGAACACATCAATGTAATGATTATTGTAATATTGATTATTTGATGATGCATGCATCACCTTTTAACACAAGATCAAAAACAAGTTAGGTATCCATCGTGGGAATAGTTAACCTTAGCAAAGCACTCTGGGGCCAAGTCATAAAGGTATCCATCTAACAATGTACAATACCGGCGGATATATTATGAATACTGTTTATGACAGACATAATAAACTAACAAACAAGAAAGTAAACATGACGAAACAAACACGCGAAGAATATTCTGTGATGTCCGGCGCGTTATTTAGACATGAGCGTGCACAAAACGCGCATTGTTGTATGATTTACAGCCGCGTGACAGACAGCATTGTGTAGCTTCAAGTAGGTGAAACTGGTAAATGTTGCGACAAACTTCCTGAATCTTTTTGTCGCTCGGATTTAACTGTATTCCATAACAAATATTTGGAACCGTAATATATTTTCACTGAAAATATGGGTTCGGATATGAATGGAAACGGTTAATATCCGGTCTACATTTAATATAAGTTAGACGTAAAGTACAACGCCATTAGTCTGCTCTAGTACGAAAGAGCATGTTGTCTTGAAAACTTGAATTGAAAAACTAAGTTATGTCTGGCCGAATTTAGTTTAATACAATGGTAATCTTACGTTAGGCATAATATGTGTTTTTTAGGTTAATTCATGAGTAATTAAAATGCAATGTATAAAAACAAAAGAAAACAACGAGCTCCATAAATCTTAACCTCAAATGGGTAAATATTGATGTTTTACGCTATCGTTCGTTAAATTGTAAAACAGATAAATATAAATTGACTTTTATTGCCTACAAGTACAAAAGGGCCGTATTTACGTAATCAGGTTGGTTACGTTAGCCTAATTCCGATACATTTGCGGCCCCCAGTCCAGTGCAAGCTATTCTAGTAACTGAAGTAGGTCATCTTCGTGTCAATTTGTATAGTTGAGCAACGAAGCTTTGATTTAGCGGTCAAATTTGTTTCTGATGGTACTCTAGTGTTAAGAAGTAAATTAGTACCGTGCTCTAGAATTGATTCAACACTAGATTGTCGGCATAAACGTCACGTCCCTAGCTGACAGCTGTCAATGTCATGAGACGGATTGGAATATTCGCGCGCATTCCTGACTAGATCTCTAGTGCAGTGTTAAATGAATATCGCTAGTAACAATTATATTAATTGTTTAAAACTAGGTATATACAAGTTAACGGATCTCGATGACATTTGGCATAGATGTAGAGCATATTCTGGAAGAACACATAGGTTACTTGGTTTTGTTTATTTTCAAACTCCACGCGGACGGAGTCGCGGGCTTAGTTACAAGATATTTCAGTCGAGGTTCTGTCGGCCATATAAAAATGTTGAACAAAACAATAAATGGGTACTATAGCTCCGTATTATGCATTTTTAATGGATTCCGTACACCAATGTTGTATTGTATTTAGACAATAAAACCTTAGGAAGCAAAATGTATGATTTTAAGATATGTTTTATTATCTCGGTAAACTTTACGATTTCCTCTTATTTCACAAAGATCGTGTTAACTGATTCATACTGTGAGTCATACAACGTGACTTACCTATATGAATTTTACAACGTATTTTGTAAGACAATTTCCGCATCTAGAGTCAGGTATGTAATTGCCCTATGGTAAGTGTACCAGTAATGAATAGGCTTCTGGGTCGTATATTATTAAAGATTTTTCCATTTAGAATTAATCTGGTGGAAAGTAACTAAAAAACTCTGGAGTCTGGACTCTGGAGTTCAGACAATTCAATATGTATCAAGGTATGGGTATATGAGCAACCGTAATCCACGACTTCTTACCATTGGGTTACAAGTTTAGTTTAGTATGCAAGTGGCATTTGTAACCGCCCACTGCATACTTAGCTTGTGGACATTGTAAAAACCAATGTAAACAGTTAGTTGTGGATTTTGACTACCGTTCAACGCATGCCATGTAAACACAGGGCTTTATTGGGTTATGTTTACATGGGACTGATAAAAAATACACAAAGTGTCTGAGGACTGTAGATTATTAAACAATATATTATGTTGTTATAAGAAAACAAACCTTTGAAATTGTTGTATATTTAAGGGTAAAGATAATTTGGTTGTAAGTTAATATAGAAATGAACAATTAAACAAACATGACTCGCAGTCCGCCAGATGGCGTTGTTAGTACAACGCCTCGATCATGAATGTTGTTTATTTGTCTGTTATTAACTTGACGGCCGACCAGATGCACTTGTTTTTATTTAATTCAGTAACGCCAACTGATAGGGATGTGCCTAGAAATAAAAGAGACCTTGAACACTTCCTAACAAATGATAACGAAAATATTTTTCTTAGTTATTCCAACAATAGCTTTCATTAGATTTGTCGATTATGACCCGTAAAATTTCTTGTTACATCCAAACGATCACCCCTAATACGTAAGATCACGTCACTTCTAGAGTAAATTTTCTCTGCGCGTGCGCACAGTTAGCGGGTAGCGGTTAGTAACCAGCGGGTAGCGACTACCAAGTTCATTCCGCGTAGTATTTACGTAGCGCTATTTATGGAAACGGCGCGAGCGTCCCCCGAACTGTAAGGTGAATGGAGCGGGAATATGAAGGATGTTGTGCCTATAAATCTTACAGGAAAGCGGGTTTGATGTTGACGTAATGCGTTCACGTATAGTAATCTTTGTTCATGGAAATTATTATGTAATTTTGTAAAGATTATTTCCAGATACGTTTTCAATTTAGGATACTTATTTTTATTTTGGTTGCAGGCTTGCGCCCCGCGCTACGTGTCTTTCGTGTCAGCTAAGCTGAACCAGCGAAATCCTGTCGGCTCCTGCTTCGTGGCTAAAACTCCTGACGCAGTCGACGTCACGGAATACTCACCATGCAGAAATTGTAAGTAGACGATAGTATTTATATAAACCACTGCCGTACTCAATGTCGAAACCCTTAGTGTTCTTTATGAGAAATCTACAAACGATACTGCATATGATATAACCGAAATGCATTTTGTGTATCGCCAAAAATGTGATTAACTATATATTATGTGACTATAGAAAATGCTATAATTTTGTAAGTTATTTATAATTCTACGCGTTAGATTTCACGCGTCAACCCAATTTTCCTGCCTCGTCCGCCATTACCGGCGGAAATGAGTTAGGAATTTTCGCGCGCTTTTACAGGCGCTATTATACGACACCCTAATGATCTTAATATTTTGATTTTTGCTTTGAAATATAAATTACCTGGAAATGTGTTTTTCCAATTTAATATTTAGTAATGAAAATAATTCATAAAAAGAAATTGTGAAATTTTATATATTTACAATTATTTTATTGTCTCCGTTGAATTCGGCGACAATTTCAAAGTAACAATTTCCTTATTATATCATTCAATGTAACACATACAATATATTTTCTTAAAGTGTGCCGGATGTAGTAACCCTATTGTTCTTACTACCACGCGTCTTGACACATTTGTTATAGTATTCAAAATATTTCTTACATGTATTTATGTATTGTTCTTTGTCATGTTGTTTTTAATATATTGTTTTGTATTCAGTTTGTTTTTCGTTCAATGTTGACGAATGTTGGAGTGTTTTTAAATTGTTACGTACATGTATTTAGTTATTATGTAATCTGTTTAGGGCACAGTTCGCAGGACGAGGGTGAGTACACGGAGACTATGTTATCAATGTATAATTCACTTGTACAGCGTAGCTGAACACATTTCTATCATTGTAACATATTATATGTTGCTGGAGATACTTATAGTATAAATATCTTTGTTTATTTAACATATATAGTTTTATCGTGAAAAATATTCGAATTATATTAATTAATAGTATCAAGACGTACTGTGCGGAGTTGATGCTTCTCTTTCTTACTTAAATTAGTTGAACTACATTTTTTAAATCTATAGGTTTTAGAGAATTTTTTTCTAGTTATTCTCCAGCACCATACTACCTTTACATTATAATTTTCATTGTTAATTTATTTAATTGTATTCGTAAATTGTGCTTTATGTGTATTAAGTTTTTTTTTATTTACTTTTATTATCAACGAAATGTCATTGCAATTTACTAAATAATTACATGAATATTCATACTCAAATTTGAAATAAAACGAATAAATATCATAAAGAATTTAATAACAAAGTCATTTGTATAACATTTTAATAATTTACCTTAAATTTACAGTATACAGTATGTACTAGAAATACACAAGTGTTATTAAAAAAACATTCTCATTATGATTATAAAATAATTATTTACGTGTACAAATTGTCTATGAGTTCAATTGTGACGTAAAATCTATTCATTGACCTTACCAAGTACGGTACAGTACGTTGTATGACGTCACAACACCATGTTTCATACAGTCTGACGCATTAACTGTGCATTTGTCACCACATTCTGTATGTACATTTGTGTTTTGTTTATGAGTGTCCACTCTCAACTGTCATATAGATGTCTCAGTTACTTTCAATAGAGTGAGAGAGATGGCGATATGTAAACTTAATTCTAGTTATATTTAAATCTGATTTAATTCTGTTCATATTTTGTTTATTTCAAATTCATCGTCATCTAGGATTTGTAATAATATTTATAGAAACTATACGTTCAAACAAACTTGCATGTTTTAGAATAAAATGTAATTAATGTTACTAGTTTAATATAAGCTTAGTTTAAGTGTTTATTTAATTGACAAAAGTACAAAGAAGAGATAGCCAAAATCGAAGTTACAAATATAATACATTTTATACAGAAAAATCTAGACTTATTTTAAAAAAAAACTATTTGTTAAGAAATACGAAGATCTTGGTAGGTGGACTGTCACAACAAAGTCGAATTCATAACTCATAATTGTAATTTTTTAATAAATATACTTATAATAAATGTATATTTGCAGCGAGTCACGGGCAGCGCAAGACAGGCGTGTGCCAAGCCGGTTTCTCCGCTGCTTTGTCGAAGGTATGTTGCGTATTTAAATGACATTCATTACGGTCTTTAACGATAACATCACCTACATACTACTTTCAATTACTCGGACAATTTAACAGTTTATCTAAATGTTTAGTTATAAATCATTATATTCTAACCTTAATTTTGGTTTACCTTTGTGGTCATAAACTACGTGTCTCTTTTACCACGTTTTCGAAGGCAATATTATGCAATTGTAAATAATAAAATGAGTCATTCCTACGTGCGTATGACTTTAAATGTGAATATGTAACTATTTCGCAACGGTATCAACAATTAAGATTAAAAGATATGAAAACGACATACGTCTTTCTGTGGCAAGATAAATATCAGAGCGTAGCTGAACGCGAAGAGATAACGATTCGGAGATCTCGATCTCTTGGTAGCGACTAGCCAGAACTGTGAGCCCGAGGCGTATAGTTGGCAAACTTCTTGAAAAAAAAATGAGGCTGTCAAAATGAATTGTATTAAAAAACGATAGCATGTTTCAAATTATTTTATACCTTTCATTAAATTAAATTATCGAGATAACGTAATTTAAACATTTTGTGTATTGAATTGTTAGAAATCTAAATATGCCAAAGGAAACGCGTTCGGTAATAAACAATGCCGTGTCCTAGTGATGTATTAGAGAAAGAGCTGAATGTGATTGAATAAGCACACGGGTAAAATTAATATTGTTATGCGGTAATAGGCTCAGCAGTGCTTAAGGCATGTTTGATCTCCAAGTAGAATACGTTCTTATAAAAGGTGGAAGTTCTCAAATCATTTCTTTTTTGTGTTTTCTTATAACATACCTGTCGGTGGATAATCAAGTAAATCACTGACAAAAAAATGAATGAAATATCACTCAGATAAGACATCCATCATTATTTAAGTGTAGTAATTCTGTTAATGCAAGCTCTTCCGTTACTCGCAGCCACTGAACGGTACTGTACGGAATTAAAATTGAATTAAGGCCCCGTAAGATTAATACGTCCCCAAAGTGGTTGGAGCTCGCTCAGAGACGGGAGATAAATTTTAAATGTCCGTTGCAAAGCGCTAATAGCAGTTATGAGGGACTTTTGACGTTTTTAATGATAATTGAGTTGACATTAACGGAAAAAAATCGTTTTTTTTTATTTTGCATTAATAAATCGTAAAAAATTGTTATTGGGACTTTTACAATCTCGGTAACAAAACAAAAAAGATTTTGACAAGAGAGTAAGTAAAAAACCTAGAGTGCCCATGTAAAACATCGTGATTTTACGAGCGTGGGAATAGCATTATTTTCGCGGTGTGGAATTATCAGTGAGCCGACATCGACGCACGTGATACGACTGCGCGCGGCCGCGGCTCGCAGCCTTATGAATTATTGAATACTTTTATTATGGCAAGTGCAAAAAATAAGGCGGAACGATTTGCGGTGTCTATTCCGAAAATAGTAGTCAATATCGTCGATTGTCTTATTGCTGTTTTATGGTTGACTTTATTTGGCTTGCGCGCTGTCCACTCTGAAATGTACACTGTCATAGATTTGCGCTACGTGCAAATTGTTTTGCAATCAATTTAGATACGACTATTGCACTCGAATTACAATCAAATATTTTACGATATTCTTTTCGTAACATTTTTTTTAGTACGATTTTATTTCCAAGAATTTATTATTTACCTCTAATTTATTATTTCTTCCTAATCCAAGTGTAAATTATTCCTAAACATAGAGTTTTCTGTATTATTACTAAACAGATCTAAAGTGTAAAAAAATGATCATAATTTAGTTAAAGTTCTAACAACTCTAATGATATTAGTAATCATTTACATTCAAGACACGGTTTCCTCTCCACGCTGTCTGGAAGATCTCACACTCTGATATACTGACACTGAGGTGTCATTAATAATCACAAAGGTCTAAACATTGCTACATTAATTATCGTGGTATTTTTGTTTAATACGTTGGTGTGGTGTTTTTTGTACTAAAAATACGTATACGTATTTTTACAAACAAACGTACAAAAAAACTAACTCTTTTTTATTTTCTTTCACAACTAAGAGCCGCAGATTGACGTAAATTGTTAGAAAATAAAAAAACAATAGAGCATTTCACGGATTCTTGGATAGGATTTGTCTACCTTGAATCAAGTGTACGTGATCACCTTACTAATCAGATGCGAGCAAAAAATTATAACGCACCGCAATACACAAAAATCTCACAAAACATCTGCTATTCTTTGCACGTTTGTTGTATACTAAATCTGTTCTAACGAATTCATACACTATATTTCACTCTAAAAATAGATAAAATCTTAGTTTAAATGGAAAATATATGAGATAGCTGTAAATATATGCATTGGGATTCTATTTATTCCTATAGTCTATGGCAAACTGTATTCTAATATTCACGGAATGAAATTATATTAATGGTTTTTATTTACGCGTTATACTTTGACTACTTTTACCTTATTATAAAGCATATTTGGTTCGTCCTCGCTGATCTTGAAGTTAAATCTATTTGCATTTGAATTAAGAAACTTAAAATGTTTATTTTTTAAAAAGAAACAAACAAAAACGTACCATTCCGTTCGGTTTCTTTGTGACATAAATGGTTGTAGTTTACATAAAGTAAAAAGTGTATTTTTATTTATTTGCAACCAATGTTCCTTTTTGCTATGCAAAATAAAATTCCTTGTCATCGCAAAGTCTTAAACATTCTTTGCGGAGTTACAAACATGGTTTCCGAACGCAACCGTAAACGTCCGCCATTTGCAGACAATGGCGTTGGCGAAAGCGACGCGAGCGCCCTCGCAAAATTCAAACAGAGACATTTAGGGATTTGTCCAAGTAATTGTTTTATTGTTGATGGCTTATGTATTGAATCGCTAGCCGTTTACATTGTGTTATTTATTGTGATAAAATACTATTACGTTAAGGTAACTATAAAGCTTTATTTTTTACATATCTGTTATTAAAATTAATTATTGTTTGGTGCACAATGCTGTTTATAGTTTTTGTAGAACAATACGTTAATACCAAAGTTAGGAGTATGCAAATGCAAGAACACATTGAAGGCTAAAATTTATGATCTGTTAATTGAATATTCAATCACTTTGGCAGTATTTCGTAGAACTGTAATTCTTTACTATTATTGCCGCGCACGCACGATACCTGCAGAAGTCATTTGATTGAAATTTTGTTAAACCGAACATTGTTAGTTACTTTATTTTTAAATCGTATAAGTAATTGAAAGCACATAGAATTTTAAATTCATTTGTTTAAAAACAATAAAATAGAAAGCTGGTATTCTAAGATCGAGAGCACAAATAATTTTAAATTTTTTATGCATAAATCTTAATTGAATATTTAAAAACATTCAATTCTAAAAACAGTTAAGCTTCTTATCTCTTGTAACGTATAGCAATGTCACGTTCGCCGTGTTTCCTTATTTTCATTCAAAAGACTATTCGTAGAAGTGACTTTGCACATGAGTATGGTCGTAAAGGGAATAATGTTACAATGAAAACGCAATTGTTACGACAATGTGCCGGTTACAGAGATCGTGGTCGTTGGTGATACAAGTGTTGAAATATTCTAATATATCTTTAGAAGGTAATTTAAACCATGACTTTAGACTAAATCATGCCATAGGTCCAAAGCGTGAAAGGCCACCTTAATAAAATTTCAAATACAAGAATTATTTTTTAATTGAAAGTTCTTTACATTGGTTTACAGCAACGATCAAATTCAAATAGATATAAACCAATGCTGGTTGAAAATATTCTAGCTCTACAAGTTAAAGAGGTGTGAATGTCAATTTATAATGCTAATCGCGTTTCGTCGACAGATTTCAAGAACACATTCGAGTTTTTTTGCTCTGTATATGGCGATACGACTTCGGGTCATATACATTTATTCATAGCCAGTGAGAGTCGGCATTACCATAAGGCTATGGGAGTTAGATGGTTTCTTTTTTAATAGGAATTTTACACAGCGCCTTTATAGTGCGGTCAATAGTCGGCTGTATGAATCTCATCTGACATGTAACGTTAAACGTTTTGAAATCTGCAAAAATGTGCAGACTTGTATGGATTTTTATGACAGAAAGTTACGGTCAAAAATCAAAAAATAGATAACCACTAATGTTATTCAATGTATATCATACTTCATACTGATATAATAAATGCGAAAGTTTAGATGGATGGATGGATGGATGGATGTTTGTTAGAGTTTGTAGCCTAAACGGCTGAACAGATTTCTTTGAAATTTAGTATAGATGTAGAGGATAGTCTGGAAGAACATATAGGCTACTCACTTTTGTTTCTTTTTAATCTACGCGGACGGAGTCGCGGGCAAAAGCTAGTGTATTTATAAAACAAAAAAAAACACCTTTTAGAAGTGTGTTCGTGCGCTATACCTAAATCTTTTAATCATGTACGTAAATGGCCTTGAGTTAACAGCTGTGACCAGCTGTAAAAAAATTGTCCCTACAATAAAAAAAAAACACGTGTTGTGTATATCTGAGGGGTGGGGAGGGAGGGATGTTTTTATGGTCTTTGAGTGTCATCCGGAGCCGGGAGTTATCTCTGGAGTTCACACGCACCGATTTGTTGACATGTCTGCTTTCTGTCTGACGATTGCTGGAACTAATTCATAAGCTGAAGGCGTTTTACGCAAATTATTTTGTTATACACCTACGTGTACATTTAACAACATAAATATTCTTTTCGTAAGATACTTGCCATGTAACATGTTAAGTACATAATATAGAAAAAATAATATTAAAATGCTAGTACGGTGAAGGTTGAAAATATTTAAAAAATAATCTAACCAAAAATGTATCCGCGTTCACTTATGCTTTAGGTCAAAGAAGTGTTCGAGTGCCACAGCCTGTTTACGATCCGCTAAAAACAATAAACATTGCAACTAAGCAAAATTGTTATTTATTGATACTTACCGTTCCTATCTCAACAATTAACCGCGAACAAGAATAAATAAATACTCATTGTTTAATATTAAAAAAAAGAAACAAATTACTTAAAAAAAATTAACTTATGTCAATTTGAACATGTATAGATAATTAAAAAAGGAATATGAATAGTTCTACTGTAAATACGAATTCATACGAGTACTTATGTTAAACTTATAAAACAAAATAAGGGTCTTCAAGTCTCTTTAGAGAATCGTTAACAATTTGTACCAATAGATAGGGTTGTCACTCGGCACTTATCAATCGGCTGCAATTAGAGCGCAGGCCCTCAGCATTACCATAACTGACGCCATATAACTATGACTCGTCCCAAGTCATAAACTTCCTTATCGTGTTGCCTCTTTTCAAACCCTACTTAGAAATGAGATATGAAACTATGTACGAGTTATTTCTCGTCATTTGTATGCGTTGTTTTGTATTAAAGGTTATTTTAACTTTAAAAAAAAACATACGCTGATGTATATTTTCAATGTATTGAAAATCGACTAATTTACTTTATTGTTTTCAGGATGGCGAAAGACTGTTTATGGGAGCGCCTGGTACATTTTATTGGCAAGGTAAGCTAGCAATTAAAAATATTTAAAAGACGCTAAATCTTTCTGACAGTTTTAATTACTATAAGGTTTCGCGTCTTTTCAAGAGTGATTATTTATATTTATTTTGTTATATAATGTGTAGATATATGAAAATTGAAATGCTAATAACCATCCACAGGAAGAACGATTTCAATAGACACTAGCGCAAGGTTCGACTACTTTATGCCGAAGGAAGGTAAAAAGAAACGTCCTCGACGACCTCTCCATATAACTCTTAACCTAAATAACATAGCGACAGGCTTACATACGCCTAATCCTTCGAAATAAACCCGATACATTTTTCAGAATTTTCAACCAACATTTCTATGACTTTGAGCGCGTAAACAAAGATCTTATGACTATAAGGTGTAACTAAAATATGTGAACCAAATTTAATTAATATTTAGTGGTCTGGATTATCTTCTAATCAGTATTTAAAAATAAAAAAAATCTTAATATAAAACGTCCACAGTAATGATGATTCTCTTCCAATTTATCACACCAATGTCACTTTGATGCTCAAAGTTCACAGAAACAATGTTGAAACTCTATCCATTGACATTCATGTCAACTCATCGATCATTTGGCATAAATCCATGCCAGAACAAAGCTTCAACTAACGTGAAATAAGCCGTCCCATATCGACTATCCATACCCATTAAACATTCAGCTGTATGGATCATGGTGTAGATGCACGAACTTCATAATCATGGCCTGTCCATATGATTTGTGCTAACTCGATGTTTAAATAATGAACAAGGTTTTCTGGACGTAGATCCCGGGAGAATTATAAATGTGTTAGATAAACTAATTTTACCATAATCAGAAAAATGCTACGCTTCAACAAGGCTTTGTGGTGAACAGCAAAATTGAAGATACCAGGGTCTTAATTTAGCCGGATTTCCGAGGGGTGGCACAAAATCGAAAATAGAATGCTTTCGTTGTTCATTAACGGCTAACGACTTTTTGAATTCATCACGAGTGCTTTGAACTTTCGTTTGGTTTTAGCTAATGATTAATTTAAATTGTCGCTTCACTATTTTTGATTGTGTTCCTCCTTTCGACAGAACTATAAGGGATTTTGATTTCATACTTTTGAAGGATATGTGTAATTTTATTTACGCCACCAAATTACTGAAATCTAATTCTGAACCCATTATTACCATTACGTATTTTATAATGGGTTTTATTGGTTTGATTAACGCTTCAAATAAACGGGGCCCACGCTTTTAACTAATTAGTAAAGAATTTAAATCATAATTGGCTTTTAACAAGGAATTTGGTACAATGTGATACCATAAGAGGTGATTATTTTAATCTTAAAATTTTAATTACGGCTATTTTAAAAAAAAAGTTTAGATAAAAACCGAAATCTGATACTTGTAAATATTTAAAATCATATTTATGTTGTATAATAACAATAATAAAATTGTATGAACAAATTTATTGAAGAATAAAGAAGACGAACAGAAATTGTCGTACTTGTATTAAAAAAAATCATTGCATAACTTTATTAAAACATGAAAAAATATTTAACATATGAGTCACATTTTAAATTCAAAGTATACTCAATTGCTTTGTCTATCCAGGTCAACTCAAAGTGCAGATGATCAATGGCAAGAGGAGTCTCATCGCTACAGAAGAGGCCAGCTCTAGTTACGACGACTCGTACATGGGCTACTCTGTGACTGTGGGAGATTTCGCGGCACAGGGCGAGCAAGCAGTAGCCGTAGGTGTACCTAGGGGGGCAGATTTAAAGGGATTGGTCAGTAGACTACGTCTTCTAATTTTATGACCTTTGTGACGTCACGATATAACCTCGTCGTATACATAAGTGATGGTTTTTGTGTCTCTTGTCTAGGTTGTACTTTATACGTGGGATTTGGTTAACATCAAGAATATCACGGGCTCACAAATCGGCGCCTACTTCGGCTACTGCCTGGCCACCGGCGACATCGACGGTGACGGCACTGATGACGTCATCGTCGGCGCTCCCATGTTCACTAAGCCTAAGTCCAGTGGATACGAGCACGGGAGAATTTACGTCATCTATCAAGGAAAGGATCGGGTAAGAGATACCTTTCTGTTTTCAAAATCTCCAGTAAAAGTACAAACAATTGCCTTTTCGTTTGCTGTGATATATTATTATCTATATTATTCACTTTTCTTTACAGTTATTCGTGAAGAATCACGCGCGTACTGGAGAAGTATCGAGGGGCAGGTTTGGATTGGCCATCACATCGCTTGGAGACATAAACTACGATGGATTCGGAGGTATGTGCCTTTTCTGTGTCACATTGACATACTCTTTCATTCTACCTTTAAAATTCAACATGAAATGACCGAATATCTTTTCGTAACTCACATTCAGTTAAGATGTGGGTTATCTTATTTCTTACTAATATTATAAATGCGAAAGTTTAGATGAATGGATATTTGATAGAGTTTGTAGCCTAAACGGCTGAACCGATGTCTATAAAATTTGGCATAGATGTAGAGTATAGTCTGGAAAACAAATAGGCACTCACTTTTGTTTTTTTAATTTCACGCGGACATGGCCGCAGGCTAAAACTAGTTCTCTATAATTATTTCTTTATTGCAGACATAGCTGTGGGCGCGCCGTACGGCGGCGAGAACGGCAAGGGCGTGGTGTACATATACCACGGCGGGGAGAGTGGTATCGCGGAGAAGTACTCGCAGGCGATCACCGCCGAGGAGATCAGCCCCTCTCTAACCACCTTCGGCTTCTCGCTCTCCGGCGGAGTGGACCTCGATGACAATCATTACACAGATCTCGCTGTTGGTGCTTACAAATCTGACAGCGTTGTGTTCCTGAAGTAAGTACTCTAATATCCACGCTTAGCAACGTTTATAAGATGTTTAAATACACGGGAAGTCAATTATTATTTGACTTCCCGTGTATTTAAACATACTTTTTTTTTAACTATTGTTCAGAAAAAAGCCTCGAGAAAAGATAAAATAGAAGCTAAACTAACGCATAACACTTAAAATAAGAGACTGTTGTAATCATTAAGTTTAAGTTATAAACGAAAATGCATGTAAAATACCTGATTTATTTGGATCCCTTGTCCCCAGGTCCAGACCCGTGGTGAAGGTGATGGCGGCGGTGAAGTTCACGGGCACCACCAAGCTGATCTCCATGACCGAGAAGAACTGCCGGCTGTCGAACGGCACGCAGGTCTCCTGCGCACATCTCATGTACTGCCTCTCTTACAACGGGATCAATGTCGACCAGCAAATAAGTAATTAACATATCATATCTTACTAATATTATAAATGCAAAAGTTTAGATGGATGTTTGTTATAGTTTGTAGCCTAAACTGCTGAACAGATCTCGATGAAATTTGGCATAGTTGTAGAGGTTAGTCTGGAAGAATGTTTACGCTGGTCACTTTTATTTCTTTAATTCCACGCGGACGGAGTCGCTTGCAAAAGCTAGTTCTATAAAGTTAATTCCGGAACCACCAAAACTTCTCAATTATTTTTATTATACCAGCATATTGACAAAGGTTTAGATTGCAATAAATATTTTAAATTTTCGCAAAGTGTGTAATTGGCATTTCTCTTTTCCAAGCGGAAGGATATATCTGTTACTTCGGTGAGTGGTACAGGCAGTAGAACATAGTCTACGTAAACATTACAATGTTCATTCCCTTAGGGAACCGTTAGAGAAGTTGTAAATAGGATGTCAACGCACCAACCACCCTTTAGTTACACTTAAATGTTTAATTGTATATTAGTATCATCGTTGTTTCGTAGTTTTATGTGCTTTTAGTTGTTTCCGAAATCACATGATGTGATCGATACTAGAAAAGAAGCATCTCAAAGGAAAATCTTCAAATACATCTAAATGTAAATACAGAGAAGAATGTTAGACATTAAGGGCCTGTCCCACCAAATTGTAAATTGTCTGATAACAATCCATATTTAAAATATGTGATGGAAATATCGGATTTTGTTCACTTATCTGACAGTGACGTCATTTTTAAGCTATCTGAGCCTCTATCAGCTAGTGGTGGGACAGGCTCTAAGCTCTGTAGACATTAATCGTTGTAAATAGTGTATTTATTATCCACGTGTGCAGATTTCGAGGTGACGCTGGAGCTGGACTCGCGGCAGAAGAGCAGCAAGCGCATGTTCGTGTTCGACACGCGCCAGACCACCTTCACCACGCACATCCTGCTCACCAAGGGACAGGAGGAGTGTCGCGAGATGGAGGTCTACCTGGACGTGAGTATATTAACAAAATTTATTTTACATATCCTTAAAGCAGTATCAAATAGAATTAAAACCTGTAAAATTTCTAGGTACTAACTTGTAAACTGGTTTAGGTATGAAATACTAAGAAATAGAGGGAATTGGAGCAATTTCTGTCCTGTTTTTTTTTATTGGACACCAACCACTATTTTCAATTTAATATATAAAATTACCTTATTAGATATAACGATGGGCGCAATTCATATAACCAAATAGCCTACAAATAATTGTACGCGAGGGTTTCTTTATGATTTACTAGCTAGCTAAAATTAAAAAAAAAAATAAGTAGCTTATGTGTTATTCCAGACTATGCTCTATATCTATGCCATATATCATCGAGATCCGTTCAGTTTAGGTTACAAACTCTAACATCCATCCATCTAAACTTTCGCATTTATAATATTAGTAAAATTGTTTATTTTTTTAACATTATATGGCTATGTGTATTTCAGGAGGAGATCCGCGACAAGCTGAGCCCCATCGAGGTGAAGATGAGCTACGAGCTGGTGACGCAGCCGTCGGGCGAGGTGGTGCCGCCCGTGCTGGACCGCACCAAGGCCAGCGCACACACCGACTCGCTCAACATACAGAAGAACTGCGGCCCCGACAACGTCTGCGTACCCGACCTCAGCATGGCCGCTTCCACGTAAGATCATTGCAACTACACCTTACAGACGTTAAAATATATAGACGAGACAGTGAGACACACTAAATTTTTACCGGTACTTTCTCTAAAAGGTCACTATTGTCAAGTTTAGAGCCACCTCGAGTTGTATTGATAAGTAATAAAACATTTTACAAAATATAAGCTCCATCTTTTGTTATAAAATAAAGTAAAAAGTGTTTTTCCAAATAAAATATAATAAAAATGTTAAAAATACTTGGTCTCTCTCGGACATCCTGTATTTTTAATTTTAATTTTAGAGGAGATTCTTGTAGGACGTCTTTTATTTGTTTGATATGAACGTTAAACTCGACAGTGAACAAACAAACTTCGTGCTGGGCACGGGAGAGAATTTAAACATCGACGTGAAGATCTACAACTACGCGGAGGACGCGTACGAGGCGGCGTACTACCTGCAGCTGCCCGCCGGAGTCAACTACACGCGCATGCAGCGCCTGGACAACGAGACCGCCAGCGCCGCCGCCGTCTACTGCACCCTGCACAGCAGGGCCCACCACAACGTGCTCAAGTGCGAGCTCGGCAACCCCATGGCCAGCGACCAAAAGGTATTTAACACGATACCAACCACTGGTTGGTACTTATGCAATCGCAACAAGCAAATAGTTTGCGTTAATTTTTGATACAGAATTCAGGGTAGATTGAAAAAAAAAGGATACAGAGCGAAGATAACAAAAATTCTATCATTCTCAATTACAGTTAAGTTGTCAGTTGCGTCAGGAGTACTTATATATACTTTATAAATACTTCTATACTTACAATAAAAACTTAAATAAAAAAAATACTTCATATTTTTAAACAATTCATGTAATTGTAACTAGCGATATTCATTTAAACACTGAACTAGAGGGCCCGCCAGGATGGCGCACAAATCAATCCTTCTAATGACATTGACAGCTGTCAGTTAGAGATGTGACGTTTAAACCAATATTCTAGTGTTGCGCCAATTCTACAGCGCAGTACTAATTTTCTTCATAACAATATATTTACACATTATATGCAATGTTATTCCAGTTGAATTTCCGCGTGGTGCTGGAGGTGGACTCGCAGGTGAAGGAGCTGATCTTCGACATGGAGGTGAACTCCACCAACCCCGAGCCGCCGCAGAGCCGCAGCGACAACAAGATGCGCCTCGCCATTGCCGTCGTCGTTAAAGCTGATCTATCCATCATAGGGTAACATGCTCATATATAAAAAAAACTAGCTGTTATATATAAAAAAAAATATAGCTTACGTTACTCACAGGTTATATAACGTAGCTTTTTTATGGTGAAAGAATTTTTGAAATTAGACCAGTAGTTTTTTAAGTTATTTCAATACAAAGAAATACACTTCTTTCCTCTATAATATTAGTATAGATTGGAAGGTAAAAAGTAAAGTTAAAGTTTTATCAATGTTTTTACAAAAGTAAACTTGACTACGAAATATGAAACAAGTCATAGTTTAATGTAGAAATTATTCATTTTAAGTCTAATACAAGTTTATGACGATATGAGCAGACTAAAACAACATAAACCTCTTTTGACTGTAAGGAATTTAGTAATATAAAGTAAAATGTTTGATTAATTCCATAGCACGTCGGACCCCCCGGAGCTGCACTACAACGCGTCGCTGTACGACGCCCTGAGCCCTAAGAACGACTCCGCGCTGGGCCCGCAGATCATCTACAAGTACAACATCAAGAACGAGGGGCCCTTCGCCGTCGACGAAGCGGACATCTACATTATGTGGCCTTACCAGACACTCACAGGTGATAAAACTCCTTATTCCAACACAAAACTAAGAAGGAAGCAAAAAAAATATTCATACTAAGATTTACCATATAAGGGGACCCACTAAAGGGCTCTGAGCCTACCCTAAGTAAGGTATAAATAGGTCATAGTCAACCACGCTGGCCCACTGCGGGTTGGTTCATTTCACACATATCTTTGATTCTTCGCCGATATGTGCAGGTTGCATCACATTTTCTTTCGCCGTAAGAACGTCGGGTAAATTATGTATATTTGTAATCGAAAATCACATTGTCACATGGCGGGATTCGAACCCAAGACCTGTAGATTACAAGTCAAGTGCTTAAACGACTGAGTCACCGACGTTCTATACTACTAATCAAGTGTAAAATTAATATTTATTGTGTGTTTCAGGCGAGAACCTGATGTACATGGTGGTGCAGCCGCAGAGCCTGGGCGAGCTGGTGTGCGACGTGGCGCGCCACGTCAACCCTGACAACCTGCAGGTCGCCAACCCCTACGCGTACATGCTCACCAAGGAGAAGGAGGGTCAGTGCTCAAATTCGTATAGGTTTAACTGTATTCTTTGTAGTTTTACTGATCTATACTATCTTGTATTAGTAATGATTTTAGCATTAAATGATTTCTTTGTTTGTAAAAAGTTCTATATGTTTCAGCTATGTTAAGCAGCGGCATGTACGCCGCCGCCCAGCTCTCTGGAGGCGCTGGATACTACGGACAACGTATGTATTGAAATTATTGTTTATTTTCAACAATAACTATAACTACACCTAGAAATACCCCAATGGTTATTACAGTTCTACAGATACTCGTAGATGATCACATTTAGTATCCAATCACAATTAACATTAAACAATTACCACAATTTATTATGAATCAATCATTACAGAATTCTGGGAACAACAAACTTTCACAAATGACAACAGTCAGAGCGGTCAAGTGTCCGGTGGACAAGTGTACAGCGGCCAGGCTGCTGACGGACACCGCGCCAGCGCTGGAGCTGCCACTGGACAGTACGGAGGTGGACAGGTTTCCAGTACACAGTACGGCAGCGGACACGTGGCCAGCGGGTACGGACGCGGACAAGGCGGCAGACAGTATACCGGCAGCGAGGGCAACAACGTGGGCACATACTTCTACAACAAGACCTGGACCAGCACCAACGACTTCGGGGAGGATTTAACACCGGAGCAACAGGAGCAAATTAGGAAAGCTTTGCTAGCTGCGGCCACCAATCCCAACTATCAAGGAACCGTCGAAAGGAAATTCACCGAGGGCAGTTATAGTCAAGGTGGCGACGTCCAGGGTCAGAGTTCATACGGCCAGGGCGGTAGAGTAAACTATGGCCAGGGTCAAACGACGTACAGTCAAGGAGGTCAAGTCCAGCAAGGAGGCTTCGAAGGCAGCCAGCAAAGCGGCTCCGGCGGCAGTTATGCGTCGCACGGCTTCGTGCAGGGCCAGGGCGCGGCCCAGGGCGGCGCGTTCGCCCAGGGCCAGGGCCAGGGCGGCCAGGTGGTGCGAGTGAGGAACAAGACGATAGTTTACGATCAAAATCATAACATTGTTTCTCAAACTGAAACGAGCACAGAATACGGATCCTTAGGACACGAAGGTGAAGCTGGCAGTTCTTTTAATACGTAAGTAAATTTGTCTTTCTTTTACCTTTGTATCATTCAGTGTTTTTTAAAACATAATGTAAATATAAAAAAATGACACATCTTTGCTATTTTATTAAGAATATTATTTGCTTTTCAGGTACGTGAACAGTCAAGCGGGCAACCAAAACCAAGGTTCCGGGCAGAACTTCGTGCACGGGCTGTGGTCGACGACGGAGACAGTGAATCCTGACCTCTTCAAGGCCGGCTCCAGCAAGTTCCGAGGACAGTCCAGCGTCACCGTCGTGGGCGACGAGGACGAAGACGAGATAGGCGGCTTCGGAGCGTACGCCGCGAACAACCCTAACAACGAATTCAGATACGGTATCGCCGATGTTTCTGGAAGCCAAGGAAACCGAGCTTCCGGAAGTGCCCAGGGCGGCTCCGGGGGCTCCGGCTCCTCGAGCTCTGGTTATCAAGCAAGCTACGGGAACGCTCAGAATACGGGATACCAAGGCGGAGCTGGATTCCAGGGAGGCAGTTATCAGGGAGGAGGTGCTTACGCTACCGGCGGAGGCAGCAGCTACTCATATTCTTCACAATCGGGTAATTTATTAATTAGTGCCTTTTGCTACAAAAGAGATATAGTTACTCTTTATAGGTTTATTCTATTCTGCAATATTCTTGTTGTGTTAATGCAGAAGATTGAGTTGATCAAGTGTTGTTGTATATTCAGGCGGTCAGAGTAGCTACAGCTCCCACTCGGGCGGCAGCTTCGGGTCCCAGTCGCAGCGCCGCGAGGGCTCCAGGCGCCGGCGACAGGATCAGGTAAGGAATAGTTAAAGTAGTCAAATTAAATGCACCAGGTTTAACATGGCTTAGGAAGAAAAATAGATGAGTAAAACATGAATATTCGTATTGCCTATTGACTACAGGGTATACTGCATAAAATTGTATCGCAATATAATATTTCAGGTGGATCTGGAATTAAAGGAGATACTGCAGAAGTGCGAGGAGAAGTACAAGTGCGAGGTGGTGCGCTGCCGCACCGGCCGGCTGGCCAAGGGGCAGGAGGTGTGGGTCGCGCTGCGCTCGAGGGTCAACGCCTCCGTCCTGAGCGAGGTGAGGAGAATACAACACGAGTGACATAGCTAGTGATATTGTAATATGACATGTATTACAAGTGTGTGTTGGTGCAGATGTCGGCGGAGCGCACGGTGGTGCTGTCGACGCTGGGCGCGGCGCGCGTGTCGCGGCTGGCGGGGGCGGGGGCGGGCGCGGGGGCGGGCGCGGGGGCGGGCGCGGGGGCGGGCGCGGGGGCGTGGCGCACGGCGGAGGCGCGCGCGTCGCTGTCGCCGCAGCTGGAGGCGCTGCCGGGCGGCGGCGTGCCGCTGTGGCTGGTGGTGCTGGCCGCCGTGCTGGGCGCGCTGCTGCTGCTGCTGCTCATCTATGCACTCTACAAGGTACTCATACAAGAATTTGCTTGACGTAAATTAATATTATACCCATCAACATCAATAACTATCTGGTAATAGCAGCATCTTCCTAGAAGTAAAAAGGAACGACCAGAACAAAGATTGCTTTATCCCATTCTTCAGAAGATACGCAGTATTTTATCCCGTCTACTATAAGACTATAACTCAATCATTTAAATTTCAGTGCGGCTTCTTCAAGCGCAACCGTCCCTCGGACCACGCCGAGCGGCAGCCGCTGAACGGACGCGACGAACATCTTTGATATCCGACCACCGACCTGGGCGTGGCCAGCGACACGCCCGGCACGCCGCACACCGCCGACACGGCCGACACGGCCGACACGGCCGACACGGCCGACACGGCCGACACGGCCGACACAGCCGACACGGCCGACACGGCCGACACGGCCGACACAGCCGACACGGCCGACTCCAGCTCGTCCAGCTCGTCGACTGACGCCGCCAGTGACGTCACCAGCCAAGACTCGTCCAGCGGAAGGTACTGACATCACGCGAAACATAAAAAAGTCCTGGTGTTTAAGTTTTGAATGTAAAAGGAATTTTAGACTTTTAACCATCTTCATATCGTGTCTGATGAAAGAAGGAATTTTCTAGAGATTTCTATAGCAAATGTTAGAATGTTTTTCAATACTGTCAGTCCTGTAACTATTTGTGAATAGTTTTTAGTATTTAGGTAATATCGCTGGTGACGTCACTGACAGTAATGTGTTAACGCACATAGGTGGCAGACAAAGTACATAATGTAAACCTAACGATTTCGCTGTACACATTGTATTCGTAATAATAGGACAATTTACATCTTTTAATGTTTTAATAGTACTTTGTCTTCCAACTATGGTAATATTAAAAAATGATATGAAAAATATTTTTTTAAGTTAATTTGCAATAATTAGCTCCAAGATAATCTGCCAATTGTAAATAATATGTACAGTCGCACAGCAGAGCCTCATGAAATATTGTAAAAATGATTCTTTAGAGCCTTAGAAGTTTTTTTTTTTTCGAAAAACTTAGTAAGGCATCGATGGATAGTCGAATCACATTTTAAAATATTGTTTAGATTATTAACTAGTCACTTCAATGAAATATATAATGTAATTTTCAAAATAGGACATAAACTAGAGAAAAAATATAAAAAAAATCATATATAGGTGAAAAGTCTTGTTAAGAAATGTGATTTATAGAGTATAGAGTATAAGTCTATTTTTATAATATAAAAATGGAAAAGTTGCACTATTTTGGAATTATTTAATACTGGCCGACTCAATGCAGTTTAGAAATTCATTTCTATAAAATATGAGATCATTTATAATGAGAAATTTTATATATTAATAATATTTACAAATCTCCTCCTTAAAAGTGTTGAATGCTAATATTTTTTTAATTAGCTACCATAGTCCTAATTAAACATTTGAAATGTTTAGGTAAAACTGTGTGTGAATCAGGCCTTATATATGTAAAATTTCATATCACATCAAGAGAGTTTTAGACATTTTTGTATTAGAAATAACTCAATAAATTAGTCAATTAAAAATAACATATCTGTCTACGATTTAAATTTTTAGGAAAAAATATTTTTAGTAATTTTAATTAGTGTTAATACAGCTTTTTGCACAAATTTATATACACGAGTAAACAAAAACGTAAATTAGCTAGTATATGTAAATTTCATTGTATAGTTGATAATATTTTGTCTTTTGATATTTTCCATATGGTTTATAAATCTTGAGATAATTTTAAACCGTAAAGAAAATGTAACTACGAATAAATCTTTTTGTTTCATGTTTAATAGGACCGATTAATTTATTAAAACTATATTTGTCAGTATACAGGGTGATTCTAACGGACAGAGCAATGGTTTTGTGTAGTTAGAGGACTTCAATAGCTAAGCTCAAAGCCGTTGCTCCGTTCGTTAAGAATCATATATAAATACTTGAGTTATCTTAAACTGTTTAGGTATATAAAAACAAACTGAATCTGAATAACGTGCCTTTTAACTGCCAGTTACTAATAAATTTTAATGTAAATAGTATAAGAATATTGTATTATTAATAATTTTTAGTTGTTACGATTTTCCACAGAATTTAATTGGATATTTTAAAATTGTACTTAATTTTTGTATATTTATATCTCACGAGGTCGATATCTGGCAACATTTTTAATAGTAAAATAACTAGGTTCTTAACTATCATTTTTGTATACAGTTTTCTTTTACTACAAATAAATTAAATTCTGTGTAAAATTGTAAACGCATAAGATTCTTGTGAGCGTTAACTACGCTATTGTTATATTTTTATTTTAATAATTTATTTGTCATAATTGTATTAATTATTAATAATTCCGCTTCTACTTATAAGTTGAACTAAAATAGAAATATAGAAGCCATAATAATGGAGCAAAAAGTTTGGTTGTTTGTCTGGGTAATTATTTTGCATTTACCAAAAAAAGTAAAATCGTAATAAACTTTTTTTTTGTTTTAAAAACGTCTTTTCAATACACCCCTTAACAGCGTGCGCACACCTGAAACTAAACTATCGCACAACAGTTTAGTCGCGATTTGATTCCTATGAGTTCCTTCACTCACTTACGAATAAGAAACGCGGTACAATTTAAAAAGTTTGTAGACGGACTTATAGTGTAACGTATTTCATGTTTTACCAAAAGATAAGCCTTTTATAAACTTATATAAGATAATGTTTCTCGTTTATTGTTCATTAATAATAAGTGTTAAGTGATTGATCGGTCGCTATAAAGATCTCTCGGAATATAAAAAATAATGAAAACTATTTACATAATAGGTGTGATTGCCTTGCTGGCAGTGCAAACTACACACGGACATTTGGATGAACTACTCATCGGTCTCGGCAACACCGCAAGAGGTGTCCAACCATTCGGTTTCGGACTTTCGTTGGGTTTTAACAAGAACCGTGATTACGGATACCCTTATAATAGTTACAGTGATGTGTACAGGCTGCAGCAAGAGAACGAATATTTACGGCGACAATACGAAGCTATGGTGCAAAGATACCGCAGACCTGGACCAGACAATATACACGTGAACAACAACAACTATATGATGATGAAGCCATATGTTAATGATCCCGATAGAACTGCTGCAGGCATCGATCTGAGAAATTTGTGAAGTGGCACATAACATCTTCGTCGTAAACCGTTCTCTCTGTTGCGTCGTTCCCGTCTGTTTGTTAGCCGTCTTATTGTGTTATATTGTTTCTTTTGTGGTCACGGCCTTACTGCTTACATTTTTTATGTATAAACTTATAATAAAATTTATATTTTGTTAAACATGTGATTTAACTCTTTGACCTCCGCTGATTAATATAAAAGACGTCAACGTGGAAAAAACGCATGAAACGTAGACGATAAATAATCTATTTTTATGTTGAGGTATGGTTATACTTATGTGTTTGAAAATAAAAGCAAATTAAATACATCAGTTTTTTAATTTTCCTGAAATGTTTCAATGTTTTTTAATTCATTTCTTTTAGGGTAATATAGACAATCTTAGTCTATATCTATACTATCTATACTTCTATACTATTATAATAAAGCGTAAACACACACTTCTTTGTTGCATAAGATGTCAGCAATTACAGCATATTTTTGAATAATTCTTTTTTTAATAAAACGCCCTACACTTACGTCATGCTTTAGGCTACATATTTTCACGTCATTAAACTTAGGTGGTAATATTATATTGCCTAGCAGCAAAATTACTTTTTCCTATACTTTCACTTATCGCTTTTTGCCTTCTTTTACTTTTAAAACTAGAATCAATAGTAACCGTTGTGTGTCTTTCAAGTAGTAAATGAAGTATGTACAGTTTTCTAACTCTCAGTAATTTACATTCCAAATAAAGCCGTTTTGTGGGATATCTATAGGGCTTATTGTACATAATTTTTAATAGGGACCGTTGACTACGTTCAAGTTCAAGTAGTTTACCTTTAGTAGCGCCACCCCAAACAGGGATGCAATATGTCAATATCGATTGAGCCAGGCCAAAGGACACCTGATTTAATAGTTTGTATGTAGCAACATTTCGTAGTTTTTTAAAAATCCATATTAGTTTATATGATGTATGAAATATCATATGATGTATGAAAGAATTGTAGATCTCAAAAAGTTCTACAGAAAAGTCCGCGATAGCATATACGAGTATCTATCTTTAGCGGTTTTCTTACAATAACCACTTTTTTGTTTACAACATGAATTAAAACCCCTACGCTTTTTGCAGCGTTCTTTTATTGGTTTCAATATTAATCCTTATCCAAATAAATGCGTTTGTTATCAGGAGAATTTAATATAGAATAAAATTGTTCTTTTGAGTATTTAAATTGGACTAATAGTTTAGAAGATATCGCGAACACAAACAATAAGGGTAACCGAAAAATCAGCTTACAAGCTACCGGGCATAGAAATTTGGAATCTTGCATCGGTAGATTTCTGTTATTACGTAGATTACTAGTAAGTTAATACTTTTGGTAATAGGTTGAAAAAAAGAGCGAACGTAATAGGTTTTATTTGTAATTTCACGCGGGCGAAGTCGTGAGCAACAGCTAGTCAATAATATAACAATCATAGCACATAACCCTAATGAGCCAAGACGTCTCGAAAAAAATTGTAATATATCTCTACAGATACACTAACAAGAAAAGGCATGAATATATCTATTTAATCTGGCGGCTTCGTCCACGTGGAATTTAAAATTATAGCCTACTAGCTTTCGCCCGCGGCTCCGTCCGCGTGGAATAAAAAAAAACAAAAGTGAGTAGCAGCAGTGAACGCATAGGCGTTTATTCCTTATCCATATCCATATCCTTTATTTTCTACATCTATGCCAAATTTCATCGAGATCCGTTCAGCTGTTTAGGCTACAAACTCTAACAAACATCCATCCATCCATGTAAACTTTCGCATTTATAATATTAGTAAGTTAAGATGTTACTCAGTGATAACATTTTCGAATTATTTCAATACATACAAAAATCCAATAATACAAATCTTTCTTTGTAACATTAGTATAAATGTAATATGAATATCATAAATCTAAAACCAGATTGGTACATGCAGGGTTTATGATCCGCTCCGAAATGCTTAGCAACTCTGCCGACTTTAACAGTGAGTGGCAGTGAATGTGAATGATGTATGGATTGAGATTGAGATAGATGTATGGATGTAGAAGTGAGAGTGTGTCAGGACCGCGCCAATGGAGGTCCGTGGTATCTGTCTACCCTTCTCAGTTACGGACGTGAGTTATGTTAATGTTGTCTGTATGTAATATCGGAAGTGGCGAATTTCCATTTCTTATAACACTTTTTTTTGTTTGTCCGTAAATTCGACCAAGTATCTGGTTAATGTCCGAAACGGCTGGACCGATTTTGACAGAACTTTTACTAAAAGATAGCTTATGTTGAAGTGGCTCAGGATTTTCCAAAAAAGCGCTGATGAAACCGCGTGCAACCGTTAGTGTTTAGATAAACATTGTAATTATAAATGTTAATGGAACTGCGTGTAATTTGTTATTTTACAGAACTCCTAGTAAATTTCGTAAAGTTCGAATTCCAATGTAAAGGGTTAATGCCCCCCTCCACCCTTTCGTCACGATCACGCATTGTTATCTTGTGCATCAAAATTACAAAACATTGTTGTTTAAGTTTACTGAAATAGAAACGAGCTGTGGAAGCTAAGAACGAGCGGAGCTCTACATGATGCTCTCGCAATTCTGCAACCTGACAATACAGGTAATTTATCAATAATTTGAGTTATTTGGAGGAAAAACCCGGTGCGCCGACTCTACGAGAGTAGGATAGGGTAGGGGAGATGACGATGAACCTAAAAACAACACTTCAAAAGGAAGTGTTTAAATATTGGAATTTTATACAATCCACAGGAAAATTATTTGTTTACAAATTGGACATTTACCAGAATATATTATATGTGTATTTAATAATCTTTAAAACAACATTTTGCACATTGCCAAAATAGTTTTGTAAAATATTTTTCTTAGGAATATTATACAATTTCTGGTTTTCACATATTAACGGTAACATAAATATTATAAAATACAGATCTGACTTTCCGAGGTCAGTACATCGACTCGCTTCTCTCGGTAATTCCTTTGTATTTACCACAATTATCAATACTGACCTAAGGTTATCAAACATACATAAAAAGTATCTAAAGTGAGCCTGCATTTGAATCATGTTTTTACGAAAAATGTATTCTGTGTTCAATTATGTATGTTAGTTACAACTCTTCATCATCATCTCCTTATCCTACTCCCGTAAGGTCGGCGCAACAGGTTTTTGTCCTCCACATAACTCTATCATACGTCATCTCAGTCATCACTCCCTTTTTGATCATGTCACCTTTCACACAATCCAATCCATCCATCTCTTTCTAGGTCTACCTCTACCGATGTACCCTTCCACACTCATAACTAGTTACATGTTATATGTTAGTTACAACTGGCACTACATATGTAAGTTGCACGATATCATTCTAATCTATAAATTAAAAATTTATGGTGCAATATGACACAAATAACACAAAACTTACTAATAAAACTCTTAAATTATTAATAGCACCGCTGCATCTTTTATATAGATGTTTTAATAGTACAAGATATGTAAGAGTTTCGTCATCGGACGACACGACAGACTGCCAGGCAGGTACCATCTTCACCATCTCGATGGCTGGCATTCCACAACTGTGCGGTTTTCGCGGAAGTTTCTGTCCTCGGCGTTATTTCCCAACCAATATAACTTATGGTCTATCAAGAAGCGAGCCTATCATTTCTTCAAACGCCGGCAACGCATCTGTAGTTCCTCTGGTGTTGCGGATGTCCATAGGCGTCGTTGATCACCTCTGTTCCCGCCGCTCTTAGGCCCCCTTTTATTATAAAAAGAAGGCTACAAAAATAGTTAAATACGTTATAAACAAAAGTTGTAAATGAATCATAAAGTAAATATCGGAGAGCAAAGGCAACAAAGCCGCCGAGAATATTGCCGGGCTTTAGTGGCGCATCGTGATATATGAAGAACAATAAAATAAATTGGATAGAGCGGGAAATGCGGCCTCCACATCACAACTAGTTACCTATAAGCTGCAATAAACAAGATGTCTATTGTACATAGGTAATATTAAAACATTATAGCCTCTAATTGTACTTAATAGTAACTTGTTTTAAATGGAATCGATAGCGAGGGTAATGCAGAGCACACACGTTAATTTTTGTACGAAACAGACAAAACTATTGTATGTGAAAACTTTAAAATATTGTGTAACACTCAATTCTGTGTATTAACATGATATACGCGATTCTTACATTCTCCGAGATTATTTTAAACGTGCAAACTTAACAGTTAACCTATACTGCGCTTTTTTTATATTTTATATTAAAAATATTTGCAAATTTTTGTTAAGCTATACTCTATACTATTATAATAAAGCGTAAACACACACTTCTTTGTTGCCTAAGAAGTCAGCAATTAGGCTATATATTTTCACGACATTAAACTTAGGGGGTAAATATTTTGGATAAAAACCCTAATGTGGGAAAGAGACCATAAGTTGCTGCCAACATCAAGAAAGTAAGATCGCTAAGGTTTGTCATGTCATGTCATGTCATTTTGACATTTGCAATTTAGGATATGACAAATGTAAACAATAAAATAAAGTTTTTATAATTTCACGCGGATAAATCCGCACGCGAACAGCTAGTAACATTATAAATGCGAAAGTTCAGATGGGTGGATGGATGGATGTCTGTTAGGGTTTGTAGCCAAAATTGCTGAACGGATCTCTACGTAGGCACAGATGTAGAGGATAGTCTGGAAGAACACACTTACTTACATTTGTTTTTTCTTAAATTACACGTGGACGGAGTCGTTGGCGAAAGCTAGTAATATAATAAAGATTACGTTAGGCGCTTCGCACAAGAACATTAATAAAGCAAAAGCTTTATTAATGTGACATTGTAAACTATCATTTAAATTTTTTAATTTTTTAATTTTTAATTTTTTAATTTAATTTTTTTAATTTAAATGATAGTTTACAATGTCACATTAAGATAACTTACAATATTCCTTCAGACTAATAGTTACTTAAATATCAGTTAATACATATCTTGAAAAAATTAAATCGTAGTCGTTCGTAGTCCTGAACTATGTATCTAAGTGAACACCACAAAGAAACATTCCTAGGTATTTTTTAAAATTTACTACTCGCCGATAAGAAATGCAGTACAATTTAAAAACGTTTGCAGACAGACTTATTTAAGTGTATATAAAGAAAACGTAGTATGCTCGTTGTTCATAAACATAAGTTTGGAGTGATCGAGCGGTCGCTATCAAAAGTTCTCGGAATATAATATAATGAAAACTATTTACATAATAAGTGTAATTGCGTTACTGGCAATTGTGCCAACTACACACGGACATTTGGATGAAATTCTTGTCCGTCTCGGCCTTATGGTGAGAGGGATCAAACAAAGAATTTTCGGAGTTCCTTACCCTGTTTACAGGAACCCATATAATGACCCTTATTATAGTGATGTATACAGACTGCAGCAAGAGAACGAAAATTTAAAGCGACAAAACGCGGCTATGGTGCACTGGGATCGCAGACCCGAGGAGGTACACGTCCACAACAACAACTATATGATGATGAAGCCATATAATGAAGATCCCGATAGAACGGCTGCAGGCATTGATCTGAGAAGCTTGTGAAGTGGCACATAACATCCTCGTCATAGACCATTCTCCCTTGAACGTTAAAAGAAGATAAGAAACAGACTGAGAGTTACAAGAATTCATAATTTTAATAGGAAAAATCATGGTTGCATTTACTATCTATATGTACTATTATAAATAAATTGGTAATTTAAAAATTCTTGCTCATTGTATAATGTATTTTTAAAGTAGCTTTCACTCGCGACACTAGAGTATGTGTTTTTCCAGAATATCCTCAACAACTATGCCGAATTTCATCGAGATCTGTTCGGCAGTTTAGGCTACAAACTCTAACAAACATCCATCTATCTACACAAATTTTTATGTTTGTTTGTACCCATCCATCTAAACTTTCGCATTTATTTGTAAAGTAAGATGTAATGAGTGTTATGTATACGATATACAGAGTTAAATTATTTAAACTTTCGTGAGACATTTTATAACTAATTATTTTACGGCTCTTACTCTTACTCTTAACATCAACAATGACTCTTCAATATTGAGCCCGTCGACATCGTCGCCGCCGGCGCACGCAACGGCAACTGCACCCCCGGCGCCCCCCCGCCCCCTCAAGTCGCGCCCTTCGTGCGATGGCTCGCAGTGCGAGACGCGACGCGACCGCGATACAACATCATTAACCCTCGCCCTGAAGAAGGACCCCCGCAGGGTCTGAAACTGTCGGTGCCGTCACCGAAAAAAGTATACGTGAGTAAGAGCCGTAATAATTAGATATACAGAGTATCTGAGATTTTTATGATAAGGATGTTATGTATTTATTTAACAATAAAAGTAATGGAAATAAATCAGTTTTTTATTAATTCTTCTGCAATAAACACTTTATGATGTAATAATTTCCTATTTATAATGTTTCAATATTATTATTACAAACGATAGACACAAAGAGATTAAACCTTAACTTGGTAGACATTCATTTGAATATCTATATCTATATCTATATCTACATATATCTATACTAATATTATAAAGAGGAAAACTTTGTATTTTTGTATGTATTGAAATAACTTAAAAACTACTGGGCCGATTTTAAAAATTCTTTCACCATCAGAAAGGTAATTTATCTGTGAGTAACATAGGCTATATTATGTTATTACTAATGTTTAAGAACTATTAATAAACACCGTGTTTCTGGACGCCGCCGTTAAAAATTCACTAAACTTTAACATGCCTAAACCGTTAGAGGTATATAAAAATGATGTATGAAAGAATTGTAGATCTCAAAAATTTCTACAGAAAAGTCCGCGATAGCATATATCTATCTTTCTCGGTTTTCTTACAATAACCACTTTTTTGTTTACAAAATGAATTAAAAACCCTACGCTATTTGCAGCGTTCTTTTATTGGTTTCATATTAATCCTTATCTAAATAAATGCGTTTGTTATCAGGAGAATTTAATGTAGAATAAAATTGTTCTTTACAGTATTTAAATTGGACTAATAGTTTAGAAGAAATCGAGAACACAAACAATAAGGGTAACCGAAAGATCAGCTTACAAGCTACCGGGCATAGAAATTTGGAATCTTGCATCGGTAGATTTCTGTTATTACGTAGATTACTACTAAGTTAATACTTTTGGTAATAGGTTGAAAAAAAGAGCGAACGTAATAGGTTTTATTTGTAATTTCACGCGGGCGAAGTCGCGAGCAACAGCTAGTCTACTAATATTTCCTTTAACCATTCCAACTAAGCTCTAGGCTTGTGCTTGGATATGGTTCACGACAATAGTCGAATGGCGGGATTCGAACCCTCGACCTCAAGATCGGTAGTCCGTACCCCAAACCATTAGGCATTAGGCTATTGGCAACATTTAAATAAATATTTATTATTTATATAAAACATCTTTATTGTTGTCATAAAAAAATAGAATACAGTTTCTTATGCACTAAAGTTTACATAAATTGACAACAATGGGCTGCAGGCTCAGCGTGATACTTGAAACACAAATGAAGTATATATTTTACTTATTTCACGTTAAAATAAAGTAGAATATCAGTACTTAATACTGCTTTTACTAATAGTACATTATTATTTTAAAACACATTGTAATTTTGTTTAAACGTAGCAATAGTTTCTCTAATATATAAAACCGCAGAAAACAGCTTGAAATGAATGAAAATAAATTCTTCCTTTGTTTTTAAACGGTATTTAACTACCGACGCCATGTTTTATCCTGCTATTTTGGAAGTTTAATGGCGACGGCGATGACATTAAAACTTTATTTAAATTGTTTAGAAAATATTCACAAATAAAATATTTAAAAAATGATCGTATGCTTTTTGATTAACTAAGTTTAAGGTGGTTTACAGCCGCGTACTGAAACGAATCCTAAACAATTTGCTTCATAAGAGCTTGCAACCTGACAGGCGACAAAAATTTAATAGAATTTGGAGGTTAAGCGTCGCCTTAAGACGCTGTTATATATAAGTGTTGCTCTTCAGGTCGTGGTAATTTTTAAGTTGTTAACTTATTAATTCGAGTCCTAATTTCATCTCTGCAAACGTGAAAATCGAATTGAACTTGTGTTTACTTTATACGAATGGAACTCGAACATATACCCTAGTGAGAAGTCTTTGTTAAAAGAACTGGAAAATAACTTTTGGAATCAGAAATAACGTCTTTCCAGACGCATCATTTATTTGAAGGAGTCTCTCATTAACATCTGTTGATTCATTTCCTTATCTCCTAAATGAATTGGTTCTTTCCTGAGATTAACTGTCGCACTCAGAGATCTGGAATGTTCTTATCCCACTTAGTGTCGGGGATTGTAGGCGCCTTAATATTGAAGAAGTTAATATCTATTTTAAACTTTACAATTCACTAAGAAGGGGAGGAGCTCCACCCCTACTTGCCCTGTTGACGCCCATGTCAGAGACCTTAGCACAAGATAAGGCAGCTGCATATATAAAACAAATCTATCATATCATATTCATAACTTTACAGTCATCAAGTGGTCGGTATCACGAGCTCTATTAAAATAGAAAAAATGAAATCAATTTATTTAATAAGTGTTATTGCTTTGCTAATTGTGCCAACTACACACGGACATTTGGATGAACTTCTTTTTGGCATCGGTAATACCGTGAGAGGTATCCAGCAAAAATTCGGTTTCGGGCTGTCTTTGGGTTTCAACGGACACCCTAATAATGGATACCCTTATGATAGCTACAGTGATGCGTACAGGCTGCAGCAAGAGAATGAATATTTAAGGCGACAATACGAAGCTATGGTGCACAGGGACCGCAGACCTGACGCTGAACAGATACATGTGCATAACAACAACTATATGCTGATGAACCCGAATGGTGTATATACTAGCGACCCAACACAACAAGGCTGATAAGCAAGTTTTGATGACGGTACGCAAGGTAGCGTCTTCTAAGCACAAGCATTACACGCCATTGGGATAATAAAAATGAAATGATTATTGATAAAATTCCAAAATGAAATGTTAAACAAAAGTATTTAAACATAAATAATTTCAATAATTAGTGCTCATTAATACCAATATTATGATTAGTGAAATATGTAATCTGTGCTTTTATTACGAGTATGTGTAATACATAAATATTGTATTAAAAAAGTTAAAAGTAAGGACGTGTGTTTAATTTATAAAGGTTAAAATAGGATATGCAGTACTGAATTGTTTACAACTTGTCTGACAAAGTGCAGATAGCCTAATACTTAAGGGTACAGATTTCCGATATACTTCCGATAGACAGTTGGAACATCTATTCATCCATTCAAATTTTCGCATTTATAATAATAATAGTAAGATAAAATATGACAGAAACTTCATAATTCGCTCGAGAAAAGATAACAATATCGTTCGGTATTTCCGATGTGTTTACCATTATCGTCAAAAAAATTGACCTCAGAGCACTTTATCTATACTAACATATTAAATCCGAAGAGTATTTTTGCACGCTTTATGCTAAGAAGTATCAAATTTTATTAATAAATACTTACACAAATTAACTTATAAAATGGGTAAAAACATCCCAAAATAAATCTATTCCCCAGGATCGAAGTTTAGTGTACATAAGGGACTGCATTTCTTGGTACACACTCAATATATGAAAATTAAAGCTAACCATGCAAAAAAAATTGTTAATGTTGGTAGTCAAAAATATCACATTGAATACAATCCTATAAAAGTATCCGAAGTTAAAAATATTATGGCTTTTGTGGGGATACTGAACAAAAGCTGGAAACATCTTTTGAGACACGCTGATGGTATAGTGCTTTGTGTTGATTGAAATTGTATTGTTTAAGTAGCGCTGCTTCTGCCGGCTTTCGCTAACGTAGGCTATCTTACTTCTTACTACAATAATAGATAGAGGATATGAGGGACTCTACCTACCCAAATTTAAGACTAGGCCATAGTCAACCACGCTGGCCCACTGCGTATTAGTTGACTTCACACATATCTTTCTTCTTCGCCGATATGTGCAGGTTGCACCAGGATGTTTCCTTCACCGTAAGACTACCGGGTAAAAAGTCAAGTACACCCCCTGAGCCCAGAGAAACCCCTAAGCTTCCGACGCTTATAGGCTGATAATAAGTCAAGTAAAAATTAGACTTATTATAGGGAAGGAAGGAAAGGAGGAAAGGAATAGGAAAGGCCATGACTGTAAAACACTAAAATGATTCTTTCATCGGTATTTGTGAGTCTTCTGATACTGTTTCAGAGAGTCGTAATGAGATTTTAATGTAACACCTTGGGCGATAATCGCGTTTGAATTATTCACACGAGGAGAGTTCGAGTTAGGGTTGCCGCATCTTCGCGACACCATCGTGCGTTTTCGAGATACCTTAGAATTATATACGACGATGGATAATGATTATGGACGTCAATATTTATTACAAATACTTGTAGAGTGTGTAGGTAATTTTTTTCATCTGCTAAAGAGTAAGGATGATCATCGTTTTCTTAATTTGCCAAAGTATCAAGGGTTGACAACTAGTCTTCATTTTCCTTGTTGTTGACAGCCCTAGCTCGAGTGGAATAGGTTCGCTCGATTTATTCACAGCTTACGGAACACAGTACGCATGGTATTTGAAACGACTCTCTTACTAAAGAAATAGGATTATGGCAAAAGCATTTCTATTAGAACCACTGCCTACGCCTCTACAACACAACCGTGAGTGTTTGTCTTCATTTTCATTTGTTCGTACTAAAATTTTTAATATGTAACTAAATACAACGTAAGAGAAGAACTATTTTTCCGTTAGCTACAAATTAATATTGAAAGCTATTCATCCTGTAAACGTAAGTATGAGTTTGTACCTAATTTTCCGTATCAGTTAATTTTACGGTGTTGCTACAATATTCCGCATGTTAAGGGATCGTAATTTGATTAAGAGTAAGTGATCAATGCATGTCAATGCTAGATAAGAATTGATAGCTGTGGAACGACAGCCAGGGGATATTGATCGATGGACGGCAGCGGTAGGTAATGGTTTACGTGCAACGCCTTGCTACGAAACTCAAGCTTTCTATATCCATAAATTCTTTAATTTACTTATGGTATGTTCACGAAGAAAGCATTTTTTATATAATTATCAATAGAATAATTTCCGATTGCATTAATAAGATGCTTTCGTATATTTTGCAGAAATAAATGATGACATACGTGGCGATAAATGCATAAAACAAAGTTTTGCATCTCGAGAGAGTCAAACTCGAGTCGCAGATCGCAGGTGCACAGATAAAATATTAACAAACACATCCGCACCGCAAGTATTACGTTCGCAAACACTTATAAAAGTTCCCGCGAACCCACGGAAGTGCTTCGTAACTTTGCCAAGTCGCAAACATGGCCGCCGTTTGTCATGCCGCGCGACACCGTGTCAACTTAACTACTTAAGGACAGTTACTAACTTCTTTTATATTTGAATTATTTATGTAATAAGTAGATTTCGCCCGCAGCTCCGTCCGCGTGGAATTAAAAAAACAAAAATGGCCTATGTGTTCTTCCAGACTATCCTCTACGTCTAAGCCAAATTTCATCAAGATCTGTTCAGCCGTTTAAGCTACAAACTCTAACAAACATCTATCCATCTTAACTTTCGCATTTATAATATTAGCAAGATAAGTAGTTGATTTTTTAATCCTTTCAAAAGAGATTCAATTACGTACGTTACGTAGGACGTTGTGCCATACACGTACATACATAGAAAGATGCACCCAGCATTTAAATTGGCATTGCGTCGGGATGAAGTGCGAACTACAGCAAGTACCTACTTGCTGCTACAGAGCTGTGTGCTATTGCAGCTGCATTGTAATGGAGTATAACAGCTTGAAATAAACCAGACGATGCGACATCGTCACTAGAGATCGGCGCATTAAATAATTCGTGCGCTGCGCGAATGTGGCGCCCTCCCAGAGAGCAATGAAGTACGGATCTATTTAGTCCTAAATCTAGACATTTGAAATAGAAGACAATAAAACACATTTCCAAATTATATTCGTATAAGTTGAGTTGGTATACTCGTATACTGATAGATTATTCAAAACAGCCACTAGCAAAGGAATTAGCTTAAAAATATAAATAAAACTAGAATACACAAATCGTTAATTACGACAAGTATTTAGGTATGAAAATAATTTAAGTTTCAAAGTTTTTGTTGTCAATAACATTTGTTAATCTTTGAATTTGTCACCCTGTTCCTATTAAAGCTTTCAATTTAAATTTAAATAACATTTCACGATAACTTCTGTAACTATTTGTCGAACTTTCACCAAGTTGGACAATATCGCTTTTATTCACAACACAAAATTCACAGTTAATATTTCAATAGGAAAACTTTGTGCTCGTGAACTCCGAGGTAAGGTTGAGGTGGTGACGTCGCCAAGTGTCACATAAACTAGAACAATACTAACAAAATATTCCGGGAACCGAGCACACGAATGACAAGGTCTATGTAATATCAATAGATAAATTTATAGCTAGCATTGTCACGCAATACGAGAATGTATGGTTAGAATAAGATAACAAAAACGTAACTATATTTTACGAAAATCTTTAACAAAAATGCTGAAGTAAAGTTATCTGCAACGTGATAAACAGAAATTAAAAAATTATGTACTTGAATGCAATAATTTGTAATGAACTAGCAAGCTAGACTTAGACTTCGGGATTTTACCGTGTTTACTTCCGTTTTTACGGGGGACTTCTATAATCAAGAGTTGATCCAACGTTATTACAGCGTTGTTTGAATTGATAAATGTTTGTTAGAATTTTTAGCCTAAACTGCGGAACGGATATCGATGAAATTTGGCATAGATGAAGAACATAGTCTAGAAGAACGAATAGACTTACTTACTTTTTTAACTTCGCACTGACAGAATCGCGGGACAAAGCTAGTATTCATATATTTCAACAGACTTACTTACTTACTTACTTACTGCGTTGACGCAGCGACCCAAAGTGGGTCTTGGCCTCCGACACGAGAGAGCGCCAGCGTCGTCTGTCCTGCGTCGTCGCCTGCCAGCCGATCGACTCTATTTCAACAGACTTGATAGATATAAATACAAAGTGCATATTCAGGTTCAGTTCGCGAAGGATGCTTGAGTTAAAATGCGTCGGGCGAGTGCGTTCTCTCGTACCGTAGCGCGACTTCGTTGCCATCAATCTGAGCAAATATCAAACGATGTTCATGTTAAGATTTGAGTGATGTTAAGTTTGACTCTTTTAGAGTATAATCACTGCGCTCTTTTCGCCGCAGCCAGCGATCCTTGTTGTCTCCATCGCATAACAATTTATAGTGCAGAAAAAAGTCATCCGTAAGGACCACAATCAAGAAATAGGCTTGAACAAAGCGGTTAGTTCGCTCCTTATGTATGTAGGTTGTGGCTCATTCAAATAAAAAATAAACTCGTAATTTAGTGCTTTTTTTTAATATCTACACACTTTTTCCAAAACGCATCGTCATTCCCCGTCGTTCTTTCTTTTTCTTCCCTAAACTTAAACTAATTTAAAAACCAATGTCCAAATATGCAATTCGAAATCAATTAAAAAGAAAACATATTAAAAGAAAACATAATTATAGTGTGTCTAAATAAGATAGATTAGTTTGATAAATTATGTATATGAAGTATCGAATTCAATTTGTATGATGGCAAATGCCGTACTTAATAGACAGGTATCGTAGTGAGTAGTGACGAAACAAACACGCATAGCGAACAATTATGAACTATCGATATTCGGTTTAAATAAAATTTATCGAACTTAAATAAAATTATTATTTTCTAATTAACTAATTTAGAGGACAATTCTAGTATTAATTATGGTGTAGAGAATTTAGCGATGACAATAATAATAGCGAAATCAAATTCGATTACGTACGGCTGTAGTAGTAATAAATATTTAATCACTCTCATCATTTGTAATGGTTCTGCAGGTCATTATTAATTTGACTAAGCAGTGTTTTGTTTTAAATTCATAAGTTATAACTATGAATCTATCGATTCCAACTTCCATAAGAATAAAAATCGAAAATCGAAAAGATTTATGCTTGATTTTACACAACCCATCCCAGTAGGGATACAGGGACAATTTAGTAAAATTGTCACATGAATTAACATGAATTGTCAAACTAATCTAAATTATTTAGACACACTATAACCTCTTTATCAACGTATTTGACCTCCTTATCCATGTATCTCTAGAACCATTTTTATAGTTTAACTCTGAATATTTCTCTCGTGCAATAAAATGATAGGCAATTTAAATTCCGTGCTCGTATCTGGGCAGGTATACAAATATAAGTCTAGTTGTCCTGATGTTAGCCGATTTGTGTTGGGCATTTCCGCTCGATCAAGCAGATGTCTGAGTGAGCCGATGTTGGGACAAGATTTACAGATCTCCAGAGAAGTACCGACAGCATTGACTTATTACACATTAATACTATCAGCAAAAATCAAATAATTTATTCCTAATTATATCCGTACTTAAATATATTAGTTATTCTTTTTTCATTCAATTAGTTCTGTTGATGATAAATTGGCAAAATATAAAAAGTATTTTGTTTGTTTGAATACTTATTTGAAATCAATTGTTTTTACTACTTCACTAAAAAAAAATATCTATTTTTGAATCTATCTCGAAATTCTTGTCGATAAAATTAAAGTTAACAATTTTTCTGTACGTTTACTTATTTGCAAACTGTACGCATTTTTTAAATTTTCATTTAAGTCGTAGTAGAGGACATTTTCTCGACCGCGATCTACACAAATATTTGAACGAATAGACTAGGAGCTAAACCTGCTTTATCTTTTTCTATGCACAATTTTGTATTCCCTTTTTTTTCGTCGTTAACATGCTTAAAAGATTTCAAAAACAATTAATAGATTGCAGAAGGGTTGCGGTAACGATTTGTAAAGCAGCACATAAATAATTCCCGGGAGTGCACCTCACCGTCTGACGCTAGCTGCACGAATACATTACGTAGACAATAGCGCGATGAAAATCCAATACAATGCACAAGATTAATTCAGGTTAGGGTTGCCACTCTTGGCATATTTAATAGAACGGTTAGTATAGAAACGCGAGCCTACTGTATAGAAGGTGATAGGCCTTAGTCAACCTTGATAGCACAGAAGTTTAGTTGGCTCCATATGTATATCATCATCATCATCATCAGCCTTTGTGTGCCCACTGCTGGGCATAGGCCTTTCCCAATACCTTCCACAGATTGCGGTCCTCCGCCTTCTGCATCCAACGACTTCCCGCCGTGCGCACTAAGTCGTCGGTCCACCTGGGTGGAGGACGCCCTACGCTCCTGGTCCCCTTTCGCGGCCTCCATTCGAGGACTTTCCTCCCCCACCTGGCGTCGCTGGCCCGACAAATGTGACCGGCCCATTGCCACTTCAGCCTACTGATTTTGAGAGCTATGTCGTCAACTTTGGTTCTCCGTCGAATTTCTTCGTTCCGGATTTTATCCCTTAGAGAAACTCCGAGCATAGCTCTCTCCATCGCCCGCTGTGCGACTCTTAACTTGTGAGCCAGACCCACTGTCAGTGTCCAAGTCTCCGCGCCGTAGGTCATCGCAGGGAGGACGCACTGATTAAAGACTTTCGTCTTCAGGCATTGAGGTATTTGCGAGGTGAGAATGGAACGAAATTTCCCAAATGCCGCCCAGCCCAGTCGTATGCGTCTCTCGATCTCCGTATTGAAATTACCCCGACCAAGCTGGATGGCTTGACCGAGGTAGACATAGTCTTTTACCACTTCAATGGCTGCATTTCCGATGGTAACTGGACTTGGGACGATTTGCTCATTGAACATGACTTTCGTCTTGTCAAGATTCATCCGTAGCCCCACGCATCGGGAAGCATCGTTGAGATCCTTGAGCATACGACTGAGATCCTCCAGCGATTCCGCCACTATGACTATGTCATCGGCAAATCGAAGATGCGAGATGTACTCACCGTTGACGTTGATTCCGCACATTTTCCAGTCCAGCGTCTTGAAGACATCTTCAAGTGCAGCGGTGAACAGTTTCGGAGATATGACATCTCCCTGTCGGACTCCCCGCTGCAACTTGATGGGTCTTGACTGGCTGTCCTGAATTTGCACAGTCATCGTCGCGGCGTCGTACAGACATCTCAACATCTCGATATAGCGGTAGTCTACCTGGCATCGCTGCAAGGATTCCAGAACTGACCAGGTCTCGATAGAGTCAAAAGCTTTCTCGTAGTCCACGAAAGCCACGCAAAGTGGCAGATTATATTCTGTAGACTTTTGTATAATCTGCCTGAGGGTGTGAATATGGTCTACGGTATTGTAACCCTTTCGAAACCCAGCCTGTTCCGGTGGCTGGTATTCATCAAGCCTTCGAGCGAGACGATTCGTTATAACCCTAGAGAAGACCTTGTAGACGTGGCTCAAGAGAGATATCGGTCTATAGTTCTTCAACAAAGTTTTATCACCTTTCTTGAAGAACAATACGACCCGACTCTCAGTCCACGCCAATGGTGTAGTCCCGTTGCGTAAGACGGAATTAAACAGACGTTGTAACTCCTTCAGAATAATAACCCCTCCAGATTTTAGCAGTTCTGTAGTAATTCCGTCTTCGCCCGGCGCTCTACCATTCTTAAGCCTTTCTAGGGCTATTCTAATCTCACCAATGCTGATGTCCGGGACGTCATCCGAGTAGTGCCGAGTTAGCGGTGCTCGGGTGTCACTAGCGCGAGCGGCGCTTGTGGGTGGAGAAGTGTGCGATGCGTAGAGTTTGCCATAAAACTTTTCTACCTCACCCAAGATTTCTGGCTTGGAAGTAATTATAGAGCCATCTTCTCGCTTAAGCTTAAGCAGAGGAGCACTTTTAGTTGTCCGTACGAGGGCTTTAAGGCCTTTATTACGCTCTATCGCAGCTTCAATGCGTTTAGCATTAAAGCTACGATAGTCGCGCCTTACCATCCTCCGGACATCCTTATTCAGGTTGCGTACTCTGCTGTAGCTCTTGCAGATTGAGTGGCTTCTCGCCGCTTCCTCATGAGAGCCAGAGTCTCAGGGGTCAGTTTGGCTTCTCGACCTTTTCGCTGCGACCCAAAGTATCTTCCGCCAACTTCACGTAGTGTCGCGTAATGCTTTCCGCGACTTCGTTCACGTCCGCAGTGGTTTCCAGCAAACTAAATCGATTTTGAAGTTCCAGTTGGAACTTTTCGGACGCTCGGATGATTTGGGGTAGAGACGGACGTAGAGTCGTTCTCATCAATCGGGCCCTTTCAAGTCTGATGTCGATATCAAGGGTGCCTCGAATAAGTCGGTGGTCACTACCGGTGCTGAACCTATTGACCACTGAGACATCCCTAAATATTCGTTTTCTATCCGTCATGATAAAATCGATCTCATTCCGTGTCACTTTATCGGCACTTTGCCATGTCCATCTCCTTTGGGGCTTCTTTTTGTAGAACGAGTTCATCAAATAGAGGCCCTCCATCTGCAGAAAATTGACAAGCATTTGTCCTCTTTGGTTTCTCGATCCCAAACCATATCGTCCGATTGTCGACTCATTTTGTTCTTGTACTCCGACTTTGGCATTGAAGTCCCCTACTACAACGGTGAAGTAGGTCTTGGTGGTGTTATGGATGGCCTTCGAGATGTCCTCATATAAAGCCTCGACCTCACAATCAGGGTGTGTCGAAGTTGGAGCATATACTTGTACGACTTTGAGTGAGTACCTCTCTGAGATTTTAAGCACAAGATACACAACCCGCGACGACACACTCGATAGCTCCACGACGTTGTTAGCGAGGGCTTTGTGAACAAGAAATCCGACACCGCCCTGGGAGAGCTGGTCTCCTTCGCGGTAGTAGAAGAGATTTCCAGACTCAAGGATCACGGTGTCCTCGCCCTCTCTACGGACCTCCGAAAGTCCAAGGATATGCCATTTGATGGACCTCAGTTCTACTTCCAGCTCCTCCACATCCTCATCTCGCCTCAAAGTCCGGGTGTTAAACGTGCCAATGGTCAGTTGTTTATGGTGGCCTGCCGACCGGGGATTCTTCGCACCCCCTGCCCTACCGTTACCATGACCGCCACCTTGGCCAGGAATAATAGAGCTGCCGGGTACTGGGGGCCGTGGCATTCTGTTTCCTGTCATTGGGAAGTTTTTGCCCTTAAGTCGCCACGCTGGGCATGCGGGTTGGCGACTAGGCAGTTTAACGTCGTACCCAGGACGATATGTATATATATTGGCTTAAAAGTAAGTCTATAATTCTTATCATAATACGAGCGCCCGCACATCTTTGACTAAACTTTCGCACAACTGATGTGCGATTGTCAATTGTTTCGCTGCCAATTCAACTGTTTAGTTGCACAACTAAAAATCGAGTAGTGTGCGCACCTCCATATAAGCTCATAGGAATCAAAGCGCGACTAAACAGTTGTGCGATAGTTTAGTCAAAGGTGTGCGGGCGCTCTTAATGTATTAAAAAGTTTAGTATTCTTAATACTGCATACTAACATTATCGTTAGTAAAGTTGTAGGCGAGCTCAGTGAAGCGAAATTGGTTGTTCAGCAAGCAGTGACGTAACAAGGCAAACTTCCCAGCTCACAGAAACTGACTTTGAAAGGACACCTTATTAGCAACTTTGTTGACAGAATTCCGATCTTACGATGTCAGTGAATAGTTCGTTGTATACTAGTAACCCTACCTGACTTCGCTGAGGTTAATAGTTATTGAGATATTCGTACCACTCATTGGTACAAATTATAGCCTATGTTTATAATAATTTCACTTTTTTTTTTAAATATTAGTAGATTTTTTGTTAATTCACTAATATTCCTTTTAATCATTCCAACTAAGCTCTAGGCTAGTGCTAGGATATGGTTCACGACAATAGTCGAAAGGCAGGATTCGAACCCTCGACCTTAAGATCGGTAATCCGTACCCCAAACCATTAGGCTATTGGCGCTTATTAGTTGAGGATAAACTGACATATATTTATCTTTGCAGTAATAGTAATGTTCTGATTAGTTATTTCTTCTTATTAAGCTTTCCAATAGTATCTTCTTACAATTCTATTTATCGGTTTTCTTTGCGAAAGTTCGTCTTAGGAATATGAATGAGATCACATAGCCGGTGACAAATATCGGAGCAACTGATGTCGTGCCTCATGGGAGATAATAAACGATATCATGACGCGAACTGGAGCAAACAGCGCCCCACGCGGATACCAGGCGAATATTAAACATGATATTGTAACAAATGAAATATGTTACTTATTTTATTTGCGTAACTTAATACTATTATACAATACTAGATGACTTATGGCTTCTGTAGTTTTCCGTATTTTAAGGACAAAATAAGTTCTAATTAATTATATTATACTTACCTAATATTATAAATGCGAAAGTTTAGATGGATGGATAGATGTTTGTTAGAGTTTGTAGCCGAAACGGCTAAACAGATTTCAATGAAATTTGGTATAGATGTAGAGGATACTCTGGAAGAACACATAGGCTACTCAATTTTGTTTTGTTTTTAATTCCATGCGGCTGGAGTCGCGGGCGAAAGCTAGTTTTCTATATTCTTTCTCCTAGTTTACGGTAACATTTGTCTAATTAAGTAACAACGAGAAATAAAACCTAATAGAGAAAATAAAAATGCGTACTATTTTGTACATCTAAAATTAATATTTTTCACGTAACTTCAGTGTAGCGATCCCGTAACACAGAGTAGCACTTAGGAAAGTTTCAGGTGAAGTCTGAGTCATCATTTGTTACGTAGCGCCTTCGCAAGTGCTACAACTTCGTAGAACTTTGCTACGACTACATTCCTAATAATAATAATTCATAATTTGTATACATTTTACATTAAATAGATCTCGTAAACCTCTTCCGGTTATGTTAATAATTTTTATGATGCTTATTATGTAAAAATTAAATGTAAGTACTTAAGTAACTTTCTCATCAAAATAAAATACAATACATAGTTATGTGTTGTCTATTTAAGATTTTGTACTAAAATCTTCACTTACTTGTAGCAGCTTTTACTTTTTACAAAACTTTCTTGTTATTTTTCCAATTCCATTGTAATATTGTGCGCACCGCCGTTTACGAAATCAAACAACAGCCACTTCAAAGAGCAATCTCTTTACGTCCACCATTTTGAAGAATAAAATAACAAAGTGCCTTTTCCGTCCGTGTTAAAAGATATTTAAGAATATTACTATTAAAAATAACATATAGAATAACGCCATAATATACTTTTATCAAAACTTATTATACGATTTAGTTAAAGATTGGTTTAATTGTTTTTTAAGGTGGAATAAACATTGTATACTTTCAAACTACGTGATGGAAATCTGATATTTTCCGAATAATCTTTAGAGTATAAGAGCATTATTAAACAGAAACATTTACTGAATAAAAACATGTTTGAAAACATAACATGGATATTTAAAGGCTTTCCTTTGTAGAACAAATATGACGTCGCGCGCTGGTACGAAGTTGAAACAATATGGACAATGCCGTATGAAAATTGAAGCTAGCACGAAACTATGTGTCATAACACTACATAACTTTGTTTATTGCCTATATGAGGTAGAGTTAGACACACTATGCAATGTTTTGTTTCAAAATGATTGATGACAATAAATTCAGAGATTTCCCGTCACAAATAAATACGCATTAGTTATGTATTTTCTTTATGTAGATAGTATGATATTTGTTCATCTCTATTCTTTTACTTTAAACCTTTTAATGCGTCAAAACTCAGGTATCTATACTATCTGTACTATTATATATTATCTATACTAATATAATAAAGCGTAAACACACACTTCTTTGTTGCCTAAGATCTCAGGAATTACAGCATATTTTTGAATAACTCTTTTTTTAATAAAAAGCCCTACACTTACGTCACGCTTTAGGCTATATATTTTCACGCCATTAAACTTAGGGGGTAAATATTTTGGATAAAAACCCTAATGTAGGAAAGAGACCATAAGTTGCTGCCTACATCAAGAAAGAAAGATTGCTAAGTTTTGTCATGTCATGTCATGTCATTTTGACATTTGCTATTGATAATTTGACAAATGTAAACAATAAAATAAAGTTTTTTATAATTTCTAGCTAGTAGTATATACAATTTGACACGAGATGGAGAGCGTGTGAGAACTGTGTCGTAAATACATGTAATATCTTTTATTTTATGTAGGAAAATATCCATTAATTACAAGCCAAAGTGAGAAGCGAGAATATTACATATAAACTGTATTATAAGTTTGCAGTTGTAAAGGAAGTTTTCATTAAATCTATTCACTAAAGATTGATTAAAACAATTTTGCAGCCAGTCATCTTGTTCAATGGGTCCATTAGATTCGTTCATTAACGTTGCTGCGTCATCAAAATTTGAAACTTCGCTTAGTAAAGTTTAATTCGCTAGGTAAGACAAATATTTTCTAACCCTTAAGATAATTTAACTAATTCAAAATCTGAACGGTTCGACTCTTTAGTAAAAACTGTCAGTCAGCACAGATCGTCTGCAGCGGACTTTTCATTGTTAACAACCAAGACAACAAATCAAGGATAAGTAAAGGAATCAAAGAAAATAAAAATCTATATATTTATACAACCAAATGACTTCTTAGTTACATTTTTTGTACTTGTAAAAGATTTATCAAACTTTCAAATTCAAATGTAATCTTATGAAATATCAAGAACATTCTGACATTTTAAATTAATGGATGTTCAATAATTTGTCAACACGTCAATATACACATCGATCAAAATCTCTCGTTACTCAAGTTAGCGTGGGCTTTCACTTGGCTTAGTATCGTCAAATACCTATATCATCCTTCACATTAGGTAAAAAACTGATGTAACATGTGTGGAAATTTCGTCAGTGTAAACCCATGGCTTACAATTTGCAAATTCACAAAAGAATGTATTACGGAATAAAATATTATTACATAATTGTGGGAAAGATTTTTATAACAATTTAATTTTCGGATCACAATTTCAGAATCATACTAATATTAAAAATGCGAAGGTTTGGATGGATGGATGATTACTACGTATCCAGAACGACTCGACGAATCTCGCTGAAACTTAGCTTAAATAAAACTTAGATGTAGAAGTGTTTGGCAGAAAACATAAGCTACCAAAGAAGTTTATTAAACATGCGCGAATTGAATCACTGGCGACATCTAGTTTTAATATCGTTAAAACAAATAAACAGAAGTACAGATAACAAAAATGCAAAGATTTATGAGTTGAAATCGCTACAATATCTCGACTACTTTATTTCCATATCGCTGGATGTTCCTGAACGTGGGATATGCCGCTGTGAGACCAAGTGGAAGAATTTATTTCCATTCCATGCACTGAACAATTCACATTATCTATGCTTTCTTATATCTTAAACAATATTTCACATTGAGATAAAAATATTATGATTATATCACAAGCGTTTAGCGGTTAATTCTATTAATAATATCCAGATTACCATTCTTAAATGTTACTGATAATATACAAAGATAATTGACAGGATTTGTATTTTCAAATAACCCAGATCATATCACCAAATAACACTATATAAGTACACACGTAGCGATGATTTGCTGGGAAAAGAACTTCCCTCGGGAGGTAATAAAGGATAACGTAATAACGGAGGCTCGGCCGCCTACCACGCTAAGTTACCTTTCCTGAATATTAAGTGAATGAAAGATTATACTTTGCAGTCTGTTTACAATTATGTAAAAAATTAAACATTCCTTTTTGGATTGCACCTGAGATAAATTTTGATCAGCTCAGACGCAAATTTTGCTAATATATTTTTACAGGAGAATTAATAAAAATATTATCGTTTGAAAAATCGAAAGAGTTAAATTGAAATATTAGAAATTGAATACGGGCTTAAAGTTTCATACTAAAGGTGTGATCATTTTTCACGGCAACACGTCACACGCCACTGAGCGCAACTCCAGACCAACTTTCATTTATCATTACTAATATGTCACGAAGTCGTAAATCTACAAAAATATGTCTTATGGAATTGGTAATAAAGTTGATTTTGATTTTATTGGTCAATTGAGGATAAATTGCTAAACATAATATTTAGATTACCCCGACAAAAAAACCCTCGTTGTATCAAATTTATTATAATCCTATAATTTTAAAAGAAAACCACAAACAGTTTTAGTGAGGAAAATCAAAAATAATTTCGCTCGAACGACGCTTTGAAGTGAACAATTTCATTGTCGTTAAAGCGAATGAGACAATAAAACGAAATAAGAAATCACAGAATAAGCTGTATTACAAGAGTAATGCGATTTAAATAAAATCATCAACATATATACCAAATTAGAAAATGTTGAACTGAATATTTATAATGGTACCTTTTGCCCGCGACTCCGTCCTCGTGTAATTAAAAAAAGACAAAAGTAAGTATCCTATGTGTTTTTCCAGACTATCCTTTACATCTAAGCCAAATTTCATCGAGATCCGATCAGCTGTATTGCCTTCAAACTCTAACAAACATACATCCATCCATCTAAACTTGCGCATTTATAATATTACTAGCTGTTCGCGTGCGGATTGATCCGCGTGAAATTATACAAACTTTATTTTATTGTTTACATTTGTCAAATTATCAATAGCAAATGTCAAAATGACATGACATGACAAACCTTAGCAATCTTTCTTTCTTGATGTTGTCAGCAACTTCTCTCAGCAACAACGTCTCATCAGCAACGTCTCTTTCCCACATTAGGGTTTTTATCCAAAATATTTACCCCCTAAGTTTAATGGCGTGAAAATATATAGCCTAAAGCATGACGTAAGTGTTGGTCTTTTTATTAAAAAAATAATTATTCATAAATATGCTGTGATTGCCGACATCTTAGGCAACAAAGAAGTGTGTGTTTACGCTTTATTATATTAGTATAGATAATATAATATTTATATGATATAGCAAGAAGTAAGATTGTGACAAGTATGACTGAAAAACTATACTATATAATTTTCTGCATTTTCCATTAAAGATTCTATTCTAAAATAATCATTTGTAGTATTTATAAGTATCTTTTAAATTTGTACATTTTCTCAATTGATTAAGCACGCAAAGACGAAGCGTACAAATACATATGAAAAATTGAATATAATTTCATATTCCGTCTGCTATAAAAATGCTTTGAAAACCTTAAAACGTTTATTCAATTTGTGAACATCGTTTGGTATTTGCTCAGACTGACGGCAACGAAGTCGCGCTACGGTACGAGGGAACGCTTTTCGCGACGCATTTTAACTCGAGCATCCTTCGCGAACCGAACCTGAATGTGCACTCTGTATTCATGTTTATTCTACACAGTCAAAGAATTTAATTTCCTTACCACTTAAGGTCTAATATCGTACAACAATTTTACATTACACCGATCAATAAAATGACATAAGAAAAAATATCTCGTTTAAAAAACGTCGAAGCTTTTACATGTAAATTTAAATGTTAAGGGAAAAAATCGTTTTTTAGGACGATAACTTGACACTAATTTTTACTTATCGTCTCTCAAGTAACAAGTGAATAGAGATTTATTTAATGCAGCGTCTTTATAGTGTAGAATTTAATTTGAAAACTAAACGCTGTGGTAAAATGATTAGAAAAAACCTTAAACATTTTATTAATAAGAAGGGTTGTATACCTTCTTATTATTCATCCCAAGTATCCCGAGGTGGGCTCGTTTTATTCCGGTTATTTCGTTATCCCTTATCTCCAGGGAAGCGACGCCAGTTTTTCTCGCAAATTATCGCGTCTCTGCGTTTGTATGCTTGCAACTTGAGATGAAACATAGTATTTCGTCAGTATATATCTAATTAAATGAGATGAGATCATCAAATGGTTCAAATATAAGTATGATTTGATTTCTTCATTGATTAACAGACTTGTTGACGTATTCCTCAATATGTTGAGTTGTGGGAAATCATGAAGTCCCTTATTCATTCGTTCACGTCATTTATACTCTATACTAATAAAGCGTAATCACACACTATTTTGTGGCGTAAGATGTCAGCAATCATGGCATATTTTTGAACAATTATTTTTCTAATAAAAAGCCCTACATTTACATACGCCTTAGGCTATATATTATGACTATTCTTTTAATTCTAAGCGGAGTCGCGAGCAACAGCTAGCTAGCTAGCTAGCTAGCTAGCTAGCTAGCTAGCTAGCTAGCTAGCTAGCTAGCTAGCTAGCTAGCTAGCTAGCTAGCTAGCTAGCTAGCTAGCTAGCTAGCTAGCTAGCTAGCTAGCTAGCTAGCTAGCTAGCTAGCTAGCTAGCTAGCTAGCTAGCTAGCTAGCTAGCTAGCTAGCTAGCTAGCTAGCTAGCTAGCTAGCTAGCTAGCTAGCTAGCTAGCTAGCTAGCTAGCTAGCTAGCTAGCTAGCTAGCTAGCTAGCTAGCTAGCTAGCTAGCTAGCTAGCTAGCTAGCTAGCTAGCTAGCTAGCTAGCTAGCTAGCTAGCTAGCTAGCTAGCTAGCTAGCTAGCTAGCTAGCTAGCTAGCTAGCTAGCTAGCTAGCTAGCTAGCTAGCTAGCTAGCTAGCTAGCTAGCTAGCTAGCTAGCTAGCTAGCTAGTATTTAAGTTAAAGGAGTAAATAATTCTTCTATTATAAAAGCGTTATAAATATAATAGATTTTTAGATGTTTGTTACCACGTAATATGAAAACGGCTGAATGCATCTAAATAAATTTTGGTATAGATGTAGAACAAAGTCTGAAAGAAATCTTAGGCTAGGAGACAAGTTTTTTTTAATTCTGCGCTGGTAGAGTCCCGGGCTATAGCTAGTAAATAACATTGGAATCACAGATAAATGCTAACATGTTTTAAATACTGTTTTGTTCGGATGGTAAATTCAAGTTATTTGTGTAACTATCACTATTTAACAGCTGTATTATTATATTAATAATGTTGAAGCGAGAGCGATGTCTGCCTTATTATAGTCATTAATAAATCTTGGTTTGAGCTAATAAGAACTTGCAGGCGCTTCATAAATTTTAGCAATTATACTTTACATATTTTTTTGTTTAAATCTAAGTAATTGGGTAAAATATAGAAACAAATAAACCACCTATAGTGTTTATTTAACAATTGTTTTTCCTACGGTGATCATATCAATTTATTAGCTAGTGTATTTTTAATGAAACTTCGGTATACAACTGTTTTGTAAATATTAATACTTTCCTACGCACAGTCGCTGTTTTGTATTCCGTTGCGGTACCGCGGCCTGGCCCCAGTTACTTTGTTATGATCCAATAATCTGCTTCGGAAACTTATCTCCAATAACCACTTCCTGTGAAGGAATACATTTGTATTCCTTACACAACCTTTTTCCTTAGATATTACAGTATTGATAATAAAACTATTTCTACCACTCCTTTATAAATTAGATATCTTAATACCGCAGGCGTCGAAATCTGATTTTGGCTATGTCTAGCTGTCGCTACTCGCCGTCTCTGTCAAATATCTTGTTTAATTTAATCACGCCATGTAAAATATAAATTTTCATAAATATAATAGGTATATTTACACATTTGTCCATTTTTTAAAAACCTTATTTACCATGGCTATGGTATCACCTATACTTAGATTCATATCATATTCTTATCTATACTTCTATATTAATATTATAAAGAGGAATTATTTGTATTTTTGTATGTATTGATATAACTCAAAAACTACTGAGAGGATTTCAAAAATTCTTTCACTATTAAAAAGCTACCTTATCAGTGAGTAACATAGGCTATATATTATGACTATTCTTTTAATTCTAAGCGGAGTCGCGAGCAACAGCTAGTATTTAAGTAAAGGAGTAAATAATACAAAGTTATATAAGTTATCGTAAGTTGACGCTAAGCTGTACACGGCACGTCGCATGTCACAAATGGGGGCCTACAGCCTCCTAAAACTTGCCAACTTACACGAAGCACTTCCGTTAAGTTGTTCAAACTTTTATAAGCCTCCCGAGATTGTTACATTATTAAGTTACCTTTATAACTTATTTAAATCGCTTAATTTAAGTTCAGTTATTATAAAGAGCACCTTATATCTCAAAATGTAAAAATACTCTTAAAATTAGTGTAGCTTTTACTGAAATATTTTTACGGTGAAATAGAGTTGGAAAGAAAATTCTCTACATTTTCTTTTTGTTTTCTCTATAATTATTAATTATCAACTATAAGTATCGTCTTACTACCATGGACCAATCATATTTTTTCAATTAACTGCATATGTTCTTATTAACATCTACATAGATACTAACTAGTCAATAAATAGATATATTCACTACAGGTCAATTATGTTTTTTTTTTAAAGTATGTTCTTCATAACATTTTATTTATATTTTATAGAACTACCCTCGTTTCGTTAAATTCAGACCCTCGCCATCGTCTATAAGAACGAAAATAACAATGCAATTTATGAAAATTTGCTTCGTTTTCTTCGAGAGGTTATTACCATTCAAGTGCTTTGCTTTTTATTTCTTTCCAAATAACATGACTCTGGAATGGAAGGATTTTGTGTTAGATTTAGTGTAGAGTAAACACTAATAGATGTTGTTACATGTGTAAAATTAATTGGATAAATCCATTAAATTGCTCTACATATAATCAAATAGGAAAACGTAACAAGGTTTAACTAATTTGTAAAAAGGTTTATCGAAAATACTTTAGTTAATAGTTTTCAATACACACAATTGTTAATACCGTTTAACTTGTAGCAGTTTATAAGAACTTTAATACAGAGAAAGGAGACACTGTTTTTAATTATTTATAGGTATAATATTTAAAGTAAATGACAGTTGGTTTATCCATACGGCTGATATGAAACGAGACGTGCACGTATTCTATGGCAAATCAAATAATAACCAAACCATTCATGAATTTCCAACAGGGAAAGTACACAATATAGCAATATATAAAAAACGATAACAATAGTATATAATTATACTATTCCTTATTCTTTGTTATCATAAGCTCTCGCGTATTAACGTTAATAACACGACAGCAAGTAAAATAAAATGACAAAAAATTTTATCGAATTCATTGTCCTCTTAGTACTGAAAACGGCAAGATTCTTAATTAAAAAACGTATAGGTCAACTGTACAGAATTACAAGAATAATTAAACAGAAAATATTACACGTTTTGACGCTGAGATTCATCTTCGGCGCAAATCAACACGAAAATGAAACGAAGAGTAAAACTGAAGAAAGCATTCATAAAGGACTTTTGAGGACCGTAACAGCGTTTCCCTTAGGATTAATATCAAAAGCTCTTAATGGAATAAAGGATACATATGGTATCATTCAAAATAACTTCGGAACTAAAAAATCGGAAGAAATTACCGATGAAATTAACCATGAAAGAGGACTTTTAGGTTCCATAATACCAATTCCCATAAAATTAATATCGCAACCAATTGAAATATTAAAGCATTCATACGATATCGTTGCAAATAAATCCAGGACTGAAAAAACATCAAGACCTGACGAAATTAACAATAAAGGACTTTTAGGGACTATCAAAGTAATTCCTGCTGGAATAATATCACAGGGAATACAAGGAATAAGGAGTTCTGCTTACAATATTATTACAGATAATTTAACAAGAAATATGGGAATTGATTTTATGGATAAAGAAGAATAAACTTTAGAAGCAATGTTATGATATTTGTTAATCGATCTTTAACCTCAAGACGTAAATTTTAACAAAGATAAGTTAATAAGTACCATCTTGGGATTGATTTAGAGTGCATTTTTGCGGTCTCAAGAGATAGGTAGATAGTTTTTTCAGACTTTCCGCTCTATCTCAAGATGAAATATTAATTTTGACAATCTCCCCGTGAAGTTACCCCCGGGTATCTAGGAGATATTAACATGCAGGACCGGTCACGAAATCGGTCGGTTTATTACGTTACGGGGCGCTTTATTACGTCCCCCGTGGCTCTTACCAAATCAACACCGAATATCATATTTGGGAATAACCGAAGTAATAAGGGAAAACATCTTCATATATTGCTTATTGACATTATAAGAAATTCCGAAACTTTTTTCTCGCTTTACTTTTACTGCTTTCGGTGATGCTTTTAACTCATTAAATCTATACTTCTATACTATATCTATATCTATCTATATATCTATCTATCTATATCTATATCTATATCTATCTATCTATATCTATATCTATATAGCTATATCTATATCTATATTACAATAAAGCGTAAACACACACTTCTTTGTTGCCTAAGATGTCAGCAATTACAGCATATTTTTGAATAATTCTTTATTTAATAAAAAGCCCTACACTTACGTCATGCTTTAGGCTATATATTTTCACGCCATTAAACTTAGGGGTAAATATTTTAGATAAAAACCCTAATGTGGGAAAGAGACCATAAGTTGCTGCCAACATCAAGAAAGAAAGATTGCTAAGGTTTGTCATGTCATGTCATTTTGACATTTGTTATTGATAATTTGACAAATGTAAACAATAAAATGAAATTTTTACAATTCTATGCGGATGAAATCGCATGGGAACAGCTAGTGTTAGATAATACTAAAGGTACTGATGTTACGCGATGTAACATTAGAGGTGTAACATTAACAGTGGCTTATTGCTTTCCCCGTAACTTTATCAACTACATGAATGCTCGCCGTGTAGCATGCCGCGTAACGTCGAGTACACACATTTACAGGTTATCAGGATTTAAATGTTTGACAATTACGTCGACATGAAAATCTTCATTTTAATATGCGAGTAGACAATTATAGTCTCCATTCAAATTGATCACGAATGCCTCGGCCACCTGGCTTTCGGTTTACGAGCAAATAAATTAGGTTTAATTAAATTTGCTACAAATGTAAAGACTAAAACGTTTTTGTTCCTGCAATCTTGTTTAAATGAATGCCATACAATTTCTTAATTAAAATGATGTTAATTTGGACACAAATTACATAATTTCTGTGTTTATGGAGGATCTGATGCTGTAATTATGTTTCAGTCGTATGTGATATCTAATATATTATAGAATACCTCCTTTGTTAGCTATACTAAGTTATGTTATGTACTAACTTATTAAGGCATTCGTGAGGTTTAGTTTTTTTTTAAATCGCTTTTTACTTTTGTGACATACATTTTAGTAAATAAAACAAATGTTTATTATAAAAATATCACATTTTATTATTAATACAATGATATGTTAATAATAGCTTAAAGGAATCTATTAAGTTGTACATTAAGTGTGAACTTACATATTAACTAAAACTAAGTTACAATTATATTTTAAAACAAGTTATTGTGATGACAAGTTAAGATTAAAGCAACTATTACTTTAATTATTGTTATTTAAAAATATTATGACGTTACCAAATATTACTAGCAAGTATAATTAAAATTAAAAGCTTTTTTTTCTTTATATTTTAACTAACAATCAAGCGTAAACATCACTAACTGTAATCAATGAAAACAAAGTGTAAATACAAAAAAGAACTTTTTCAAAAAAATGTTCTTATAAAATAGAATTAGTACGCAATATTAATAAATTACAATCAGTCAGTGAAATTAGAATAAAATAAATCTATTACAAATGCGGCGTTCAGTAAAATTGACTCGAGAAGCGATATAATTAAATTTAACTCCTTCAATATCCTTAAGTGCAACGAGTGTATAGGGGAAAAGACAAGGGCAAGGGGCGAGGGGCAAAGGGCAAAGGGCTAAGGGCAAGGGCAAAGGGCAAAGGGCAAAGGGCTAAGGGCAAGGGCAAAGGGCAAGGGCTGCAGAGCTAGAGTTCGTCCTTGTGTCGTCGCGCACGGTCGTCGTGCAGGAACCAGGCGGCGTAGAGTCGCAGCGGGTCGGGCGCATGCCTGTGGAAGGAGGCGGGGCGCGCGCGCGACAACACCGCGCGGCTGTAATCCTGCGGACGCGCCTGCGCCACCCACATACCATGAGACTCCTAGATACTCTCTCTCTCTCCCCGCTCTCTCTCTATCGCTCTATCTCACTATATTGTTTCCTCATTCCTAAAAGTAATGACCTCTCTTCTTGACTATCTCTCGAACGGTGTAGAAACACGGAGAACCATTTTGTGCGATTCAGAAATGGATGGTGTTATAATAGTGGTGTCGAGTGCATCTGGTCAGTCCAGCGTATACTACGCAGTATTAGTAGTACTAATGTTCGAAACTGGCTTCAATGATTGACAAATCTTTTTTTATAATAAAACGTGCGGCGGCACATCGAGGTTAATAACGCCTAAATCTGTCTTAAACAAATATTGTAAAAGAAAATATTATTAGATAGAAATAGACTTTCACAAATTATAGTTGACTTTTCATATATGTTAATAAACAAAATTTATTTTAGTAATAAGTCTTTGAATTTGACAATACTCATTATCACAAGGGGGTTTAACGATTGAAATGCAGGGAAGCAGTGACATACCTGATGGAAGAGCGGCGAGTGTGTGAGAGCGATGTTGCGCCGCTTGGCGCAGGCGCCGAGCGCCATGTCGTCCGGCGCGGCGGGCGCGGCGCAGGCGCAGGAGCGCAGCGCGCGCGCCGCGCCCGCACTCAGCGCCGTGCCGCCGCCGCCAGTTATATAATCATAACCTAGCAAAAACGTAACATATCATAACATAACCTACCTAACTTTAAACTGTCATGGTTTTTACAAATATAAGGTTCGTAAGATACAGATTTCTTATCACGATTGAATTGTTTTAGCTCCCGATATTTCGGAACAGTTGCATGCTGACTGAAGTGACGAGCTAAAACAACCCAATCGTGGTAAGAAATCCGTATCTCACGAACATTATATTCCTATCTATACTAATACAATAAAGCGTAAACACACACTACTTTGTGACGTAGGATGTCAGCATTCACAACATATTATTGAATAATTCGTTCTTTAATAAAAATCCCTACACTTACGACACGCTTTAATCTATATATTTTCACGCTTTTAAACCAAAGGTGGGGGGGGGGGGGTGAATAAATTGGAAAAAAACCGTCATGTGAAAGGGATCATAAACTACAAGCTGACATTTAGGCAGCAAGGATATTGTAACGGTAATTGTTATCCAATACCGAAGGCCTTCCTTGCCATTCGTGCATTTGACAGTTGCAATTGTACATTTGACAAATGTGAAGCTGCACGGGAACATCTTATCCTCTATACACACAATACAAGTGATTCAGTGACCTTTGGCAGCGTTCCCCGTGTCAGTGTACCCGTAGCCGTAGCGCTCGCCCAGCACGGTGCGCGCCGCGCCGTGGCAGCTCAGCAGCTCGCACACGCGCTGCACGCTGCACACGCACGGCACAGTCACACCTCACACCTCGCGCTAACGTACTGTCGCGGACTTAACCTACTGCCTACTAACCACGTAAATGGTCGCGGAAATTGTCTATACTAATACGAGTATTATAAAGAGGAAAGATTTGTATTTTTGTATGTATTGAAATAACACAAAAACTACTGGACCGATTTTAAATTTTCTCACCGTCAGAAAGCTACGTAGGCTACTACATAGGCTGTATTATTACATTTCACGTCAACGAATTCGCGGACAACGGCTAGTTTAATCATATTGAAACATTTGGTAGATATTTTAAAAATAAATCAATCACCTTGTTCCTTGTGAAACAAACTTCGACAATCCTAACAAATTAAATAACAGTGACTTGTGGAAACGACTAGAATGATAAAAATAAATTAGCTGTGTACTACTAATCAAACTTTTATTCGTACATAGACATTTAAAAGCTATCCTATTGGTTAATATTTCACATCGTCTCAATGTGTACAAATGTTCAAACAACTATAACTTTTAAGTAAAAACACTGCAAGATACCTCGACTGTACATTCATAAATTACGCGTATGTGTACCGGAAACTGAAATAACCCGGACAAAACATCACTCACCCTAAAATAGTATCATCATCTGCTAGGAAAATCCACTGAATGTTAGGCATGTCTTCGATCATTTCGACAACACGATTTAATATGGCCATTGTCTTCGCGCAGTGTCCAGTCTTGGTGTTGGGCACACCTATATCTATGGTCGGGATGGAAGCGTCTGGAAAAACGTAAAAGATAAATTAAACAGAAACAAAAGAATTCTCTTTAATAAAAAACAGTAAAGGTAAATCTAATTGGTCACCTGCTTTATCACTAAAGAAGTATAGATTAGTGACATATTTCCCCCAGGTCTTCTTGACCACGCTGGCCCTGGTCGCGTGGAAGCCGCTCCAGGTCTTCACCGCGAACAGTATCGTCTCCTCAGCTATGGCACTGCCCTAACAAAACTTTCATATTTTTAAATCCACTAGTTATAAAAGTACTGAAAAGCTTATGTTTCAACATGTAATATTATTTAAAATTGAACTAAACAGACATGTTTTCTATTACTCACACATAAATCATAGGGCCTGGGGTATGTGGCACAGTTATCAGCCGCCACCACGCAGAATCTCAAATCCGGAGTAAGCAGAGGCCCAGGTTTATTCTTGTCTCCGTACACGAGCTGCGCCAGCTCGAACGCTGCGTCTATTGAGAAATCTGCTTCTTGTCTTCTATCACCGCTTTCGATTTCTTTTAACAGTCTAAAAACACCAATACAACTAACACAAAGAGACTATCATACACACTAAGAGAAGTACTCTAAGCAACTGCTTATTGACCACTAGGTGACTCTGAGTACGTAACTATTTAAAACAAGAAAATCGAAGTACGTTAACTTACTTGTCCATAAGTGTAATCCTCATAGCGAATCCGCTAGCAAAGTTCGGATAAATGAAACCTCCTTCGTCTTGCAACTCCTCGTAGAACGTAAAGTGATGGATGATCGTCGGCTCTTCATCACTCAAAGGGTAACCTATCCACATCGTGTCCTAAAAGATTCTCGTATTAATGAGTTGAAGGGAACATAAGCCTAGCTAACAGTATAAATAGCCTCCAGGTCCCACCGGTATCTATTATTTGGCACCAACTTCTTCAATACCGACTGACCTTTTGACCATCAGCTGCCGTAAGAGCTTCGAACAGCTTCTCGCATCTAACAGCTGTGTGTGGCTCTAGGAAGACCACCCAGCGCACGTCACCGCCGCGGTGCTTATCTGTTAACGGCCGCAGCAGGGGTATGATTGTCCACGCGCCCCCCACCGGGAAATCTTCATGCGTTACGTGAACTACTGGGCGCCGCTGTATAGTAAATACGCTATAAACATCATAGCTAATGGGAAATTAGCTTCTATCGTCTAGTTATAGTGGAATAAAGTGTTTATACACTGTTATTATTAACAGTAGAACCAGGCGTGGTTGAACAGAAAAATATACCTTGTACTACGTGTTTAGGTAAACTGTTATTAACTGTTAGGTAATGTACATATGACATATAAGAAAAAAGCTTCTAAACATATAAAGAGATATTGCATATGAATATAAATTATTGTGTGAGTAATAGACGGACACTGGACAATCACTACTTCCTATATTATAAAACAAAAAATTGTTAATACAATAGTATCGACGCTCGTTACGGCTCGCGTTTGTGACCATAACAAAATTAGCAATCAGCTACAAACCGGCGAATTCTGCGACTATCTACATGTGATGACACAAAGAGATCTTCCATTATGCAAGCCACACAGCATACAAATATCGTTTTAATAGTAAAACAATCAAAGCATATGCTATTCAATGCGTTTTTAAGGTAAATTTTCAGTTAAAAATGCTGGCCTTTATATGAAAATGTCTTTTCTTTTAAATTATACATTATTGTATAGTTGCGGAAATCGACGGTTTCGTCTTACAGAAGACCCTTGTTCCTTATAACGAAAAATTTCACCTCTTACAAACAACCAAGTAACAGTGAGTTGCGCAAACGAAAGCAATTAGCCCTGTACTATTGACAGATCTTTTTATCTACAGCCACATTTAAAAGCTGCGTACTATCAGCCATTTTTCCACGACCTTGTCTCATTATCTATACTATTATAATAAAGCGTAAACACACACTTCTTTGTTGCCTAAGATGTCAGCAATTACAGCATATTTTTGAATAATTCTTTTTTTAATAAAAAGCCCTACACTTACGTCATGCTTTAGGCTATATATTTTCACGCCATTAAACTTAGGGGGTAAATATTTTGGATAAAAACCCTAATGTGGAAAAGAGACCATAAGTTGCTGCCAACACCAAGGAAACAAGGTTTGATATCATGTCATGTCATTTTGACTTTTGCAATTGATAATTTGAAAAATGTAAACAATAAAATGATTTTTTTATAATTTTATGCGGATGAAGTCGCATGGGAACAGCTAGTAGCTTTTAAAGTAGAAGACCGCCAGTTTCCCTGATTGTACATAAACATGAAGTTAGGTATTAATGGAAACTTACCCCCTCCAGTTCGAACACCTGGTGCTCGATATCCTGTTTGAGACGAGTAGCCACACTCGCGTAGTATGGCTCTGATTGACTGACGATAGTAAAAACTACATTTCTTGAATCTGTAACAACAAAACAAAAGTTAATTTGTCTTTTGCTAACTATTCGGAGTAAATTGAAATTCTTCCCTTTTCATTCCCAAAAACATATCCCCAGTGACAAACGCCTAGATGGTACTAACTTCAAAGGTAGCAAAATTTCCTCACAAAAACATCCATAATTTCTTTCCCTCACTTAAACACGTCTTTTATTCCAGTAAGTTGGAGCTTCGAAACAAAAGCTCTTTATAAGAAAGTTGAAGGCTCAATCAGATTGCTATAAAATAAAGTGCCCAAGTTCTCCTTACTTAAGTTGGTACAATGTAAGTTAGCAAGTTCTGACACGGCGCCGCCTCGTATTATATAGCCGCAAACTGCTTCATTTAACTACAAGGAAAATGTCACTTTTACACCTGATTTATATTTCGCAATTTACCCGTGACTTTCCTCGTACATTAATTTTCATTTAACTTTAAGAGTATAGTAAAAACGGCAACATATTTAGGACTATTTATCGAAATCTAATTTTTCTATTGGTCCACGTTATTTCATTAACTATTACAATAATTTAATTCGAATGATCTATACTTTCCTTTTATTAGGAATAAATCAATCCTTTCTTTAATATAAATTAGGTCCCGTAACGCAAAACTTGTAAACAGAAAATATAGAGTAAAAAAAAATCTTTTAAAATAAATTGGTATGATTATGCATATTTTTTACAATTATACTCACCAAAACATGTGACTACATCGACGAACATGAATAACAACACTAAAAACATAGCTGAAACAAAAGTTTAAAACAACTGAGAAATAATAAACACTGAAACAGTTAAAGAACTATATTTTAAAAAGTTATATGTAATTTTTTTAATCTGTCGCTTAATAATTCGCGCCTTTGCGTACTTTTTGGCGGGAAAACTGGCGACTGAGCTATGAACCGCGCACGTCTGCAACCACCAACGACAAGAGCCGTACTGATATTCTTCCCTGTTATCCTAAACTCGTGTATATTTGGGTTGTTGGGGCCTCTATATCCTTTGATAAAAATACTATATTACACGTATAATCACGTAAATGTTGGTCTTTGGATAGTCCTAAATCATGTAATTTCATGCATAAGTCTTTAAACAGCTTTATAAAGGAACTATGGAAGTTAAAAAAAGGACTTTTTAATTTTCATATGAAAACAAAGTTAGGCAATTAAGATTTTATAGACAAAACTGCTCTTTCGTAATAGTTTTAATTAATATTTCCTTAGACTTGCGCAATATGATTTTAACGCCTTTTTAAAAACAAAACACGTTAGATAAGTAATATTTTCTAAATTAGCGTTGATTAAAAATGCAACGAATTTCTGATAAATTAATCGTAATTATGGCGGTTACTGTGCAAATAATATCGTAAATGAGACCACAATATTCATAAACAAAGCAATTTCATAACTTTCATTCTGTGTTTCTTTTATTAAAATAAAAGTATAAAAACACATTCCATTACAGCTCTAGCTAATGATACGAACGGAAATAGAGGATTAGGGCGGGCTTATTACGCGGATCGAGTTAATGGCCTCATTCAAATTGCCTTCTAACAGTACCTTGTTAGAAATTTTATCCAGATTTGCTGTAATAGAAAAAAAGCTGATTATACTATTTGGCCAATAAAGTCAACGAGATCTACTCAAAACTATTGTACTATATTGTGTTATTTTTTCCTACTTGTTGTGCTATTGTTTATTTACCCTAATATTTTTTTTTTTTTAATTGATCGGCTTTGTAACATATACATGTTTGTATGTATGTCTTTCATGATGACCTCCACAGTGTGATTTTATATAGTGAACTGTCATTCTAAACATTTCTTTTCTAGTAAAATCTAGAAAAACTATATACTTGACATACCTTTTTAAATATGTAATTAGTTTCCATTTTAATTATGCAAGATGAAACATTGAGAAAGTCAAAAGCATCTCTATTGTGTTGGTAATAAAGATGTTACACTTAAAAACTGCATTTTTTACTGGGAATTTTGCAGTGTGTTAGAACTTATTTACCCCTTCATAAACCCTCTCATTTGAAAAATCTTCCTTTAAACTCATAATAGTGAGTTGATAATCTTGCAGTAACTTTTTTAAACATAGTTTATGCTTACAACAATTTGGAATATGTAAAATTTAAATATTCAATACTGCTTTAAAACAATATATCTCTAGACATTAATTAAACAAACCATCATATATAATAAGTTATGTTTTAATTTTGTTCCAAGAGATTATTAGTTAGTGTCTACGGAAAGGATAACATGATTGCCCAGCAAAACAGGACTTCATCACAGCCTGGTAACTTTACCCAAATCTGTGGTCGATCCAAAAAGAAATAAAAAATCATTGTATATATTGAAAATTGTTGTTTTATTTAAAAATGATTTAAATATAGCAAACTTTAAAATTAACCGTATTTCTCTTGTTAGAAAATTTAAAACATAGATAAAAGTTTCCAATAGTTTTTCCCAGTTATAAAACAAGTTACCAATATATATTATATCGAAATTCCACGTAAAGCACGTATTAGTTGCATATTTTTTAAACGATATTGAAAATTTTGTACCAAAAAATGAAGTGGGAAAGAATGAATTCTTCTTAGATCCTTACCTATAAATATCCTTAATATTAACCGGTGCAATTAACACTAATAATTATTATGAAACTTATTTTAAAAATAAAAACAAAACAAATCAAAAGTTACTAATTAAAAAAAAAGTTTAATCTGACAGTTTGACAATTTAAGTAAACTTTTTTTGGTCGCAATACGAAACGGCAAAGAAATATTGTCCACTTTACATGAATGAATATTGTTTTTTAGTTCACGATGTTTTCAAGTGTTCTTCTTAACGCGATAACTTGCAAAATAAAAAAGGTGCATTATGAATTATTACGTTATTAAGGCTCTAAAAGTTACATTATTTTAGTAAGAATTTGTACACAATTACATTTACAATGTTAACTCTTATATACAAACAATATACAAATGATTCAATAATTACCTTCAACCGTTCATATCTTATTGCATAATGATAATTTTAATATTTTGTGGTACGTTAAAACTTAAAACAACGAAAAATTAAAACGGAATTTTAAAATAGAAATTGACGTTTGACGTATGAATGTCAGAATGTGACACTGACAAACGAAAGATGGACTTTCCCTTGTTGTGGCAAAAATAAACATAACAAAATGCACCTTCCTCAATTGTGTTAAAGTTGAGTTTTTATTACTTGGACTTAAATTATTTACACACGACATAAGTTTATTTACCTTTGGTTTTCAAATTATTTTCAATTCCGTTGGCGCCGTCCTAGATATAGAGACGGATTTTATAACATTTGTACCCTGTATTAAATATCGCGGATTAAAATCATATTCTTATAATATCAGTAACATATTTTATTTATAGTTAAGAAAATCATGTATGATATAGCTTATCTTATAGATTAAATATCACAAAATCGTATATTGTTTTCGCATATATGTTCAGACTTTGACCCAGTGAGAAGCTTAGTGCATAAAGTAGAAAGAAAACTGAAAATGGTGAAGTTAAATAATGAAGGTGTAACAGATGATCAGCTCAAGGAGTTGTTTCCGGATTTACCAGCAGGTCCATTAGATGTGTACAGGAAGAAAGCAACATTCGACTGGCGTCGTATGAAACTTGTTTATGATAACTTATCAACATTGAAGATGAAAGTAAGTTGTTGTTTTTACATATTCATTACATTATAAATTTGAACTTTTATCATTTATTATTTAAAAGTGTTTCACTTGTATAATATTTTTGAGTTTTATAAAGACTGATTCTGATTTATAAATATGTGTTTACCAACAGAATGACATATGGAATTTCATGCGTGAAAACCCTCTCTTCCGGCACCAGGAAGCCACACCTTCTTTGGATGAGCAACGACACATCGCCACAAAGAGGATGTATGCAATATTCAGCCAAAACTTCACACCTCTTATAAAGGTACACCATTATTCATGCATCTATTTTTTTAGGTGAATTTAAGAGAAAGGTGTTTGGAAATCCAGTCTGTTACTTTCATATTCAACACAAAACATGTATAAACTTCTTATCATAGTTCATGTACATTATTATATCTTGAAGATCAAAGGTTGAAGTCATTGGCACAATTAACATGAACTGTAAAGGCTCCTATGTAGACTATCGTAAGCCACAATTTTGTGATTTACTCATTGCTTTATATTTTTTTAATTACTTGACAAATACTAATTCTTATGTTTTGATAGTAATAATAGAAAGATAAATAACTGCAGATTTTGTTTGTCTATCGTATGTTCATCTTTGATGCGTCGTTGATAATCGTATTACAGTTTTTTCTTGCAAAACGCATACATTAAAAACGATTTTTTTTTCAGATTGGTGCAGAGCCGAGATTGTTCCAATCGGAAACTGAAGCTTTATTCATGTTTGACAGTTCCCTAGCTGTGAAGATATCATTGACATTCCGAATGTTCTCGAACGTTATCCAAGGCAGTGGCCGTAGTCACCACTACAAGTACATAGAGCAAGTGGAATGTGGGGAGATTGGGGGCTGCTTTGCTTTAACCGAAGTGGCTCATGGATCGAACGCTAAAGGGATGAGGACAACCGCGACTTATTGTCCTGAAAAGAAACAATTTATTATGCATACACCGGACTTTGAAGCTGCTAAGTTTTGGGTAGGCTCGTTAGGTGAGACTGAAAATATGGCAACATTGAGTCCAATGACCTTGAATCATTGGGCTCAAGGTTTGTGTGTTTAACGATTTGTGACTTCTTTATATTCATATTGCGCCGGTTAATCATAAGTACAATTCGAATTAATTTGATTACCATCTTTGTTTTTAAGTTAAACATTTTTTTTAATTTACATTACGATATACGAAAGTTCAATCAACTGACCTGAATGAGTTATGTTAATTTCTTCTATTATAATTCAGTAACTTGAGGGCAAAAATGTCAATGGATTTCATTACATTATTTTGACTTACACTAAACTTTATATACTATAACTTTGATTGATATGTTGAAAGCAAGAATAAACATGTTATCAATATTTTACAAGCTTATTTTAACTAGATATTTTTTCCTACTCGGTTTAAATATTCAGTTCTGATAATCGTAATACTTATTGTGTTTCCTGGCAGGGAAATGCGCGACACATGCAATAGTGTACGCGATGTTGATCTCGAAAGGCAAGAACCACGGCCTGCATACATTCGTGGTGCCCATCAGAGACCCTAAAACCCTGAAGCCATACCCTGGAGTAACCGTAGGGGACATTGGGGAGAAAATTGGACTCAATGGCATTGATAATGGGTAATATTTCCAAACAGCATAATATATTTGTTTTTTGTAGATTTAAATCGAAGTTTGATCTTTCATAGCTTAAGTAGTAGAATCACAAGATGTGACTAATTGGTGGATTTTCCACAAATCATGGTTATTGAAACATTATGTGTAGCCTCGAGAAGTATGATCTTAACTAATATAATTATGTACTTGTACCGAAAGCAACGAGGTGGTAATGTTGAAACATAAACGTTGACGTCCGTAAAATCAGCGTTAATTAGAATTAGTTTAAACGCGTGTTAACGTGTTTTTATATTGTTACAAATTGCTACATTTTTTAAGTGATGAGGAAATACTATGATGGGATATTCACGATGTTTTTTTGCTTCATACTTCTATCATCATCATCTCCCCTGCCTTATCCTACTCCCGTAGGGTCGGCGCACCAGGTTTTCGTCCTCCAAAGCACTCAATCATCCATCATCTCAGTCATCACTCCCTTCTTGATCATGTCACCTTTCACGCAATCCATCCATCTCTTTCTAGGTCTACCTCTACCGGTGTACCCCTCCACATTCATAACTAACGTCCGTCTTGTTACATGCGATTCATCCCTTCTCATAACATGCCCATACCACTCTAACCTTTTACTCCTTATTTTCTCAACCACTGGGGCTACTCTCAAACTTCCTCTAATATACTCATTTCGTATCTTATCCAATCGTGTTACCCCACACATCCATCTTAACATTCGCATTTCCGCCACATGTATTCTCCTTTCATCCGTCCCTTTTACTGCCCAACATTCAGATCCATACATCATGACAGGTCTTATGACGGTTTTGTAAATTTTCCCCTTTATTTTAAGGGGAATATGCGGGTCGCATATTACACCTGTAACCTGTCGCCATTTCATCCATCCCGCTTTTATTCTATTTCTCACGTCACGGTCAATATCGCCGTCGCTTTGGATTAATGAGCCGAGGTACCGGAAGTCGGAGCAAACTGGAAGATGGGCGCCATCCAAGGCAATCGGGCAATTGCTTCATACTTCTATATTAATATTATAAAGAAGAAAGATTTGTATTGTTGAATTTTTGTATGTATTGAAATAACCCAAAAACTAATGTGCCTATTTCAAAAATTCTTTTACCATTAAAATGCTACGTTATCCCTGAGTAACCTAGACTATGTTTTACTATTTTTTATAATACGTGAACGAAGTCGCGCGCAACAGCTAGTGTCTAAAGCGATGTTTATTTCAGTTTTGTGATGTTCAACAAATACCGTCTCCCGAAGGAGGCGGCGTTAGACAAGCTGGGCGGGGTGGACGACAACGGGGACTACCAGACCCCTTTTAGGGACCCTAAAAAGCGATTCGGTGCCTCATTGGGTATTCTGTCTGGTATGTTTTGATAGATTTTTTTCATTCCAAGCAATTGCATGTATTAAAATTTGCTTTCTTACATTCAGCACGTATTTACGTTCTTTTTTTCATAGAGATTCAAATATATAGAGTAGGCATAGTTGACACTACTTGAAACAAATTTTCACAATATCATCACTAACGCTATCTATTAATAGATCCTTAAAACACGTCAATATAGTTAATTGCCAATAGGTGTCATCACTGTTTAGTTTATTTTATAACAAAAGATAGAGCTTTTTATAATTTTGTAAAATGTTTTATTAAATGTCAACACTAGGTGGCGATAAACTTGACAAATGATATAGTACCTGTCAGAGAAAGTACCGGTGAAAAAAATCGATATTTTAACTGGTATTAAGTGATTTCCTTGTTGTTTAGGTGGTAGGGTGCATATAACTTCGATATCTGCCAACTACCTGCAGAAGGCCATCGTGATCGCCATCAGGTACTCCGCCGTGAGGAGACAGTTCGGACCTGAAAACTCTACTGAAGAACTGCCAGTACTAGAGTATCAGCAACAAGTAAGTTCAAATTTCATAAATATTCATCCATGTATTATTCGGTTTTTACTCTATTTTATGTAGACTTTTTTTTTCAAAAAATTGAATATTTTATTTAAAAGCTATATCTATATTCTGTCTTTGCATAGGTGTTACCAATGTGAGAAAACTACTATTCCCCTTGCCCCTAGAAAATCTAAAAGTTGAAAAAAAATCAAAACTAAATTAAATTAAACACCATACTAATAGTAGCTTCCCTCCCTTCCTTCCCTTTCTATTAAATTTGTCTGTAAAATGTTCAAGCATATAAAAATACGGTTATATAACTTTATTTTCATATGATAGACCATTTTTACAAGTTTATCTACATATAATTTTGTAGCAAGTCCGCCTGCTGCCGCACTTAGCGACGACGTTCGCGCTGCGTGTGTTCTGCACGTGGTTCGGCGCAGTGCACGTCGCTATGGCCATTGACAATATGACAGGTATCGTTGTGATATCACCTCATTACTCGCCCACACTGAGGGGTCGGATCTACCCTTAGTGGTGACTAATCCATACTCAAACATGCTTCCCACTGCGGGTAAACTTTACACATATCTTTGAATTTCTTTGCCTTTGAAAACAACAGTAAGTAGTTATATGTTCTTTCATATTATTCTCTACATCTATGCCAAATAACGATATCCGTTCAGAAGTTTAGGCTACAAACTCTAACAAAGATCCATCTATCTAAACTTTCGCATTTATTAGTACACCAAATTCACTACATGAATGTAAAAAAAATGAGAGACTCGTGTCAAAACCGTACCGAGGGAGGTCCGTAGTCTCTGACTACCCCTCTGGGTTACGGTCGAGATTATGATGTTATGTAGTATGATTAGATTCCGTTTAAAATAAAATCGGCATAAACTCATCTCCCTAACAGCATCCGCTCTCGGCGAGCTGCGGAACGATAACGACGCGAACTGCACCTACGAGGGTGAGAACAGCCTGCTGCTGCAGCAGGCCAGCAACTGGCTGCTGCAGCTGTGGCCGCGCAGGGGACAGCTCGCGCCCGCGGACCACCCCCTCGCCTCCCTGACCTTCCTGCCCGCGGCTGACCACACCCTCGCCACCACCTGTCCCTGGACTAAGGTTGAAGATATGATGGAACCAGCCAGTGAGGATCATTTTATTTCACACTTGCTTTCGACCGAAACTTAGACCGCATGGAAAAAACACAAAAGAAAGTAGCATATGTGTTCTTCCAGACTTTGCTCTACATCTACGACAAATTTAAACGATATCTGTTTAGCTGTCATAGATTTATAGGCTGGTGTCGATTTGCGTTACCACTTTACCATTTTATTAACAGTCCAGTAATGAAACGCTACTGACTGTACTGGTCAAGGTGCATAGTGCGTATATCAATAATATTCTCGAGACTAAGAAAGGTGTCAATGTCAATTCATACACTCGTTCCTAGAGACGATCCTCATCACATTTCACAATTGAATATGCTAACTTGCAATTGAAACAAGCGCCAATAGCCTAATGATTTGGGGTACGGACTACTGACCTTTGCGATGGAGGGTTCGAATCCCGCCATTTGACTATTTTCGTGAACTATATTCTAGCACAAGTCTAGAGCTTAGTTGGAACAGTTAAAGGGAATATTAGTAAATTAAGTATATTGTATAGAAACGTGTTAGAAAGATATGTGATGTAGGGCAGGGCGGCGCGCGGACGCCATACAGGCCTGCCGCGAGGCCTGCGGGGGACACGGATATCTCAAAGGTAACTATAGGGAATTCAGCTGATGGAAAAAGTATGGATGGATCCTGTGAAAATGGATTTGCTTAAGAAGGGAGTGGATTCAGATTTGACGGCTGATAGAAATGTATGGAAGAGCAGCATACTGTGCCGACACTCCGTAGGGACAAGGGCAAGTTGGTGATGATGGGGAATTAGTTGAGTTTGGGGAACTTGATCTGCAGCCCTCTGGTTCACAGATCAGCACTATTTGTACCTACTTAGTAGAGTTTATGGCTTAACCACCATAGTTATAGAACATCGTGTTGAGCGGTGCAATGTTAATTTAGTTGTTGAACCACTGATCTATGTTTCAAGTCTATTCTCTTACTAAGCAGTTAATACAAGCTTTTGCTCGTAACTCCGTCCACGAGGAATTAAGATACTTAATAGCCTATGTATTCTTACAGACTATTCTAAAATCTGTGACAAATTCCTTCGATATTCGTTAAGCCGTTTGGGAGATAGTAACAAACATCCATCCATCCAAACTTTCACATTTATTAGTACACCAAATTCACTACATGAATGTAAAAAAAATGAGAGACTCGTGTCAAAACCGTACCGAGGGAGGTCCGTAGTCTCTGACTACTCCTCTGGGTTACGGTCGAGATTATGATGTTATGTAGTATGATTAGATTCCGTTTAAAATAAAATCGGCATAAACTCATCTCCCTAACAGCATCCGCTCTCGGCGAGCTGCGGAACGATAACGACGCGAACTGCACCTACGAGGGTGAGAACAGCCTGCTGCTGCAGCAGGCCAGTAACTGGCTGCTGCAGCTGTGGCCGCGCAGGGGACAGCTCGCGCCCGCGGACCATCCCCTCGGCTCCCTGCACTTCCTGTCCGCGGCAGACCACACCCTCGCCACCACCTGCCCCTGGACTAAGGTTGAGGATATGATGGAACCAGCCAGTGAGGATCATTTTATTTCACACAAGCTTTCGCCCGAAACTTAGACCGCATGGAATTAAAAGCACAAAAGAAAGTAGCCTATGTGTTCTTCCAGGCTATGCTATAAATCTATGTCAAATTTCATCCAGATCCGTTCAGCAGTTTAGGCTACAAACTCTAACAAACATCCATCCATCCAAACTTTCGCATTTATAATATTAGTAAGATGATTTCATTCTTAAATATTTGCAATACAATAATAAATTATACAGTTTTTTTGTAATGCCAATAATTAAGGTAAAAACATACGCATATAGTATATTCAAAGTAATTATAAGATTTGCCTGCTTGTAACAAAAACGTGACGTGACCTTGAATTTTTATTCAATGAAAATTTATTAAAATGGTTTTACACAGTTTTGAATTTTTTTCTACATTAATCAAGATTTAAAATTAATTGTTTTTTTATTATTTTTATAATAGATTTAATAGAGATGTTTAAATGGCTGACGGCGTACACATTGAAGACCACGTACGAGAAAGTGTCGAGCCTGAAGGGGGCGGGCAGAGACAACTTCCAGGCCAAGAACGAGTCGCAGCCATACCACGCCACCACACTCTCTGTTGTCTATGGAGAGGTAACTAAGTAAATTATTAATTTAAAATTGTAACAAATATTGCCTATACTATTAGCTATTTATTGGTGAAAGAATTTTTAAAATCGACCCAGTTTTTAAGTTATTCCAATACATACAAAAATACAAATCTTTTCTCTTAATAGACAAAATAAATTTAAAGTGTTTAAATTTTTCAGTTTTTTACATTATTAAAGAGAGTAAAACATCTTAATATGATTTTAGCGTAACTTCTAGAATATATAATTTGTTTTCAGAACTTCATATTAAATCATTTCTACAAGAGCGCGCTGGAGTTCCACGACGCGGAGTGCAGGCAGGTTTTGCTGCAAATGGTGGCGTTGTACGGAGCCTTCCTCTTAGAAAAACATCTCGCCACCTTATATATTGTGAGTGTAACAGTATTTTTGACCGACTTCCCAAAAGAAGGAGGTACTCAATTCGTCTGTATGTTTTTTTTTTTTTTTTATGTGTGTTATATATAATACCATCATGGATCTTTTTTCAAATTTTATTATAGTGTTTAAAACGTGAAATTTGCATTTTTTTATATTATAAATTCATCACTAACATCAATAACTTATCACTTCCTCTTATATAAAAATTGTCAATCATACTAATATTATAAATGCGATAGTTTAGATGGATGTTTGTTAGAGTTTGTAGCCTAAACTGCTGAACGGATTTCGATGAAATTTGGCATACACGTAGAGGATAGTCTGGAATTTGTTTTTGTTTTTAATTCCACGCGGACGGAGTCGCGGGCAAAAGCTAGTCATATATAGACAAAGAGATTAAAAAATCATGTAAAGGAAGCATAGTTGACATTTCACTTGAGACATTTTTCACATGTCAATATAATTAATTGCATTTAAATGAATTGCCAATTGGTTTCACAAAATAATATATTATTTTTTTGCACTGTTTAGTTTTTAAAACAAAAGATGGAGCTTGTTATAATTTTGTAAAATGTTTTATAACACGTCAATACGCACACGAGGTGGCACTTAATTTAACAACTAACATAGTACCTTTCACAGAAGTTACCGGTGAAAAAATTTTTACTATGTCTAGTCTATATATTTCTTAAATGTCTTTGTATCTATATTTCTATACTTACTAATATAATAAAGCCTAAACACACACTTTTTTGTTGCCTAAGATGTCAGCAATGACAGCATATTTTTGAATAATTCTTTTTGTAATAAAAAGCCCTACACTTCCGTCATGCTTTAGGCTATATATTTTCACGCCATTAAACTTAGGGAGTAAATATTTTGGATAAAAACCCTAATGTGGGAAAGAGACCATAAGTTGCTGCCAACATCAAGGAAGCAAGATTGCCATAGTAAGGTAATTGGTATTTTGACATTTGCAATTTGCAATTGAGAATTTGACAAATGTAAACATTAATTAAAGTTTTTATAATTTTACGCGGATGAAGCCGCACGGGAACAGCTAGTATAGATTAAAAATAAACGTGATTGTTATTAGGGTGGGTACCTGGCGGGGCCCCAGGGCGCGCTAGTGCGCGAGGGCGTGGTGCGCCTGTGCGCGCTGCTGGCCGCCGCCGCGCCCGCGCTCGCCGACACGCTGGCCCCGCCCGACTGGTGCCTCAACTCCGTGCTGGGACACGCGGACGGAGAGGTGATGTGTACATTACACACTACACACTACACATTACACATTACACACTACAGATGTGTAATACTTTGCACTACATCTGTATACAATCTCGACCATGTTAATTTAGTAGGGTTATAGTCATGGTTTTATTATGTAATGTAATTTTGTCATTAATCTTATATCTTACTTCTTAGTAATATTATAAATGCGAAAATTTAAATGCATGTTTACTAGAAGTATCTCAAATGGATTTAAATGAAATTTTGCACAGACTTGGGTCTTAAGAACATGAGGCTACTTACTAAGTTTTTTTAAATTCCATGCAGACGAAGTCGCGATCCAAAACAAGTAATAAAAAGAATATGTATTACAGTATATAATCTGTGTAATGTTTGTCAATCTGCTTAAAATTGCATTCATTTAAAATGAATGAAATACCTATTTTTCGTTAATGTTATCTACCTAAGTTATTTAATACATTTTCTATAATATAACAGTTTGTATGTTCAGGTGTACAAGCACCTGCAGAACAACGTGCTGACGTACCCGGGGGCGGTGGCGCGCCCCGCCTGGTGGCGCGACGTCGTGCACTGGCAGACATACGCGCCCTCCAAACTATAACACGCAACGATATACACAAAACGCCATTTTACATACTCAAGATGTGTCACATTTTACACACTGCAGATAAAATTATTTTACATACTTAAGACGTATTAGTTTTTACACATTGCAGATAAATTGATTTCACATTTTAGATGCTCAAGACTTATTACATTTTACACACTGCAGATAAATTGATTTCACATTTTAGATACTCAAGATGTATCACATTTTACACACTGCAGATAAAATTATTTTACATACTTAAGATGTATTACTTTTTACACATTGCAGATAAATTGATTTCACATTTTAGATGCTCAAGACTTATTACATTTTACACATTGCAGATAAAATAATTTTACTTACTCAAGACTTATTACATTTTACACACTGAAGACAAGATGATTTTACATTTTACACACTCCAGATAATGACCCTATATTTTACACACTAAAGATACGGTACTTAAGCATTTTACACAGTAAAGATGAAATGTATTTACTTTTTATTTTTTAAAGAATAAATTATTTTAATACAAAAGACATAAGTAATTAAATTGTATAACATACGCAATACGTTAAGAAAAAAATATGTAGATATAAAAATATTTTTAAATATTAACACTAAGAGCTTTATATAATGTGATGGGAAATATGTTTTTGTATATAGAAATTTTATATGAATTTATGTTATTTTTTTATTAAAAGAAGTTTTACGTTTGTGTTTTTTTATTTAATTTGTAGTACCATGAAAAGCGACTATTCGGAAGACGATTAAGAGAAAAATTAAATGATCTACCTCGAGGTTAAATACTATTTTTACCATTACCGTACCTTGTACAAAAGTCTTTTCTTGAATTATTTAAGAAATCGAAACCAATTCGTGTTTCTATAATGGGGTTTGCATATGTAATGGTTTCCGTCAATCACTTTGTCCGTTTGTTCGTAATGCCGAAGTGTAAGGACATACGATACACAAACGAAGTCTTTAATCTGCGCTAGAAACATGCTAAAGACTATCATACTATGTGTTATTTTAATAAAGTAAGTACTAATTTAAATACCTAAAGGAAGTATCTAATATTTTTCTAATATATTTGATCAGGAATTTCGAAATTCGTAGCGCTCAAGCGGAGTTAAACAATACCGTAAAAGATGTAAAAAGGAACAAAGAGCTACAGGACGTCATAGGGGACTTGGTTAACGTGGTCGCGGCTCGCGGTCCCCACGCCTGCGTCACCGTATTATGCGACCCCGTCTATTTGAACATCTTCGAAGGCCCTTTATTTGACAAATTACGCACTGTAACTTTCGTCTTCGTAAGTATTTACACACTATATTAGTTGAGTTATTTCTCAATTAAGTTTTAATTCACTCAATATGTGTTCAATTTCAACAACAGACCGGGATAAGAGCAGACTAGATTTTAATAGTAATTAAAATTAAGCTATATCTGATTACAAAAAGGTTTAATTTTCACTTTATACGTCTTTAATACCCATTATAAGATGTGGAAAATGAAATACATCTTGTTTCAATCGTATAATAAGAGTTTAGTTTTAATTGCGATATAAAATCTGCACTGCTCTACGCGTCTGTCTGAACAAAACCTACGGGGTTCCTTTAGATACGGTTAAAGGACAGAGAGTAATGTTATTGACATTATTAGATCGTAGTAGCTGAAAACGAGGACCTATTGTTTCCAAATTACCACACTCTGGAGGGTTTGCGGCACGCGAAGAAGGAGAGATGCGGGGCTTATTTCATCATCCTCGCGAACGGCCTGCAAGCTGGACGTCTCTTGAAATTCGGTGATCGGTAAACACTTCTTTTGATAACAAAAATCTTTCACATAATACTGGTGACCGCAGCAAATATCCTCCATCAGCAGCCAGCAACCATCTCCAGTATACCTCTATTTGTGGCAAAAATCCACGGACCTGAGGCCAATTGACATTAGGCCAGTTTGCCCCTTTCTATAGACTTTGTACTTAAAGGAACGTTTAAAATTATCTTATTTCCAGGTACCGCCTCTTGAATACAAGAGCGAAATACATAATGCTACACGACATCAGATTATTTAAAAGCAACTTGCAGTATATTTGGAAACGCATGGTAAACGTAGTATTCCTGCGGCATCATAACACGCTACAGAATAAGATCTGGTTCGACCTTTCCACCGTTCCCTTTCCTAATACTATCAGAGAAGTTTTGATAACAAGAAGAATAGAGATATGGAGGAATGGAAAATTTCATTACAATAGGGATTTATTTGCGGACAAAACAAAAAACCTTAACGGAGAAACTCTAAACGTTGCTTACTTGGAACACGTACCTTCTGTCGTGAGCACTAAATCAAATGACACCAAAAATATAGGAGGAATTGAAATTGAGGTGAGTTTAAAACATAAATATTAATTTTTCCGAAAGTACCTAAAGAAGTTCCGTTTTACTTACAGATACTAAACACGATAGCGTCAAAAATGAACTTCAAACCCAAACTATATCAAGCTGTTGACGCTGATCACAGCAAATGGGGTGAGAAACTCCCAAACGGTTCATACTCCGGTCTGCTCGGAGAATTAGTGACGGGCCAAGCCGATATCGCAGTGGGCAACCTGCAGTATACTACGCTTTATCACGATATGACCGACCTTAGTATACCTTATACCTCGCAATGCTGGACTTTTTTAACTCCTGAAGCTATATCTGATAACTCTTGGAAAACGTTAATACTACCGTTCAAGTAAGGTTCGCTTTTCGCTCGAAATTGTTATAAAAATATGGATGCCTCAATTAATCTCTTTTTTTAATCGCTAATTAATACGGACGATGTGTACATTTTATTATTTATTTTACAGGTTGTACATGTGGATCGCTGTTCTAATGGTTCTTTTAGTAACAGGTTCTATTTTCTTTGGCTTAGCTAAGTATTACATACACTTGATGGATTTTAGAGAAGAATCTGCGAAGAGCAGATCTACGGAGATGAAGCAAGCCCTTACTTCAGGTTAATATTATTTAAAGTAAACGAAATACATTGTGTAATGTAGGCAATTATCTAAAAAGAAAAAGGATACAAAAATAATATTATTTTTTTCCTTTTCAAAGCAGTCCAGACAAGTTCCTTGGTAAACAAAAATTTGCACTTTGCGTATGAATGCACATAACCTTTCATTTTGACCTCAACTGACTGCAAAACAACTAAAAATAAATGTGCTAATTACATATGTAAATACGGCAGGCGTGTGTATATTTCAGATACTCGACCCGGCGGTTTATATTTGTTTGGTGAAATAACGAACAGTATTCTCTACACCTATGGAATGTTGCTTGTCGTGTCTTTGCCCAAGTTACCATCCGGTTGGTCGATTCGCTTACTCACTGGCTGGTACTGGCTCTATTGCATACTTCTGGTAGTGTCATACAAAGCGAGCATGACCGCAATCTTAGCCAACCCCACGCCTAGAGTAACCATAGACACTTTAAAAGAACTGGTAGACAGTAAAATAACATGCGGCGGTTGGGGACAAGAGACTAAACGGTTTTTCGTTGAATCACTAGACGATATCGGACAGAAAATCGGTGAGAGATACGAAACAATCGATGACCCGGATGCCGCTGCGAAAAGAGTAGTTCGTGGAGACTTCGCTTTCTACGACAATAAAAACTATTTGAAATACTTGAGGGTTACAAGGAAGAATAAAATTGATATAGACACGACCAATTCATCGTTAACTAATGATACGTGGTTTGGTAATACAAGTACGGAAAGGAATTTACACATAATGTCTGATTGTATGGTTAATATCCCTGTTTCAATAGGATTCCATAAAAACTCACCTTTAAAACCATTAACCGACATTTACTTGAGAAGAATAGTCGAAGTTGGTCTTTTAGAGAAATGGTCAAACGACGCCATGTATAAAATTAAGAAGTTGGATACAAATGAGGAAGAAATTAAAGCTTTAATGAATTTGAAGAAACTCCATGGAGCTTTTATAGCATTGGCTATCGGTTACTTTATAAGTTTTTCTGTACTTATAAGTGAACTAATGCATTGGCAATATATCGTTAAGAAAGATCCACTTTTCGACAAGTATGCCGTAGATCTGTATTATGTAAACAAAAATAAAAAGCATTAAATACAAATAGTTTATTTACGCTACATTATTATCTCATTATAATTTACGTCATAGATTTTTGTTACTTTAGAATACAAAACTTATATTACAAGACTTATTACGATGCGGAAAGGAGAAAATCTGCATCAGTCAATAAAATAAAAATATTTCATAATCCAAATCAGTCATTACATAAAAAATTACAGGTTTTTAGACATGCAATAAATTGTTCACAATTGCTTGAGAAAAGCAACAACGTAGATGAGATTTACTACAAAGGTTGGTGGAGGAAAGAATTTTAATTTAGTCACAATTTGTAGTGAAATTTGACATGAAAAAATTTTTTCGTCTTGCTAATTACGCCAGCACATGACTTTCGGTTGACAAACCACTTGTCTACATAATGCTAGTAGTTCCAGCTACTTACATTTAAAACAAAAAATCTCAAAAACCAATAAAAACCAAAGAAACCCATTGAATTATAATTTATAATCTTACTAGCTTTTGTCCGCGACTTTACTCCCGCGGAAGTAAAAAAAAACAAAAGGAAGTAGACTATGTGTTCTTCTAAACTATCATCTGCATTTATGCCAAATGTAATCGAGATCTGTTCAGCAGTTTAGGCTCCAAACTCTAGCAAACATCCATCAATCTAAACATTCGCATTTATAATATTAGTAAGATTAAGTCATAATAATTTTTCTATGTAATGTGTGTTACTGGAAGTACCAGGATATTTGCAATAGCTTAATTTACTTAATAATTACTTAAATAAACATGACATATTAAAATTATAAATCACTAAAATTTACTAGTAAGTACAAGGCAGCTTTTTGGTGAATATAACCTTGCATAGTACTAAAAATTAACGTAATTAAAATGTGCTGTCTCTTCCAGAGTTTACATGTTTTGTCAATGGTTCAGCAGTGTGAACTTAGATACAACCACCAGACTAATTATCTTAATTTAATAAATGCCCATCAATCCAATTATTTTAAGTCAATGATAAATTATAATATTCCTTATATTTATGCTAACTTTAACATATTAAACATGATACAGTGTAGTCTCATCTTACCAAAAAACTTATTAATTTAAACCTGGTATTATTTGTTCCTTAAATTATTGTTTCCTCTACATAAAGGATATCCTATAAAAATATGAGAATTTAATAAAGCTATTTGCTTTACACATTTTCAAACAAGCACCACTACTTAGAATATATTCCCCCATACACTTCTTTACAATAATTTATAATTTCTACCATTTTTATTTGGGAAATTGATATCAGTCTAATTAAAATAAGTAACTATTTAAGATATGTTTTTTTTTGTTTTTCAATAATCATTATCAAAATGTTTAGTTACGGATTTTTCAATATTTTTCAAAAAATATTTATGATTCCCTACAAAATGTCAAAAATACTTTAAAATAATGTCAAAAAGTTTATAATACAAAAATAGTAGAGTAAGATATGACTTTACTTTGCAAAAATAATAAATTAAAGCTATTTTTGTTCCAATTTGCTAAACACTGGTTTGGCACCTTCTGGAGCATTCTCCAATATCCAGGGATGCTTCAAAACTTGAGTCAACGGCAGTCTTTGATCTGGATTTATTACAAGAAGTTTACCTACTAGATCCTTAGCTTTCTCAGAAACAAAATCAGGATACTTAATTATAACATATCTGATTTTTTTATAAGTCTGATGTGAATCTTTGGCATCAAAAGGTGGCAACCCTACAAGCAACTCATAGCATAACACACCAAGACTCCAAATATCAACAGGATAACTGTGAGGCTTCCCTTCAATCATTTCAGGTGACAAATAATCTAGTGTACCACAAAGAGTCATACGTCTTGAAGAAGGTGAATGTACTGACCAACCAAAATCAGCTATTTTCAGCTCATAGTTAGACCCTACAAGTAAGTTCTCAGGTTTTATGTCGCGATGAATAACTTTCTTGGTATGACAGTATAGCAAAGCCCTGGTCAAATCTCTCACACAGATAGCAGCAGTTCTCTCGTCGAATCTCTCCTGGTCCTTCAATAATTTATAAAGCGCCCCATATTTTGCATACTCTAAAATGAAATAAACTCTCTTTTCGTCGTGAAAATATCCATACATGCGCAATATATTAGGATGACGAAGCCGACATTGAATTTCAACTTCCCGACGCACTTGATGCTCTATTTCAGAATCCATTATTTGACTTTTAAATAATACTTTTAAGGCAACGACATAGTGAGACTCTTTCTCGCGAGCTAAGTAAACGTTACCAAATTTACCTTTACCGAGAGGTTTTCCCAAATCGAAATCAGATAATGTCCATACCTTTTTCTTAACGTCTCTGTTGAGTTCGGGTTTAGGAACTTCATTGGTTTTGTTCTTTTCAGTCTGTGGACGTCGTGAAGAAGAAGGTAAATTAGGAACTTTAAAATTATCCGGAGCCTTTTTTTGCGAATTCGACGAACAGGTGAAGCATCGTCCAGTGTTGGGTGGACGATTTTCTTTACACTCACACTTTTGAATGTTCATTGTTATATTTTAAATGTTCGTTAAATACCTTTTATGGCCTATCAACTGTTTTAGCATTAAGTTTAATACATGAAATAAGAGCACGAGTTTCAATGTAACTGAAGTTGGAATATGTGAAATTCATATAACGTATTTTGGGCTCTTATCTTTCTTGTCAACATATTTGAACATATTGAAAGTCAGTGTTACCAACTACTAGAGCGATGACAACACTTTCGTACTGGCAAGTTTAGGAGTACGATTTAAGAAAACGGGAAAGAGATAAATGGCAATAAATCGATTGATTAACTATTAACAATTGTTTAGGAAAAATTAAATAATGTTTATTATTTAAACTAAAATTAAACGAGTAAATATATTTGTCATCTATCAGCTGACTGACAGTTGATAAGCTGTTATTTCTTCTTATTTGATAACTTATCTGTCAAATATTCGTACATAACCTTACATTCGTAGTTTTCCTCGTATCTCTATACATGTTTGCATAAATATATCAAATCCAATACTATATTACGTGAAATAAAACAGGTGCTATTAAATAGTCGTGTCATTTAAATGTAAGTCTTAAGAAATATTTATGAAACATATGTTTTTCAAGTAATTTTAATTTTCTATTTGTAGTTGCTTTCTTATTTTAGAATTCAGTTATCAGTTATAAGGACATAATTAATATCTTACACATCAATTTTGCCACAACACACATAATTACATTCTAAACCAATTATGTATTAACCAATTCTTCAGTTTGGTGTAAACAAAATGTCAGATGATGCAGAGCAGCAGGCAGAGGAAATTGAAGTACTCAAGTCTATATACGAAGGGGATGAGAATTTTAAACAAGTCGATGCCACAACCTATCAATACAAGGTATTTTGACTTCATCTGCAAGTTTTTTTTATAACAATACAATTAATTAAATTCTGTTGTAGTTGTAAGTTAATACATTTTTTGTTTCCAGTATATAGAAGGAGACAAATCTTTTGTATTGGAAATTACATGGGGACCAACATATCCAACAGAAAAACCTAAATGCAACTTAGAAATATTCTACAATCAACATTTGTAAGTATTTTTATACTGTAAATAAATCATTGTGACCTGAATATATCCAAAAATAAAATGAAATAAAAACATTATGGACCTTGATGATTGGATCATTTAAAAAATGGGTTATTCAATTTATAAAACTATTTTTATTTTCTCTATTATAGTAATCATCAGCCAATATCTTATTTAGTAGTATTAAAACCGGTTTAAATAATACTATCCTTATAATTATTATATTGTTTTAAAATATTCCTTTCCAGATTACCTTCAGTTAAAGAGAAAATTCTAACAATAGTGGATGGTGAGGCGGAGCAGTGGGTAGGATGTGCTATGACATACACATTGTTTGAATGCTTGAAAGAGAAAGTTACAGAGATCCTTGCCGAACAGACAGAGGAGGCTGTGGTGGCCAGGGTCGAGAAGATAGCCATAGATGATCAGGTATATTTCCTACTTATGATTATAACATATCTTTTTGTACTTTATTGTATCAGTTTACAGAAAAATTTGCCTTATTTTTTTAAAAAAATTGTAATCTTGGGATCAACATCAATTGAAATAATTTTCTAGTAGTTTTGAGTCCTCTTTTTATTTGACAATAAATTGGTTTGCTTATATTTTGTTACATGATCATACAAAATCTCAATTATTCTATTTAAGAGTGAATCAAAGAGACCAGAAAAGAAGGAGCAGTTAACAAAAGCTCAGAAGCGTCGTGCGTGGGACCGAGCGGAGGCGGGGCGCGCGGGCGAGCGGCCGCGGGGCTGGGACTGGGTTGATATCGTCAAACACCTTTCGCAAGCGCCGCATCATGACTCATGACATCAGGACATCTACACCTGTGTTAAACTATGAACCGATTCAACTGATCAGCTCACATCATCTTGAACAGTTGAGCTATGGCTCAACTAAAATACCAGCTCAGCTCATGGGATGCAACTACGGGAGTCAATGAGCCTCAAACTTGTCCTAGAGCTGATCTGTGAGTTGGTTCACTGATCTGCTTCATGCACTGTGAGGTGATCTGAAGGTAATTTTAGTTGAGTTAACACAGTTACATGTAAGTTGTGCTTATTATTCAATAATTCTTTGTAGGAATATTCTACAATGTCAGCTGTCAAGTTGACATTTGAAATTTTGTATAGGGTTGCCAGTTGTAAAAATTATGGACTGATTAATAATTGTTTACTTCTTTATCTATTTGAAGTATGTGTCTGTGTTTTTTATTTCATTGGTATTACGTCCTGTACATTTTTTTATATAAATTAGGAATGTCCATTTTAAAAGGTCACAACTGTAAGCTTTTACCACTGTTATGAAAATCTCTGTTTCCAGAAAACTTGTAAGATTTTCGTAACAACCTAACATTTATAACATTTTTATTTGATTATTTTTCTCAATCGAAATGAAATATTTAGAATTTATGAAAAAAAGTAAAGTCCCAAACAATCATTTTTTACATATCATGTAAATTCATAATAATAAACCGATCTCATTTAAATTGTTTTCAAACGTATTTACAAAATGAATATTGTGCAAAATAAAATGTTGTCTAAAGTTAAAGTTGAAATTAGAGAAATGTAAACAAAATGAAAACAAATGCAAGAAAAGGAACTTTTGGGTCTAAAAATCTGATAGAGCCGAAACACGGTACATATAGTTAATTTCAATGTTGGTATCCCTGACGTCTATTGCTTTGTTATCTGTATTTTTGCTATGCAATGTTATTTTGAGTGTTGCAAAATAATGGATGTTTTTTCAATAATTATCTCAGAAATGAATGGAATTTGGTAATCAGATGATGTTGTGTATTATTGGCATAGTTATATTTGCTAATATATAAATAATTGTTTTATTTCGTGCTTTTTAATCATTTAACACCCACTTACTGAACGAATACAGAGAGTGCTACCAATTTCAAAGGAAATTTAAAATTAAATACTGTCTGCTTTTTTCAATGTGCCTACATAAAACATTTAAAAAATGATCTTGTCAACAACGAAATGTCAGATTGACAAATACATTGAAAAATGTCAATGGTAATTTTATTGCAATTTATTAGAAAAAATATTTGAACAATTTACAATGATTTATACAAAACAAGAGTATTACACGCCGGCGGAGGTCGCGATACACAACAAGGCTGGGGACTGCTGGGTGTCCCTCAATGGTAAGGTGCTGAACATGACGTCATGGCTGGAAAAGCAGTTCCGATACTGCAAGTGTCCCAAAGACTGCTCCTGTCCTAACAAGAATTGGTATTGCGCTGATGACTGTATAGAGTATTGTAGATGCTTCAAAATGGGCTACGAGTACTGCGATGCGAAAAGAGTAAGCTAGAATATCTGTTAAAGACCTTGTGTTAATATAAAGCCCGCTACACACGCACGGTTTTAGCTGAACAATCAGATCGTTCAGATAAAAAGATAATAGAACAGTTCCCAACTTAGTTAGATTTATCTAAACTATCTGTTCAGAAAAAACTATCAGACATAATTTAGCGTGTGCGGCAGGCTTAATCTTGTAGTATAATTTTAAATTGACCATAAATGTGGGACAACAGTGAGTACAGTAAAATCTGGATAAAAGGAAGTCCAAGAGATTGCGATATTCTTCTCGCTACTAGACGTTTCTCTCTGATAAAATATACCTTGACCCTTTTAATATTCCAATTATTTTTATAACTTGTAGCTCGCTATGACAATCCTAGCGTACGCCGGCAAAGACGTAAGCCACTGGTTCAAAGAGGAAGACTGGATAACATATATGCATCCGATAGTGGGCTCCAGGATACCTTTCATGCGCCACGGCTCGAGTTTCGATCAGCCCGTGGTGCCGTCCACCCGCTGGAGACCCATCGCTAAACCTTGGTGGTTAGACGAGAGTATTGTGGTAGGAAAATTGACAGCGAGGACCAGACCTATTAGAATCACAAATACACTTACAAGTAAGATTTTATAACTGTCCTCTACAATGGAAATGTACCTTAACTATTAGTAACTTAGGGTAGACGCACTATTTGTTGGCAACTTGGAAAATATAAAAACTCACCAGCAATAAGAATTACTCATCTTTCGTAATACATTCTTTTAGACATTAATATAATTGTAACGGCGTACATAACTTCAATACTCAAATCTACTAATCCCGCCAAAATGGCGCGCTTATTCTCAATACTTCTGAATGACATTGACAGATGTCATAGGGATGGGACGTGTATGCCGATGATCTAGTGTTGCGCCAATTTCTTAATACCGACTTATGTTAGCCATAACAACTCATATATTTGCATTGTGCAATCATTAAAAACATTGTCAGGTTCATCTGTTATGTTGGAGGTGTGCTCTGAGGAGACTATCTACCAGATAATGATGCGTTACTTGCCGCATAATGCGCATATGCATTCATACACTTGGCGTCATCTCGGCAAACCCCTCAAGTATCACCGCACGCTCGAGCAGAACAAGGTGTATGACGAGAGAGATCGCTTCAGCGATGTTGCGTTGCCGGAGAATATCTACGTACCAGACATACTGCTGTACTATAACGATGATCTAACGGAAGGTAGGTCACTATAGATTATAAAGGTTGAAGAAACACGAATCCAGTCTTCAACGAACATCTATATCAGTTCGTTAGCAATGTAATCTTCAAACAGAGTGTTCTATTCTATAACGAAAAAACTAAATAAAAACACGAATATTGACACCAAGTTGTTCTTTTTCAGATCTTCCTCGTGATGGTTGTGTTTGTTTCAACAGGGAGTGTGCATCGAAGCCAGAGATATGTAAAAAAGAACCATAAAAAAACATAAATTCCAATACAAATGTACCTATCAGAAATTCTAAACTTTTTCTTATTAATTCGAACGTAATAAATCGACTAATAGAGAAGTGTTTTCTTATTAAACTGATTGAAGAACTACAAAAACTGGAATAAGGGCACAAATAAGTGACCATTCGTGACGTATGAGAGATTACAAACAATAGGCTTAGTAAAAAGCATTATTAATGTCTAACACAAACAATTACGAGCAGAAAAACGGCCAATCCAGCGATGTGTTCTGATGGGGCGCGTGGCCGCTGCACTCTGCTACAAAAACTGGTGCCTACAAACCAGCGCCGACACACTCCGTGCCACTCGTTAGGGCTAATCCGGAAAATAAATGCATTAGATATGATGAACATTTATAGGTTACCCATGATTTTATTTATATTCTCAGAGAAATCCTTTTTACATATGCGAATGTCATTCTTATCCATGAATTACTTACATGATGTAATAAAAATAATTATAAACCTACAGCAGAAATGAAAAATCTTACAATATACCCGTTCTAATAAAAGGAGAAATAATATCCTTGTTTCTATTCTTATGGTCACCCTATTTACGTAAGCTCTGTAACTTCTAGGTAGTTTTCTTACAATTACATTAAAGGGTTAACTTTTTGTTTGGCGCGTGCGAGCATTGATAGCAGTTACATGCCTTGTATGGACTGTAAGCGCCTGTTTCAGAGGATCGTAATTAGAAATGGTAATTTCAATCTAGTACGTTGCTTGTCCAATTCTAAGATAGACGATGGTTTCAACAACTGTACTTGAAAAAGTTTTCTGTCTCAGAATACTAGAAGGGAAATGTTAAGCTTCTTTGTTTATCATAAAAAATCTAGAACCATTTTGACTCTCACAAACTAAACAGTCTGTAGAGATGACAATCATGCAGAAATATCCCCAATCAATCTCTTAGTTTTCAACTAGCTTCCTTTTTATTCCAGTAATACTTCCATAAGACAACAATCAGTTTTTACACCATTACAAGTCTGCGAACTGCAAGTGGCCGGCCCAGGCGCAGGTCACAGGATTTGCGCTCCGCCGAGCGCGACGAGCCCTTATGGACCCCAGCCATGTTGCCTTCTACATGCCCCTTTTTATTTAAAAAATGCATTGCAGTAATGTATGAAGTAAGACGCGTGCCGGAATAACTTTTTTGTGTTACCGTAAACATCAGTTAGAGAGATGCTCAGTCGTGAGTTTATTTCAAAGCCAAATATGGTGCCACTGTATTAATTTTATATTCAGTTCCTCATTAGGAAGTAACAAGGTTGATAATTACTGTGTCTTAAGTGCGAGCTAGTTGCCCATCACTGTTTCTTCTTTCATTCTCGAAGTTTGTATTCTCTTCATTTCGGAGATGTATTTGCTCTGCAGTGAGCTTACCCCACGCGAAATCGCTATTTCTATAAACGTAACAGCGTTTATTGCTTACCGACGCGACCACCACGCATGCGCGGATCGGATAATTCACATGTTACCCCAAATTATAGTACTCGCCCCATGCTGAGACCCAATAATAATGAACGAGTAAAATAAACCGGCAGCCATATTCGTCCATAGACAAATGAGTGACGCGGCGCGCGCACGTGTGATGTTGAAAAGTTAAAACAAAAAAATTGGCGCGTATTGTGTTTTATGGTTGCTTTTTTTTAAAGGCTAACTTGAACTTAATTTTCACTCTGTATCCGTTATTTTAATAATTCCGAATTGTAAGTGAATTTGCTAATCTTCTGCTATGGATAAATAATATTTAATTATTAATTTAATTAGCAGTTAATTTCACTCAGGTCAGTACTATTTAAAAATATAATTTGTATTTTTTATAACTGTTTTTTTTGTAAGGCATAGGTATAGGTATTTTGTATAATAGTTTGTTTTAGTTTAAACTCAGTTTTCGAGAGTTTAGACCTGACGGAATAAAAGCCAAGACATGAATCCCTATTATTGTGTATTGTGGTTTTTAAGTTCGCAATAACTGTCTACTAGAATAAAAAATGGAGTAATCCTTGTTTATTAAAGTGAGTCATGGGGTGCGTCTTAGGGCGGGGGTAGTTTGCAGATTCGTCAGCGTTTCTAAAACCTATCAGAGATATTGATTTTATTCCCCTTCTCTGGGGATTATTATTGTGACGTTCCCTATTCTTCACAACACAAATGGGTTCTATTTTTCATAGTTGCATTGTTCGTGTTTATTTTGATGGGAGCGTTGACATTTAAATTACAGTAGAAAATATAACGAAGATAAAGAAATTAATACTAATAGCTTAGCGCAAGCTGACTTATAAACACGACGTCTTGGTTCAAATATCAATTAAATTTTATTTATAACTATACTGTCTATTTGCATCTCGTTGAATTTATTCTGGATGTTATTTGCATTTTAAACTGTCGTAAGGGTAATTAGACTTTTCTATTTAGAATTTAGGAAGACTTTTCTTTGTACAAATGGACAATTATATTCGGTGATTTGTTCGCCATCTAACAAAGACAACTTCGCGCCATTGTCGCAGCTCGCAGGGAACAATAAAAAAGCTTATCGAATCTTCCCATTGTTTCTACGTTGACCATAGATATTGCTTCCTGTCAGCGTGACCTTAACTTACTACCGTGAACTTATATTATTTAACAATTGGAATAGATTTATGTGTAGAAATATGCGATATTTAACGAGACCCAGTATTATATAGATCTAGCCAATAGTCTAAATAAATGATTTTTTTTTCAGGTTTTGGCGATGGCTACATTACCAATCTATGTTTCATTGAGCAGGTAACATCGTTTTTTATTAACTTATTATTCATAAACAATATTCTTGAAAATCATTTCTTTGGGTTACAATCTTAGAACGACCTCTGGTAGAGTCAATTTTGTTAAAAACAGTTGCATATATTGATTGATACCATTTGCAGTAATTTCGGAATTCATGCGGGTATGTAACCGATGAAATTTACTGGACCAGGACCAAGCCAATCCGCCGCTGTAGTGCCTCAAATGATGATGATGTAACCGATAGTCATTCAGATGTCAATTTTCTTTTCTCATTATATTTTACTTTCCGTTATCTATATCTATACTATTATAATAAAGCGTAAACACACACTTCTTTGTTGCCTAAGATGTCAGCAATTACAGCATATTTTTGAATAATTCTTTTTTTAATAAAAAGCCCTATATTTACGTCATGCTTTAGGCTATATATTTTCGCGCCATTAAACTTAGGGGGTAAATATTTTGGATAAAAACCCTAATGTGGGAAAGAGACCATAAGTTGCTGCCAACATCAAGAAAGATAGATTGCTAAGGTTTGTCATGTCATGTCATTTTGACATTTGCTATTGATAATTTGACAAATGTAAACAATAAAATAAAGTTTTTATAATTTCACGCGGATGAATCCGCACGCGAACAGCTAGTTGTTAAATAAAGTTACTTTAACAGTCCACATTGAGGTACAAGATGAGAATGTGTCAATAATAAGAGAAAGTTGACGCCTGCGAAAAGTAAGATCATAAAATTAAACACCAAATTTGTTCCGTTTCTCCGGTAACGAGGGTAGTTCGACAGATCGTAAAGCGGTGAGTTAATTCCGTTATAGCTGGTTATAGCTCATCACGGTTATAACTTTATGAGTTTTTTAACGACCGTCGACTTTCGACAGGCTCGTGTGCATGGTAATTAGCACTCGGGATCCCGGCTATCCCTCGGGAGCCAGGAAATGATTCGTAAATACATGGGACACGACACATGGCAGATAATTAGTTAACTTTATGACGTTTTTATAGATGTCAACGATATTTTGTTGTTCGAAATTCAAGATGGAGGTCGCTGACAGCTATCATAGTGCAATATTTTATGTACTTTTATCTATATTTATGGTTTGTTATTATATTTACCCAGTAGACCTGTTCTGTAATACTCTCTTTCACTAAAAGTAATCTCTCTTAAATTAAAATATTTGTTACGATTTATTTTTCTTATTAGAGTTTACTGTCCATAACTGTACGTAATTTAGTAGGACGTTCGCGGCTATGAAATTGACGATTTGTTGCAGATACGTATTTTCTACATTTGCGGACAATCACACACTTCGTAAGCGAATAGTGTCTAAATTGATAATACATTTGAGGCCTCTATGGGTAGTCGAACAGTAACTGTACACGCAATAACAATATAAATTATGTATAGAGCTTGCGAGAGCTTTCGTCGCGTCCGCCGCCGCTTCCTGTCGCCCGGTAAGGAAGTAAATACCGAGACGTGCTCTGTTAAGGGCTGTCGATGACGACTTAATAGTAAAAAGTGTAGAAACAATAATCGTGAATAAAAATTGAAATAAGCAAAGCAAGAAAGACACTTCCTAAACTATAATATTTTAGAACAAATCGATTTTTTGCTAAGCTCAATTTGAAAAAGGCGCACGTAAAACATGTAAGCAAAAAGCAGTATCTTGTAGTAACCATATCATATTTGAAGAAGTTCTTTAACAATTTATAAATATAGTAGGTATAAATGTTTAGAATGTTTTAAGTGGCAACCCTGAAGCACAGTATCGTTTAATAATAATGCCATAGCCGCCATATTGCCTTTGCCTTTTTGGTCAGTGAACGAAATACTTCTCACATACTAATACCATCCGGCAAAACATATTGCATACAACACTTGTATGTACAAATATATCAATCTTTAGAATTAATCATTAAAATTCCTCTATTGTTGTGACGCATTTAGAAATTCTTGTCTATGACTTGTGTTGAAACCTCCTAGTGTTAATGTTTATGTTATCTCTACATTATTATTTTAATTTGATTTACTTAGTTTTATTAATAACATAAACATGAATTAATCCACTACTGCATATAAATGCATTTTACACAAAGTTTGCAGCGACAGTTCAATAATCTTCCATACATTTGAACCGTGAGTTAATGCAGATCAAGAAAACATGCGCATTTTGATCATTAATATGCCTAATGGAATATAACAAAAAATAAATTAAAACGCTTGTGATTTATTGGTTAAAAAGTCACTTTGAGATCGTAATGTGTTGTAAACACGAGATATAAATAAGAACGTGTGATTGAGCATTATAAGCCAGGCGTTAAGCAGATAATTTCATGGTGTTTGCTGCCGGCTTCATCAATCATCCTTGCATCTACCACAGATGCTGATGGTACGGTCATTAGAAGTTTAACCACTTACCTTGTTACCGTAAGCGTGAATTTTACTATGTTTAGGTTTTTAAATTGTTTAAACTTTTGTGACACGTTGCTTACAGTCACCGGAAAATTAGACTTTAGAGTTAGTCGTATAATAATTGGTTTATTTAAGTTTTTTATGTTAAGAGTATAAAGGATGCTAGATTTTTTTTATAATGTTTCCTTTATTATAATTCCGATCTTGCATTAAATATGATTTTTTCGAAAGGTTTTAACAAAATCACGAATTCAAGGGTTAATGATAGTTAAGTTAATGAAAAAAAAGTTAAACACATTTTGCTGGAAAAATGTTAACAAAGTTCCCCCTAGGTAGTTCCAGTGTCTTTTTTCTTCAAGAACTATTATGGACATCTATTCAAGAACTATTTGCTGCACGATATCTATGATTGATAGAGTCAGTATGAAAGTGAATTTCTACATTTACAGTCGTCACCAGTATTTGAATTATGTAACTATATGATCGTAATGTTCATTTTACGGCTCATTTAGTGCCGTCTCTGACATCTACTAATTTATGGTTATGTTATACGCTTGTTGCATGTAACTTTACTTCGTGGTTACTTTCTCAGGCAAGTACAAAGGTGCGTGATGCCTGGGCGCTGGATAGTACTAGTAAGTACTAACTGGACGAGACGATTTTGAAAGATAAATTTACACTAAGGGATGTTAGTGAATACTTAAGGACATTCAGTGTAGTAAAAGTAAAGTGTCTAGTTAACTTTAATTCGACTTCGTGTCATGTTTATTTTATAGACATGCTTCCCTATGTTCCAAACTTACACATAGCCTGTTTGCTGTCGCGTTTAGAATGCGCGTGCGCAAGTCACATGCGCCGTCGTCCCTCAATGTCAATTCGCTTTAAGTTTGAAACAATCCGCACTTCTGTGTTAAGCACGACCATGATGTTGAATGTTTATTTACTCGTAATTTAACAACATGTTAAAATGAATCCTAGCCGCTAAAAATTTTGGGTTAATTTATTCTGTTAAAAATATTGGTGTAAATATGCATGTTACAAGGAACAGGTTCCCTGCAGTTCCCTGCGTTTCCGCGATTTGCCTTCATCCGGTGCGAGCTCCTATTACCGAGTTCCGTTCTTGTCCGGTTTGAAGTAAACGCTATGTCAACCTCTTGGGAATATTGCAAGTCAAGATCCCGTTGACAAGGGTTACTTAACACAACATAAATTATTGACATCAAGAAATTGCATTCACTTTATGCGAACTTAAAATAAATGACTTACCGAAAGATTATTTGCCTTTGTTAACTTTATCTTTACAGAAGAATCATTAAAATTAAATACAATTAAGTTTAAGCGGTTACTTAAACATTTATAACTGCTTACAATGTGTTAATAAATTATTATTATTGCATTTTCCAGGTATGTGATCTTAAACTTTAACACACAATAGACACGTGCGAATATTGATTGAAGTATTGTATTGTTGTGTATGAACATTGTTGAGGTGTGTACTCGAGGTGAAGTCGTTGTACGCTAGCTCGGCCCTTGTCCGCCTACGTGCCTATAAAAAATTATTACCTTTATTTAAGGATTTCTTCAATACGAGATTACAAAATTCATTTGTACATACTAAGATATTAAGCCCCCTACATACGGTAATTTCTGCCAGTTTAAACTGAATAGTTGGACAATAGCGGTGTTTTTATACAAAGGTATTGGGTATGGAAAGGTCATTCGACTTTCTTTTGTTACAACAATCTTAAATGTTAAAAACAAAATCCAATAATAAAACACTATGAACCAAGTCTTCCTTTGTTGTCGTCTACTAAAACAACCATATTATTATAATATACGGAAAAACCAGACGTCTGAAAAGCTTGAAGGAATTATTATCATTTATTGGTTCGTTAACCTGTTAATTTGCAATATAAATCCATTCTAAACCGGTGATACCGCGTACTGCTAAAGGCTAAATAATGTGGTACCTTTCTGACGACCAAAAGCTGCGCCTACGCGCGCTGGCAGACGAGAACGCATTATCTTTAGCCTTATAAAGTGTGGTGAATCCACGTTTGTAATTAACCTAAAGATATTTAATGAAAAATGTATCGGTCTTTGTTTTGAATTTCGAATTTTCTTTGTTTTTTTTCTTGATTCTTTTTTGTTTATTTGAAAAGTTCTAAAGGTGAATAAAGATAGTATAAATCCTTTGTCTAGTTTAAAAATATGATGAAATTATTTTCAACGCTTCTCAAGGCGGACTAGACACCTACTAGATTAGATGGAACTGCAGATTATCGGATCAGATTGTAGAAATATTAATATTGTTTACAGTAAGATGTCTAGGTAATTTTTCATACAACACGTCCGGGATAAACACCTACGTAAAATGATATTAGGAAATGGATTTAAAATTGAAACCTTGAATTCTTACGAAAACAGTTACATCTCTAATCAAATCTAAATGTAACTCTTCGTCATTGTACGTTATTTTTTACGCTTAATAATTCACCCCAGTTAATATTCGTAAGTAAAACTATGGTCGGACAAGTTAAAAGATTTACATAGATAATTAAGTGATCGCGGATGGGCCAGGCGTGCCTCGCTGCCAGTAGACCGCGACCAGACCAGTACTGGGGGGAAAGGGGGGGGTATGAGGAGGGAGAGGCTACCGGCCTCATAATTAGATGTATCATACAAACCGCATGTGATCTTTCTTTTGTTTCGGATTGTTTTTATAGAATTAAAGACTGGTTCAAACATGTAGCGACTTGGCTTTTCATCTACATTTATTGAACAACTCATTGATATTTCCACGGATTTACCCAAAACAACCTTTTATAAATATTTAGTTGTTAATTTTTTGAACGAAATGCACCTCATTTTGCGGTAACAACTGGTTTTGCTGAATGAGGGGTGGATTTTTGTATTAATTCAAACAAGAGTACTCTGGATAGGTCCTACTATCTCTCGGGTTTATTATTTACTAGCTTTCGCCAGCGACTCCGTCCGCGTGGAATTAAAAAAAACAAAAGCGAATATCCTATGTGTTCTTCCAGTCTATCCTCTACATCTATACCAAATTTCATTGAAATCCGTTCAGCCGTCTAGACTACAAACTCTAACAAACATCCATCCATCCATCTATTTAAACTTTCGAGTTTATGATATTAATAAGATTTAAATTAAGAGCTAATATTTTCATATTAACTTCTTAATTGAATGTTTTCTTTTAAATCGTTTTTACTCATGGAATCGAATATGTATTTTAAGTTTATTCTTTTGTCCATATAGTTTATCTTGCTATACTGTTCACACGACTTTCTCTTACATTGTATCCATTATTTTCTCTTAGATCATTGTCTCAATCGATTTCTATACACAATCTACAATAACATAACTTTGTTCATCTAATAATATAACACATGTGTGAAATAATATGACTTATTACGTGTAATTAAGAACTTTAACCTATTGGTTTATTATTTGGCACATCGGTACTAAGAGAACCTTTGGGCCTGACGTGCCAACTCAAGATTCAACAAAAGAGGACGGTTCTCTTAAGTCACTATTTTCCAGGGAACCTTTAAGTACAGGATAACTGGAAGTGGTGAGCCACACTTGATTACTTAAATCATGGACATTTTAAAGCCTTGAATGAAGGCTTCATTTAACGCAAAGCTGTTCTTACAGTTATCGTTGCGTGTTTCCTTTCATTGCGAATTCTTGCGCTACTGCTGAAACTTTGAACTTGGGAAGTTTTATAATAAAATATTGGTTAGTCTCGAGTTACTTTGTAGCCAGAGATAGCAAACAACATATACTATCTCAATCTTACTAATATTATAAATGCGAAAGTTTAGATGGATGGATAAATGTTAATTAAAAATGCAAACTTAGAATCTCCAAAACGGCACATCGGATCTTGATGCAATTTCCTGTAGATATAGGGCATAGTCTGGAAGAACACATAGGCTTACCTTTTTTAATCCGAGCGGACGGAGTCGTGGGCAAAACCCCGTAGTAGCTAGTAGTAAAACCATTTCTTTGATCTAAATTGTTTGAAGTTCAAATTTTACACCTGCTATTTCCAATGCTCCTCCCAAATTAAGGGCCCTCGAGCACTTGCGGTTGTAGATGTACTGTCGTGTGGAAGCTCTTACCCTGGAATGTCCGGACCACGCTGTTAAGTCACGGTCCTTGCATTTCGATGAAAGGACCACAAATTTTACAGAACAGCTGCTATCATATCCGAATGAATACACACTTTTGTATTTAATGATGTGGTCTCACGAGTTTTTGTCATTTCAAAATTGCAATACAATTCCTTACAAGTGATGTTCTTTTAAGTGTTAATATGTAACATTATTTAAAAGATATTAACTAAAGCAGTGATTATTTATATAACAGTTATTTAATTTGTAGATGTATTAAAATAAACTTTGTAAAAAGGTCATCAAGATATAGGAATTATATTCATCATATAAATCTTACTATTATTAAAAATGCGAAAGTTTAGATGGATGTTTGTTAGAGTTTGTAGCCTAAACTGTTGAATGAATTTCGATGAAATTTGGTATAGATGTAGCGGATAGTCTGGAAGAACACATAGGCTACTCACTTTAGTTCTCTTTTTTAAATCCGTGCGGACGGAATCGCGGGCGTTAGCTAGTGAATTATAAAATAAATATACAATTATCTCGGTTATTTAGCTAATTGTAATAATCAATTAGCAAGTCAACATAACTGCAGATAATTCATCCGATACAGATTGTGTAAGGCTTTGATGTTTATCAACCCCTTGACGTTCTTACTCCTGTAATTTTCCCGTATTAAACTGCAATCAACTCTTTAATTAAACCTTTAGACCGTTAATGAATCGCTGGGACCAGTTTATCGTTTGGATGATTCGCTTCAAAACCGGATATCCGTTTATTAAAATGGCGGACTTTGGTTTTAATTCAATTAACTGCTGGTGATAAAAGAAAATGATCATTGCAAGTACATTTTTAAACATTTATACGTTCACTTCATCTTTATTCATAGCTTTAAGAAGTCAACTAAAGATGTCTATTCTAATTATATGGACTGTTTTAAAACCTTAAGCCTCGAGAGCAGGGAATGAATCGATTTTTTTAAACATCCTTTGTGAATTACTAAACGATGGATACGAACTTGTTACTTTCTGATTGCAATCTCTGCAAAAATAAACTTGTGTATAAAGGTGCAGAGAGTGAGATGATAGAAGTACAAGTATGACAGAGAAAGAACTATATTCCTCAACTCTTCTGTTTCACGACTAATCTATCTATACTTCTATACTATTATAATAAAGCGTAAACACACACTTCTTTGTTGCCTAAGATCTCAGCAATTACAGCATATTTTTGAATAATTCTTTTTATATTAAAAAGCCCTACACTTACGTCACGCTTTAGGCTATATATTTTAACGCCATTAAACTTAGGGGGTAAATATTTTGGATAAAAACCCTAATGTGGGAAAGAGACCATAAGTTGCTGCCAACATCAAGAAAGCAAGATTGCTAAGGTTTGTCATGTCATGTCATTTTGACATTTGTTATTGATAATTTGACAAATGTAAACAATAAAATAAAGTTTTTATAGTTTCATGCGGATAAATCCGCACGCGAACAGCTAGTCATAAAGTAAAGCTGCACCTACCTTACCCCTGGCAACGCCCTTGCTTGACTATTACTACATTAAATATTCGCGTGTTAGCGCATGATTTTTTCGTACAACCGAATTACACGTCCTAGTCCTAGATTTGTGCACTATGAATAATCATATTTACTACATTTGAATTGCTAATAGGTTGGTAATCTCAAAACATCCCATACATTATCTTGTTTAAATATTCCGTATATAAATCAACGTTAATACTACAATTTGAGTTAATTCAAGTCCAAATAACGCTTTCGAAAACCAATCAATTGAATTAAGTGCGAAGTTCGCACATTGGCTTCATAAATTAACTTGATTATAGGCTATTTGAAACACCTTTCTGGGGCTATTCTAAACAATAAAACTAACACTATCAATATACATATTTTAAATATGTTTGTACAATTAAATAAAAATTTTAGAATCTCAGTTGAAATCAGGAAATAACCCCAGAGTGGAGTCTTTCAGTTGGCCATTGTTTGCGATTTACGGCCGACGGAGGAATGCAAACAGGAATCGAACCCGCGCCAACGATAACAAACCCGAGAACAATCAGCCGACCGCTGTAACGGCCTTCCTTGTTGCATGTAGACAACGTACTGATTTATCAAGCAAATGTATTGTTTACAATGTTTATCTTGACATTCCTATGTTGGAAAAACTCTCACTGTATACTACCGTTAACGTTAATTCTTACTGTCTTTCCAGCTGACAGATTTACGACGAATTTGATAATGGTAGCCGGTTTCATCAATGAGACGTTGCATCTAAGTCCTCCTCGTAACTTCTGATACTAAAACAACCTAATATTCTCGTAGTTAGTTAACCATTCTACACTACATATGCCTATAATCCAAGGGAATAAACCGAAATCACCGATTTCCATTTAGAACGGTTCTAATATTTGGATCACATCTAAATCAGCCCTCCTATAGCTTATTTAAACTATCTATATGATATAAATTAGTAATCAAGTTTCATTGATGATTGGTGAGAATGGCCGTCATACGGTACATTCTGTCAATTTACTTATAAATAAACCCAGTCGAACTGGATGCCCGGCGTCAGAGGCATGCAAACTGAAGCAAGATCGACAGGTGTCGCCCCCATCGCGGTTAAGCCTACTGCACACGAATACACTCGGGAAGCCATGTATTACCATGGTTACGGGTACAGTCAAAGAAAAATTCGATCATTCACTGATTATTTCATAATTATCTCGGTGAATGCTTAATGTTCTAGATTTTCTTATTGGGAGTGTTGTATAGACCAATTTTTTATGAAAAACAGCGAGAAGTTACATGGTTTTAAAAAATGTACATGATAAAAATATCTAGCTATTTTGTTTGGAGCAAGAAATTGTATGGATTTTTAAGTTTTCAACGCTTTACTTTAATCAATTCCACTCCTATAGTCCATTATTAATCTAATCTCAATACTGTCTACACATATTAATCTGATCTATCTTACAACAAGACTCGTCCGTCAGAGTCCTTAATTTGACAAATGTGGTCGGAAATGTTTCCTTAGCGGGTAGACGATACAATTCCGTACGCGTCTAACATATCCACCACTCGACGGGAACTTGTATGAGCTAGTACAACATACCCGCGGAAAACAAAACGAATTATTGAATCTTTAATTACACTCATGCATTAGTTATCTGTGTGATCGGCATTTGTTTGTAATGCAAAAAAACAAATGCAGTTGTAATTATTTACCTATATAGATATCCCCATGAGCGCAGTCTGTTCTTATTTCTTAATATAAAAGTATAATTTTCAACAACAACATTAAAGTTTTCTTGACAATTTTCTTATTATAGTGTGGATTTTGAAAGGACTCGCTTCGCTTACATCTGACGTAGTTTTAAAGCGTAAATGTCAGAATTTTTATTGTGTTTGTCATAAAATAAGAGATTAGCGTCAGTCCCAAAGATGGTAATCTTTGTTTTTGCAGTGGTGGTGGCCCATCAGCTGACATATCGATCGAAGACGGAGAGGAACCTTTGTTAGTTAATATTCGTCTTATATAAAGGAAATAATGTGCCACATGACGATACCAAGACATTGCCGCAATTTTATATTGCATTTGAATCACAAGATTTTAAACCGTATTGCTTACAACATAGAGGTAACTTAAAATAATAAATTAAATGCTATTCGGTTATCATTTCGGGAAGTTAATAATATCATGGGTTTATCAAATATCGCTCTTATTGTAAGGGAGATAAGAGTGATGTTGACAGCAGCTTGTAAGTTTGTAGGACTTCATCCTGTGGCGCACGCGCATACGGATGTGGTGTCAGTAATAAAACCATAAACGGCAGCAGCCGATAGCCTCCCGAGTTTTTTAATGCCTATATCAATTTTATTTCCAAACCCGATCTAAGTTGAGCTATGGAAAACGGTAAAAGGAATGTTTTCGCGCATTCAGTAGCGACTAAAACGTCAGATTTTTAGCCTATTCTAGGAATCCTGGTAACTTTAAATTCGCAGAAAATGAAGTATTATGAAATTGTGTTAAATCGGATTAGAATGATGGTCATTTACGCCACAGGTGTAAATCAAACTTATAATGAAAACATTATAGCTTACAGTAAATTGAATAAATTGTATTAATAAGACGTTGGTATGGAAAAATTATAATTATTATTCGCACGCAAACTATTAACCGTAACCAATTAAATACTCCCAGCACCAATCTCCAAGTCTCTTTAGCGTTAAATCCACATTTAATAAGTATCCGTGAATCGTTACCAAAAATAATACCGAAACATTTGATGGGGAGTTCGGAGTTGCAACATTGTTAGCTAAGGGCTCCCACCTGCTGTCGTAACTAATAAAGAAACCTGTATAATTAGTCTTCAAGCAGCACCATTGTTTGTCACTTCGCTACAGAACACTTGCGGCCGTCGACCGTACCACACGCGCGATCCCACGCTCAGTCGAGTTCCATTTACAAAATCGAATTTTTTATTTTTATAATTAAAACGTTTTCGATTGTGTAAAAATTTAAATCGAGAATTCGAAATTTGAATTTTTTATTTGATTTTCGAACATTTTTTTTGTGCGTTTGTTGACTGTTAGTGAAGTGTCGAGTGAAGAATTTGGAAGACAAACAGCGATGACCCCTGTTGGACTTCTGTTTAAGGTGAACAGGTGAGTCGGGTTCACCTATTTGTATGCGCGGTCGCTCCCGAGTATCACTTATACATAGATTCCATGTTGGAAATGGGATGCGGGTCGTGAGAGTAATTTTCTTGCACCTTTTATTATTCAGGCGAGAAAGCCATTATTGTTATTATGCATGAGGTTTGTGGATGGAATTAAAATATTTATCCTTTTCTACAACGTAACTATTGTATTTTAAAAAGTATTATTGAAGCATTGTACGCAGTAATCTCAGTGAGATTATTATAAATATAAAAGTTTAGATTGATGAGATGTTTGTTAAGAGTTTGCAGCCTAAACGACTGAATCTCGATGAAATAGCATAGATATAGAGCATAATTTGGAAGAATACATACGCTACTTACTTTTGCTTTTTTGATTCCGTGTGGACGAAGTTGCGAGCAGAAGCTAGTAATAAAATAATTTTAGGTTTTATTTTATCCTACTTAATTATACTTAAATACAACAAATCGCATGGTAACGCCCTGTATTGTTTTGTCCAGCCCCATCGTTGACGACAATCAATGGTTTAACCTTCACACGCACGCATCGACTAATATTCTATAGTAACAAGTTGTATAACTTAATGCAATGGTCACGTGACCTTGCAGTTTTATTTGCAAATCCTATTTCATTAATGCAACTTATACTAACATTTTAGAAACCTTTATCAATACTTATTCTAATAATCTAATGTGTCATGTGCTTAGACAGGTGGTTTTATGAATTGTTAAAATGTTTTTTTATTTTATTGACATGTGAAAACTATACAGTTGTCAATCTTTTTTTGCAGTATATCTGAATAAAGTTTAAAGTACATTTTAAAGCCATACAAGGATTCCGGATGTCGTTGATAGGTGACATCAGATTCAGATGTCTTTGCATAACATTTCGTAATGTCCGACTGTGTGTCCGTTTATATAAATATTCATAGGAATTATAAATAAATAAACAAATATCATACTCTGATAGCTAACCACGAGAATTAGCACTAGCGATACGCTACGGTAACCTGCAGTTTTAAAGTTCTACGCACAAAAGCTCGTCTCCGTGACGGCTCAAGTACTGAACATTTTTAAATTGGTTTATTTTAGGTGAAGACAAACCTTCATATACCAATAATCGAGTTTTTTAAAGTAACATGAATCACATTTTATTGTCCACTTAATTTGGAGTTTAAAGGCCTAGCTTAAAGCGAGAAGGTATGTATAAAGTCATCGACAAAGTACGAGCTTTTTCACGTCACGGTCGATAAGGGCACACATAGACAAATCTAAATCTCGTCGATGTTACGACATTTTGTCACAAATTTTCGTACTCGACCCAAGTTCTACTCTTGCATGTTAAAATAACGGTTAAAGACAGTTAAACCAGCTAATAATGTAGTAAATAGATAAATACGCAAAGCAATAAAATACATGAATACGACAGATGATCGGACGGGGATCGCTTTCAGATATGGTCAGCAAGACAGTCGACTGGTTTCTAAGGATAGCATTACCTGACTAACGGGAGGTGGCTGATTCGAATCAAATTGCAAGCGCTACCACTCACATGGAAATATAACTATTTATCTAGGATTTTATGATACTAGCTTTTGCCTGCAACTCCGTCCGCGTGAAATTTAAAAATAATAATAAAGAAATGAAAAAATATAGCCTATGTTCTTCTTCTATAGCTCTACAGCCCTTTGTGGGCCTTGGCTTGGTCCTTTTTCCATAGCCTATGTTACTCACAGATAAATTACCTTTCTAACAGTGAAAGAATTTTTAAAATCGGCCCAGTAGTTTTTGAGCCTATTCATTACGATCAAAGAAACAAAGTTTTCCTCTTTATAATATTAGTACAGACAGAGAAAAGTTTGTAGGTCTTTTAAAGGCATCGCTGTTTGTTGAATTGTTTCAATTATAGTTGAAGAGGTTTATTTTCATTTGTTTAACTAACTAGCTTATTATGCTTTTCTTTAAATAGCTGTATTAGCTAAGAATAGAAAAATAGAGAATTTTGTATAAGATTACCTTAAGCTTTAAACCCTGAGGTACAATAAATTATAACTACTCCTCAAGATCGTTATTATTAGTATCTTATTCTTTTCAAATATCTTAAAGGAACGGATGAACTACTGTTATACTCGTAGTAATGAAGTCTCCTTTAATGTCGAGCGATTTTCCTATATTTATTCTACGTAATATATCATTTGCTTTAAGATGAAATGGATGAACTTTTTCTTTCTACGTGCATTTTATCTTCAAAGCAATATTCCTAGAGTTTCTATGTAAACATTAACTGTTGACGCTTTTGCCTTGGATTTAGTTTTTTCTTAACTTGCAAGGTTTAGGAAGTGTCCCACCACTGGCTAATAGAGGCAGAGGATAAGGTAACAAAATTCGACATTTCCATCATATATTTACATGTTGGATTGTTATCCGATAATTTACAATTTCAGACAAGCCCTCAGTAACTTAAATTTTCTCTCAAATTTAGATTTTACTGTTAACGAGAATTTTGTTTTCTAATTATGTCTGCCCCAGTTCTCCTAAAATAAGTGGCAGTTTTGTAAACATTTGAAATTGTTGTTACGCGATCGCTTTAATGTGTCACCGCCTTTATAAACAAGGCCTTAACCATGAAATGCTGTATTTACGACCAACATATCGACATAGCATACAGAAATTATCGGCCTTTCGTGCGTTTGTTTACAAAATGACGGTCGCAGGACAACGATCGTGTTTTGAAAGTGGCCATCGCAACTTTTAAAGGACAATGTATCTTGTTTGAATAAACTATAACATTTTGCATTTTGTTTTGTAAATATTACTTTCAGTTTGCGTCAGAACGAGTTTGCTTTATTATCAGTGATCTTTCTGAGTGTGGTTGTTTTTTCTACTAATTTTCTACTAATACTACAAATATTTTTTGTATAAACTCAAATACTACTGGACGGATTTGATACATACTTTTCTTATTAGAAAGCTACACTATTCTGAGTTACATAAATTATATTTACTACCAGATGTTTTTTATTTCAGCTCCGTCTAGGTTGCGAGCAAGAGGTAGTTATTTATAAAATAAAAAATAAATTAAAAACATAGTTAATTTAAACAATTATAAACATTTATACTTGTTAGATATAACATTTGTTTTCTTAATCCGTACTTTTATTCTGTTATTAGTTAAGGAAAATAGGTAAATAATGAGAAAACAAAAGTACTTGCGAAGGAGAAAAATTGTCTCTAATTTACGCCACTGTTTTAGAAGACCGTGAAAAACGATTTGTTTATAACCAAAGGCAGTTACATACCCTTATTGTTGATTTGTATGATAACCTACAAGGCGAAGGTCTCTGTTTAGTTACTATGACGATAAAAAGTTAATAATTTAATTACCTCATTCTTTTATAAGAATAGACCAAGTTCTCGTAGTTTAACTGTTTCCGCGAGTTTATATGAAATCATGCGGGCATGTCTATTGTTAACTTAGGTCTGTGGAGTTTTTTTACAAGCACTAACTAGCATTGCGTGATAACGCTTGACGTGTTGATGTGAGAATAGTTCATTTAGTTACAGTTATTTTAGCAAGAAAAATACTTAACTGTTTTAACAACTTTTGATTTAATTAATTCAGCTAATTTTAATACCTACAGCAGAGTACTTTAATAGACAGTAAGCTACACTAAGGGTTACAGTAAGGGCAATTAAAGACACGAGACAAGAAACGAGTTTTCGTGCTAAGCCTCATGTGCATTATTTAAAAATTACATTTATTTATATTTTGGATCTGAATTATTTTTGTTATAAAACTGTATTAATCGCGAAAGACAATATTATATGCATTACACGCTAACCAATGGTGCAAGTATACCGTGTTGCAACACTCGGTAAACAATCGCGTCGCATCTCATTGGCACACATCGTTGCGTTGCTCGCAGCATTCGTTAGCCATACTGTGTGACGGTACTGCAAATGGGTCAACACGCAGGGACTGGCGACAAGTGTGAGCTCAAATGACAAATGTTAGAAAGTATTGAGAGATGAACAATGTTTATCTTCATTTTTACTGTAAAAGCTCCATTGCGGCATTTTAAATACGTAAGACTATGTTTCTATAATGACCAACGAAAGAGTTGCAAAGATTGTTGTACGAGATTTTGGTAGAACCTTTCACTGTTGATAAAAACAAATACTTTTAGATAGATTTAAAGCCTACGGTTTAAGCTGAGGGATTTTATTGGGCCTGTAAAAAACGATTAAAAAATAATAGCGGCTTGCGTGAAGTTCGTAGTTAGAATAATAAAACTTTTGTTCAATCAATTCTCACGAGAGATTCATGTAGCCGATTTGTTCCGGATTGGATCCGGAAAAAATTGACTCCCAAGTTGGTTGAATATTGAATTTTTGGGTAAATTTGTTTCAGCATGAATTGTTCTTCATGCGTTTTCAGATTTAAAAAAAAATCGCTCAATATTGTTTAATCCATCTATTATCAATTCTTAACATTTTTGGGCAAGGTCGGAGTACTGATACAGAATGAATTGCAACGTGGGCAAGTGGGACTAAACATTCTCCTGAGCCCACACCAGATTCGCAAGTGGGACTGGGCGTGGGCGTGGGAATACTCCTCATTGAAGCTCTGCTCAAGTAAATTGTTAATCACTTTTATAAATCTGTCTACTGTCACATAAATCAATTTGAAAACAATAATTAAAAACCAAATTTATTTTTAAACGTAGTACAAGAATACACGCGACAACAAAATAAAGTGTTATAAATTATATTCAAGGAACAGTAAAATATTACTTGGTTAATTACGAAGCCGCTATAAAAATTACCGCGTGATTAGTTCAACAATAAATGATCTGCTGACGGGCATTGCTTCCTGCTGTCGACATTTACGTCATTTTATTGCAGTAGAAATTGCAGATACTTAAAACTAGCCTTACCGCAACTATATATTTACACTACTACTGATACGTACTAGAATTCACATATCAAAGAAAAGAAGGACAACGTTTCATCTATTGCTTGTAAATTATTAGAATAAATTAATTAAAAAGTGAGAGATGCAACTAAATATGGCCTGATTTCAAACGCTGAATCTGGATCTATATTTCATTCTATTATAAAATCTTCAGGACCGCATGAATTATTTTTTTAATATAATTATCGTAATTTTTACCATCCGTACAACTGCCACTATAGTCAACATTTGAACAATTTGAAATGCTATCCGAACGATGATAATAGTTACAGTAAAGTAATTCAACACCGAACCTGGGATACGGCGCGCTCTTTGCGTTATTAACAGCTTGTATCGGGTAATAAAAACGGTGTAAACAGCCCAGAGCAGCTGTAACCCAAGCTGTTGGGAAACCGCACCGCGCCCTCTGTTTGAACGGTTTATGGATTTATTACTTGATGTTGGGCTCAGCAGGGCTACTTTTACTAGTTATCTACGGTTAGACACTATGAATACGAATAAAAATAGAATCAAAGGACAAATACACTAATTAAAAAGAAATGTTTAAAGATAAAAAGGTGTTTCAAGTCTATTTGCAAAACTAAACGTGTCTACACTTGTAAACAAGAAACAATGCATTCGTCTTACGCTCTTCATGAACAATTATATTTCTTGTCCCGCAACGTGTGCCAATAAATCCACGCCACACTTGCCGCTCCATTATTCCAACCGATTATGCTGATTATTAAACAAATCATTCACGAGGAAACATCGAGATCGGATACAAAAAACAACGCATGCATCCACGTGAATAATTTCTGTGCAATGCACGCGGTAACTGCAAAGACGTGTACTGACATCTAGCGAATTTTATGCACAACAATCGACGAAGCGTGGCGCTTTGTCTTATCTATGCATCAAGCTGTCATTGTTTATGTCAAAATGAAAACAAGCGACAGTTTGAAAATGGCGTCTGATCGAACGATAATTTAAAAATGTTGCATAAATAACTAAACGCTTCATCAAAACTGATTAAAATAATATTATTCAGATATTAAATTACGTTTTCCACTACATCACAGTTTGTCTAAAAACTTATTTTATTTTTATATAGCGCCCTCGCGCATATCTGGCGTAAAGCCACCAGACAAATGTACTTTTGTCTAAGTCGATACTTTTAGGCAAATTGTCGTGTTAGTTCCCTAGATCCAATCATTGAACTTTATTCTTTTCTATGATTATGCGTTAGTATTTGATTCATGCGTCGAGAATTTTCCTAGTGTGTGAAACTGTTGAATAAATGTAAAGGAATGTAATTAACTCATGTCACAAGTCATGAATGAAAGATCTAAAACATTTTTTATCAGTGCACGTGTGTAAAGTTGTATACTCGTCATAATTACGTATAGGAAAAGGTAATAACGATTACAAAATATTTTTTCAGGAAGTGACGGTCTAATAAAACATTCTTATAAAACTATTATTTAGATTTATTAAGATTTGTACCAAATTGCGATGAAAATTTAACAATGTTTTTTGTTCCAGCGAGGGCTTGTTCACTTGTCCAGTAAATGCTTCTCCCGTCGATTACGCGAAGGTAAGCTTTTTATATTTACTACAATAAGAGAACATAATTATGTAACTCCTTGTTATAGATACAATATAAAAAAAATACTTCAACAAAAAAGCTTTATGTCTATCATATTTTACCTTTTCTGAATGTAGAGAGCGCTAGTTGTTTTATGTGTATTGATTATTTTTACTGCTTCCAATAGATGGCGCTGTACTGTGGTTTATAATTACAACTTTACCTGCCAGCTGCAGATATCACCTGTCGAGATCACGTTTCGATCACAACACAATTCAATACACAGAGCCGTGGGTGGCCCCGACCTACAAGTGGTTATTACAGCTGCCGCGAGATGGCGTTATTTCCAAAGTAATAAAAACCAAGAGCTACAATCACATGCATTTTGGGTCGACATTTTATAGCCTCGTAACTTCTTAAAGGTATATTCGTCTTGGCTGTTAAAACAATTGTGGTAATTTAGACAGTAAAATATTGCTTCCGTTTTGCTGGTAATAGTTGAATAGAATATATTTGAACACGTTTGTGGATGAATAAAGGAATATGAGATGAAAATTATGTCACATGTCGTGAGCCTTGGACACCAATCAATCATGATGACAAGTTGAAATACCGGTGAGGGCAATGTCATATTAGTGGCATTTCTCATATCCAGTTTTAACGGATCCGTTTCGAATTCCGCGCGCGCTTCCAGTAATTAACGCGAAACGGGACACGTGAGAAACACTACTTTGGCCAACGCGCGTTTCCAAAATAAATATTTTTTAATAACTATCGGAATTTATTCTTCGTACGTCAAGTTTACAAGTGATAGATAGGTAGGTATCGAATTATGAAACTAATTCGCAATTTGCTAGAATGTGGTTACTACCTAAAAAATAAAATAAAAAAGACTCAGAAGAAGCTCAATATTCGACATTGAAGTTACGTGGAGGCCGCGAGGGACTCATTATCAAATTAGTCACAATAAAATAAATCGTGCACGCTTTTTGCGGCGCGGCCCCGCACGCGGCGCTGGCATCGCTATTCATTTATCAATTGACCATCCCGCATGCCTGTTGCCTATGGCCGCTACACACGCGAACTGAAAGTTATTCAAGGAATTTGACTACAACTAGACCTAAAATATTTCCATGCAGATTAAACTTGAAGTAGCTAGTCAACAAAAGCTTTTAAAAATGAAATAAGTAGGTAGATTAAATAAAAATAATTTTGAACCTATTTAGTGAACCATCTTACACGCATATTCACATAAAACTATTGTAATCTATCGTAATCAATGTAGACTCGATTATGTCGTTTGGTTAACCCATAAATAAAAGCTCCCATGCTACCGTCTATAACTTTTCTAAGTTAGTAAAGCTGCAGTATTTCGCTCCTTTACCTTCTTTTTAAATGTCTGGATTACACAGAAAATATACAATGAACAAGATTAGATCTAGAGTCTAGAACCTTTGACATTTAATGCGATCAGCATTTAAGTCCAACAAAAAGTCAACCTGCTAAACAAAAACAGCGAATTGTCACGCGGACGGCGAAAAGCCTCGGTGTCACTCACCTCACACGGCCTTGCAATGCTAACCGGTCGCATGCCGTCCCTCTCTAATGAGCTTTTAAAACTAAGTCTGTCTCTTTCTGTAATTTTGTGCTTACGAGTGAAGCGGACGTTCCGTTTATGATTTAACGAGTTTTATAAAATGGTTTATTACTTAAAATCAGATAAGGAGTAATTATATAAAACGATTTATAGATGAAGCAAATAATTCTTTTAAATAAGTTACAGTTTAAAAATAGATTTTACATTTAATCTATATCTATCTATACTCTATACTATTATAATAAAGCGTAAACACACACTTCTTTGTTGCCTAAGATGTCAGCAATTACAGCATATTTTTGAATAATTCTTTTTTTAATTAAAAGGCCTACACTTACGCCACGCTTTAGGCTATATATTTCCACGCCATTAAACTTAGGGGGTAAATATTTTGGATAAAAACCCTAATGTGGGAAAGAGACCATAAGTTGCTGCCAACATCAAGAAAGCAAAATTGCCAAGGTTTGTAATGTCATGTCATTTTGACATTTGCTATTAATAATTTGACAAATGTAAACAATAAAATAAAATTTTCATAATTTCATGCGGATGAAGCCGCATGGGACCAGCTAGTTATTTCTATTAAATGTAATGTCTGTTCTACTCATAAGTAAGCGTCCCCGTGCAGCGGTGCGCGTGCGCAGCCGTGAGAACCGCCGGCAGGAACTGACACGTTTGCTACACCTTGTTGAGTATCGCGATATTATTATAGCCGATTATAAGATGTGCTACGCAAAGAGTTGCATCTCTGAATAGAGATGATATATGTAACTCTTTTCGTCGAGATGAGCTCAGAGCTCAGCTCAAGAGAAGAATCTCATCTTTGTTCTTATGTTAGAAATAATCATATTTCATACTTATATTATAAATGCGGAAGTTTAGATGGATGTTGGAGCCTAAACAGCTCAACAGATTTCGATGAAATTTACAAACCACCTTATGGAAACTCATGTAACAATCCTTATTCATAACTATTGAAGTTATTTATTATCACAATAGCTAGAAGCTAAATTAGTCTCTAAAAGCCCTTCTTTACATAGTTTTCTATTACTATGTAACCTGTTCATTGACCTTCATGCTAGTTTATGACAAACAAACATTCTTAACGTGAGAAAACGTAAGATAGTGATTGTGTGAGTATACGTCACTCCGATAAAGTTTACGCTCTCATAAACTTTGATATGGATTAGTCAAGATTGACTGACATCAGTATTTTGACAATTACAGCCGTACTCATAGCCGTTATTTAGTCACTTGAATGTCCTTAGTAAAGATTTTGATATTTAAGAGCGTGTGCACACCTGAAACTAAACAAACGCACAACTGTTTGTCGCGCTTTGATTCCTATGAGGTGCGCACACTACTCGAATTTTAGTTGTGCAACTAAACAGTTGAATTGGCTGCGAAACAATCGACAATCGCACAATAGTTGTGCGATAGTTTAGTCAAAGGTGTGCGCCCGCTCTAACCTTGATTTATCACTTCAGAAACATCAGTTTTTTAATTTAGTGTCACCTGTACAAGAAAATTAGGACATAGTTTTGTTTTTTTTGTAATGTATTTTTACGGATGGTACAGACTAATAGAAAGTAATTTTCTTGTTTGTTATAGAGTTTTTTATTGATAATAATATATTCATCTTGGGCCCATCGTCCCATCACACGGTATTCCTATTGTTTACAGCTATTTTACATCAAAATTACCGCTTGAATGCATCTCTTTTAACCATGAATATACACGTATTAGGACCCTTTTATATGGTGGTCGACCCGATGTGTTCCCATGCTAGATTAATCTCTAATTTAAAGGCTTCGTACACAAAGGACAAAAGATGCATGTGATAATGTGAATCTATGGTCAGATAAAATCTGTTTTTAAATGTATGATCTACTGAACTCCCGTACTCATGACACCGAATTTAAAATATTCTATTGACTTCAAGTCATTTTATAAACAGTTTTAACATTCTATTGTGTTACAGATATTAAAAAAAACTGTTTTTAAATACGTTTTTTGTTATCAATCTTTTTTATAATCTAATTGAGTTTTGTTTTTAAAAATAACTTGTTATGAATTCTCATGTTGTTAAACTATTTTAATTTCAATATTCAATTACCCTTTTTATTTCTGAGGGATCGTTGACAGATAAGGGATGGAACTTGTGATTATCTACGTCCCTGTTATTGTGAAAAGGGGTGAATAGAGATAGAATTTATTCGGTTATCTTTTGTGTGTTGGCCGGTCCGGGTCCGGTTTCCTCTATTCATAGATTTTATTGTTATTTAGATAGATATATGCGTGAGATCTTTAACAAGTGTTTCCATATAGATTTTATGGTTAATTTGATATTTAAATTAGGGGACGTGTATAAGAAAATACTTATTTATACTTTTATAATGTCACGTAAAAAATCAGGTAAAATAAAAGACTGAAATATTTCACACTCTCCGAGATCAAAGTTATATAGGTACAAATAAAAATATTGTTAATTATTTACTCCCTTGACATATATTTTTTTATCAAGTAAATTAATTGAAATTCTCTTCAATCGTCAATTCCTTTGTATAATTATAACCAGGATAAGACATGGTATTTATCAGGAATTCCATCAATGCTTTTGTTATGTAGAGCATGTGTTAGAACAGGGCCGGATCAGTGCAGGCTCGATCTCGAAAGTTACCGTATCGACTGTAAATCACCAACTGTCATAGGTCACACGTCTCAAATCTCTTATGGTGATCGCATCTAGTGGTCTATTCTGTAATACAAGTGATTTTTTAAATTAGTTAGATTATTTTTTTTAGATTTAGTAAGAGAATTTTCAGGTTCAAAGTGTTAGAATGAAACTTAAATTGTTATTTTGTTTAGATATTTTTGAATGGGTGGTCTTACGTTCACCTCTTCGCAGTCCAGGGCTAAAAGGCAATCTACATAAAAAAATTACAAAATTTACCAGATTCAAGTTGGATTCGTAGTGCAAAAAATTACATAACTTTGACCTTTTTCTTACAACTACATTTGTGTGTTTTATCAAAACCGAAAATTAAATGAGTTATTCAAAAAATGTTGAGAATCTCCCTAATAATATTTCCCGCGTCCTGTCGGTCGTTCCCGTACAACAAAGCCTTTGACACGGCAGCCATTTTTATCAGGAGCAAGGCGCGAGAGGCGCGTCACAGCGCCCGCTTGATAGATTATGATTGCCACAGATAAATGTAGGTGCACCATTTAATAATATTATTGGACAATGTAAAACATTACATAAAATTTCCCTAAATGAAATCATTTTTTTAAATCTAATGTTTTCTGTTTATTGCTGTGTCTTGTTGGACATATATTAAATGAAAATAACGCCCGAAAGGTAAAGGGATATTTTACTTGTTAGATAAGACGGCTTTTACTAATAACGTAAAATATATGACTGTTAAAAAGAACTGACGATACGTTCCGTACAAGTAGAAAAACTATGGACAACCTACTCATAAAGAATGAAACATTATGTGACAATGTGATAGATTTCTTTAAATATTTCCAAGTTGTATTGTTTGGAGATTTTGATTTATAGAGGGGCAGTAATATGGCCATAAAAGATGCTAGTAAATATGAAACAGCTTGAGAAAGTATATTAATGTCTACAGATAAAAAAGAAATGCCACGTCTATCAAAGAATTTAGAGTTGATTACACACTTTATAATACAAATGGTTTCAAAGCGTTACTTACGTTGGAATTTCTAGAGCAATAAAAATATATTTAACGAATGGTGTCAGCATTTTTAGGCAACAGTATCTAGAGTACAATGCTGTAAATGATGTAAGTTCCAATGTTTACTGAACCTTAATTAATTTAAACTAAAAACAGATGACATCTTAAGTGTTAGTGTTTTGTGTTTATAATTAGCCTTGACAAACAAAAACTAATCAGTGAGAAAATAATTAAAGCTTCTATTCAGGCGCGAACATTTCTAAATTTTACGTCCTTTTATACATACTACTAGCTGTTCCCTTGCGACTTCATCCGCATGAAATTATAAAAATATCATTTTATTGTTTACATTTGTCAAATTATCAATTGCAAATGTCAAAATGACATGACATGATGTCAAACCATGGCAACCTTGTTTCCTTGATGTTGGCAGCAACTTATGGTCTCTTTCCCACATTAGGGTATTTATCCAAATTATTTACCACCTAAGTTTAATGGCGTGAAAATATATAGCCTAAAGCGTGACGTAAGTGTAGGGCTTTTTATTAAAAAAAGAGTTATTCAAAGACATGCTGTAATTGCTGACATCTTAGGCAACAAAGAAGTGTGTGTTTACGCTTTATCATATTAGTATAGATAGATAAGTTTCGACTGGAAGCTACCTTAAGTGGCATTAGAAATGTTATGTGCCGGTTACAAGGTTATAAGGTAACGTATATATTTGAATAACAAAACTTTATCGGTAAGGTTTGACCTCGACGCGATGTCAGCCTGCATTCCCCTACCACACTCAATAGTCCGCGATGCATTATTCAATTGAATTTTGAGTTGCTGATTGCCTGCGACACTAATATTGAATACATGGACTTTTAAGGATCTAAAGTCATCTCTGATTACACTTTTACAGAGCTAAATAAAAGTATCTCAAATTGTAACAATGTAAAGGTGTTTGCAGAGGTTGTGAGGCAAGATTTTAGTTTTTATATCGGCTTTTGCGCCGCTGCGCAGCGCGGGACAGCTGCGCCGACACGACAGCTGCGCGCAAGGTGCACGCTCGGCCGCACGTGTGCATTCAATGCTTTTACTCTAATACTGAGTTAATTTTTAAGCATTCCATGTCTGTAAGCTTTTATTTGTATTATGGTTGGTTAATAAACACTGCTTAAGGTTGATTTAAGCTTAAAATGTAATTTTTATATAGCACCTAATTAGTATGATTTTAGTTTTATTTTAGTACAGTTTTACAAGATTATTATAAACAAAATATTACCATTATACTTAGATGTTAAAGAGCGTTGTACAAAAATGAACTTATTTCTTCGTTCAGCATTCAACTTTTTGCTGTAATATTCAAGTACTTATTCAGAAATCTCCTGCATACTTGATGCGTAATATTTTATATCGCAACTTGCCTCGTGCTCATATCACCTGCAGCTTCCTTTGCGACCAGATTGAGAACAAACCAGCGCGGAACAGCTGCTGCGATACCACATATTTAACTTTTAAATTATAAACCTTTCGATCAATTTACATTTCATTATTGAACATTGTACCGGTCAGCAGATGGCGTTCGTGTTCTCCTTGAAGCGAATGGAGGCACCATTGTATGTCAAATGTTATCGTCAAAATAATACAAAATTAAAATTTAAAACAGTTAAATCCACAACAAAACTATGTTGGAAATGTGTAAAAATTACCCTATGTCACCACGAGAAAAGGAAAAATCATCATTATTCGCCAAGTCGCATTGCAACGCCCACTAGATACTTATTTCAATAATATTATTATGTTAAACAAAGCATATTTACGATAACGACGTTTGTATAGACTGCTATAATCCAGATCGCATATCACCTCAGCTTAGGAAACAGTTAATGTAATTCTGTTTGTCTCGATATTACGGTCCATAATCCCTCGCATACATCACCACTCTCAACAGTCGTTACAGTGAAATATGACAGTAATAACGATTGTTTAAAACGTATTGCGTATACGATTTTAAACCTTATGGAAAGAAGCTATTTAATACTTACTATTTTACGTAATTTTTTACTTAAATAAATTAGATGTGACACTGTTTTTTAGGTCTAGATCTAGATAACAAAAGCTCTTCTAAATGTCTGATTTGTTTTTCTAATTATCATAATTTTTACCGTAAAAATAACCGAGTAGTTATTTGACTTTATACTTAAAAAACGTAATCATAATCAAGCATCATTACGGTAAACAAAATCTGAGAAGCGTATCACATTTTAAAAGTTAAAACAACTTTCAATTATTGTTCGGTTATAAAACATAATTAGAATCGACTCACAGATAACCTGATATTCTTTGTTGGCTGTATTTGGGTCAAATCGGTGACAAACATTCGTTTCGGCTCTTCTCAAAAACAACACAAGATCGTTGATTCTCTGGCAAATAATGTCTACTACTCATCGATTTATGTTGTTCCAAAATATCTTATAACTGAGTTTCACTACAACAATTTTTAACAAACATCCATCTAAACTTTTGTTTTTATAAAATTAGTATGCAGTAATATTTATCATATAGACTTATTCCAGAGTTCTCACTTTTGAATTGTACAGAACATATGTTGTCCTCTCCCATATTCAGTTTGAGAAATTTGAGATAGCACTCAAATTTTTGTGCAGCTGTATTTTAGTAGAAGTTGACCGTAGCATTAATGGAAAAAAGAATTTAACTGGTATTCAAAAGTTTATTGCATAACAACAAATAATGTTTTGCGTTACTTCACTAAAAATGTTTCAAGACTTAATATTTACTTTAACGCGATTAAAAAGAAGCTAAACATCTAGCCAAGACATTTCAGTAGTGCTTCGAACTGGTCGGCAACTAGGGCTGTCAAATTTCGCTAAGATCCATTACACAATTTTACATCACCCACAGACGTCAAGACATAGACCAGTAGCCTTATACGCTATTCAAACTTGTTGAGGTGACAACCCTATACACAACTCTAACATGATTCGACGGACATGTTGCGACATGTTTTTGCAACTGCAACGACCTTGCTACGACCTAGACGATCTACCTGACGACACGAACCCCTTTATGTTCTGAAGTTGTGATAATAAGTGTATCGATAATTCGATTTATTATTTTAATACAAATGTAGGTTAGTAGTAAGTCAACTGATTGGTAAAGTTAAATTGAGAAACAAGTTTATGTTTTAATTTCATCGCCATTAACAATTTTTTTATGTTCTGACATAACAAGATTGGTGTTAAATTAGGTTAATTCTACGCTCTACATTACAGAGTATCATCTTGCGTGTACCTCTCAATATTATCGATAATACCAACATCATTTGTGTTAATAACCATTATATCTTGAACTATGGTTACCTTTCCCTTTATAAGACAAGCTTAAATTAAGCAGACATTTCGTTTGATCAAGGGGTCTGAGTGTTCAAGCGAGGCGAATGCACGGCCTTGCTGAATCGAAAATAGTGGCGATTCGATGCAAACGAACCGATAAAAACCGGTGACCGTTCAAACGATCTGAGAACGTTACCGATTCGATACGACTACTCGACGAGCACCGAGCTTAAATTATATAGGCGTGTCGTGAGAATTGACAGTTGTTATCTAATACATCGGTAAATATTACGATGTTTATCGGCAACTATAAAGGGTTTCTTGGAGTAAAGATTTGTTTTCCCAGGATTTAAAAAAGTCAGATCCGACTTTATGTTATGATGCTATGCATTTAAGCTTGTAGAAAATTGACTATAGAAAAGAGGTTCGTTTACTTTTATTTTATTTAACAGTAATTCTTTACATGTTTTTTTTATATTATAAGGTGGCAAACTAGCAAGTGGCCACCTGAAACCGCCGAAATGGCACAGCGACCGCTGCCCATGGAGATCCGCAATTGCAGAAGCGTTGCCTACCATTTATCAACGGAGAATTTTTTTTTCGAATTCTTGTATCTTTTTTTAAAAAGTAAAATTATTATTGCCATTGTATACTCATCATTGATTAACAACGGAAACAAATAAAATGTGTCTAGTAGTCAATAAAAAGTACACAATAAAAAGAATACTGCAGTCCTAAATAAGAAAGGGATACGAGCACCCAGCACAAATAATTGAAAATCAAAACCAAACAAACGTTTTACCTTCATACTACACCTTGTCGAATTATAATCAATTTTCAGTCCTTTAGCGTAACAAATTTTCACAAAACAAAACAAAACAGAACCTTTTAACTCCCTGCTGTACCATAATCACATGAGCGTGAAGTATCGGTTAATTACGTCACAAACAGCAGTTATGAACAATTACATTTGACCGAAAAGAAAACAATAATGTTCAAACGCAATCCGTTAGAATACCGCCTTTCAAACCTGTCTATTGAAGATATAGCAATCGTCAGGTAAAATAAATTTAACAATACAAAACTCCTGTACTGCTTTGTTGGTAATACGGGGGTAATAAATACATAAGATGGGGTAAAGTCAAAGGAATAATGCTCCATTTTTCTTCACATATTTGTGTTAAAAAAGTAATGAAGCAACTTAACAGTATTAAATTTTTACGATTAAAGAGGGATCTAATTTAAGTTAAGCGCCAATAGTCTAATGGTTTGGGGTACGGACTACCGATCTTGCGGTCGAGGGTTCGAATCCCGCCATTCGACTATTGTCGTGAACCATATCCTAGCACAAGTCTAGAGCTTAGTTGGAATGGTTAAAGGAAATATTAGTAAATTAACAAAAATCTACTAATATTTAAATAAATAAAAAAAATTAAGGTAGAACGACTTTATTCTGATATCCAAGAACCTTCTCAGTTCAGACATACTCTAGTAGGCGTTATTGTCTCTTATACTATCACAGGTTATTACAGATTGTTTCCGAAAAAACATCGTTACCTTTAATAATACTTTTCACTTGGAAAAGAAAAAAACTGTACACCTTTTATCTAATTATTTGTTCCATTATGATAAAATGTCGGCGATCGTGTTAAAAGCTTTCGTCGAACTCGCAAACAGTTTTATTACCGAGAAGCTGTAGACTCCGGGCTGCGGCTGCCAGCGCCGCGCCGACAGACAGACGGACTTCAAATATTTCATTATATCGGATTCGCTTGAAGTCGGTCAATTGTGCCGTGACCGCCCTAAATGATACAAGGGTAACCATACTGCGAAAAAACAAAAATTTGTCCTAACCTATTGATTTTTTAAAAAAGTTTTGAGTAATTAAGCGGTTATATTTTCCAAGCAATCTCTATATGTTTGGATGAATACATATCACTGATCACGCGGGGAGATCTGTTCACGACTTTGCCTTAGCATATGATCTGACACAGCTGGTCACCTCGCCCACGCGAATCCCAGATGTGGAGGATCATTTACCTTCCCTGTTGGACCTTCTGCTGACCTCTCATCCGGACGGCTATCTGGTTTCCGTTGATGCCCCTCTGGGCTCGTCGGACCACTGCCTTGTCCGGACAACAGTGCCAATCTCAAGACGCCTAAGTTCACAACCAACTGGTTGCCGTCAAGTTTGGCACTACAGGTCAGCAGACTGGGACGGGATGCGGGCCTTCTATGCATCCTACCCATGGGGGCAGGTTTGCTTCAATCTGGATGGTCCCGACGCCGTTGCCGACTCTATTGCCGATGTGGTGCTTCAGGGGATGGAACTTTTTGTGCCATCGTCTGTGGTGCCCATCGGTGGTAGATCCCGGCCTTGGTTCGGTCATTCCTGTAAGTCAGCTTTACGCTACAAGCGGGAATGTTACCGTGCCTGGGCCGAAGCGTCGGCAGCGGGGGATGAAACCACCAGAGAACTCAGAAAGAAGTATAACTTCGCCTCCAGGTCCTTCAAAAGAGTAATTGCAAGGGCAAAGTCCGAACACGTGGCCAGCATTGGTGAGAAGCTAGTGCGTCTTCCATCTGGAACGCGTGCGTTCTGGTCCCTCGCCAAGGCTGTCCAAGGAAACTTCTGTCGCCCATCACTACCATCTTTGCGCAGGGAGGACGACTCGTTGGCCCACACTGCTAAAGAGAAGGCCGATCTACTGGTATCACTCTTTGCAGCAAACTCGACACTGGATGACAGAGGTAACTCGCCGCCCAAAATCCCTGGCGGTGGAACCTCCATGTCGGATATCCAGTTCATCCAGAGGTCAGTGCGTAAGGCGCTGCGTTCTCTGGATGTCAACAAGTCGAGTGGGCCCGACGGTATCCCTCCCATTGTGCTAAGGACATGTGCTCCTGAGTTGGCACCGGTCTTAACGCGTCTCTTCCGGTACTCCTACTCCTTTGGCGTAGTCCCGAATTCTTGGAAGACTGCCCTAATACACCCGATCCCAAAGAAAGGCGATAGCTCTGATCCGGAAAACTACCGACCTATTGCAATAACCCCTTTGTTCTCCAAAATAATGGAGTCCATTATTAATTGCCAGCTGATGAGGTACCTAGAGGAGCATCAGTTGTTAAGCGATCGCCAGTACGGCTTCCGTCAGCGTCGCTCAGCTGGTGATCTTCTAGCGTGCCTTACTCACAGATGGGCGGAGGCAATTGAGAACAAAGGGGAGGCTCTGGCGGTCAGTTTGGATGTAGCAAAGGCCTTCGATCGGGTGTGGCATAAAGGGCTTCTTTCGAAGCTCTCTTCCTACGGGCTTCCCGAGAAAATGTGCGCCTGGATTGCCAGCTTTTTGGAGGGTCGGAGCATCAAGGTCGTTGTCGACGGTGCATGCTCTGACCCCAAACCAATTAATGCTGGTGTCCCACAGGGCTGTGTACTGTCGCCCACTCTCTTTCTTCTGCATATCAATGACTTGTTGCATCTCAGTAACGTCCATTGTTATGCAGATGATAGTACGGGTGACGCTCTGTACACGGCCCGCGCTAACGTTTCTCGGGATAACGTCAACGAGTGCCGGAACAAACTTGTGTTGGAACTAGAGACTCTTCTGGGTAACGTTTCGGATTGGGGGCGACAAAACCTTGTCGAGTTCAACCCCAAAAAGACACAAGTTTGCGCGTTTTCCGCCAAAAAACAACCCTTTGTCGCTAACCTCAACTTTGAGAACACTCCCCTGGTCGCCACAGCCAGCATCGGTATTCTCGGCGTTGACATATCGAGTGACGTCCAATTCCGCGGTCATCTGGAAGGGAAGGCCAAGTTGGCCTCCAAGAAGCTTGGTGTGCTCGGGAGAGCGAAGCAGTATTTCACGCCAGCCCATCGTCTGCAGTTATATAAAGCACAGGTTAGGCCACATATGGAATACTGCTCGCATCTCTGGGCTGGAGCTCCTAAATACCAGCTTCTTCCTTTTGACCGCGTGCAGCGACGTGCCACTCGAATCGTCAACGACCGGGGTCTTACCGATCGGCTTGACTCATTGGCTCTGCGAAGGGACGTAAGCTGCCTTTGCATATTCTATCGCCTCTACCACGGGGAGTGTTCCGAAGAATTGTTTGGAACTATACCTGCCGCTGAGTTCCGTCATCGCACGAGTCGACAGAGTGCCAAATATCATCGCTACCACCTTGATGGTTGGCATTCCACAACGACGAGGTTTTCACGTACCTTCCTACCTCGTACAGCCGCGTTGTGGAATACTCTGTCCTCAGCGGTATTTCCAAACAGGTACGACTTAGGGGCCTTCAAGAAAAGAGCGTATTTCTCCCTTAAAGGCCGGCAGCGCATCTGCAATCCCCCTGGCGTTGCGGATGTTCATGGGCGTCGGATCGTTTAATAAGCGATCTGCTGCTCGTTTGCCCGCTTTTCTTATAAAAAAAAAAAAAAAAAAAAAATATACAAATTTCGACCTCAGCTCAGTTAACTTCAGTCTAAATGTTAACTATATTTAGTAGGAAGTGCGGATGTGAACAATTTTGTTTCACGTTAGTTTTATCAAGGGTAATAACCTACTTATTACTTAATTATATTAATTTTGAATACTTTATCCTTAAAGTAACAAAATAATTGGTATATCTAATAGTTCAGTTAAAAAGGAGCGGCAGATATACACACAAAACAAAACACGGAACATTTAAATTTCACCCTTTGTGATTATCACTTAAAGTCCTCATTTCTATGAAATCAGGGTAACACGATCATAAAAAGAGAATTTTAAAATTCAACCTTATTTTAAAAGCTGTTAGGTAGAGAATCGATTGATAGGTATTAAGTATCAAGGTGTCAAGCTGCGATGTACAGGTTAAGTGAAACCACCGGGGACGAACACGACAGAGATTCTAAGATCTCTTGCATGTACCTTATGTCAATGGGAAAAGGTTGATAATTCCTTAAATTGGTTTAACATGAAAGTTGCCGCGGCACCGTTAGTTGTGAAGAATCAATTGATCGTTGACAACACAAAATATTGACGTTTTAGCACAATTCGTTAAAACCAGTGGGTGTTGTGTGTGGCCTGATTGTCGGAAAATAAACTTATCTATGACTCATCCTTTCTTTAAATAAAGAGAACATAAAGTGAAAACATCAAAGGCAAATAAGCCGTTAAACTAGAGTATTAAAGATACGCGAATTTGACAAAAATAAATCTATTTTTAAACGAGCTTTTGTATTGTTAAGTGTTTATTGAAGACAAAAGTTCTATCAACTAATTACAATTGCATTATTAGTTAATTTTTCAGTAAATATTTGAAAGATAACTTAAGTATGTTCATTTTTACTTATATTTAGTTTGTCTAGCGCATGTTATCATATGAAACGACCATCGTTTTATCATCCATCATAAAATAAACCATGAAACATACAAAATGTCACATTCCTAAAATCATAAATACCATAATTCCGTAGATATTATTTACAATCCAATAACCAGAGACGACTGAGTTTGAAAACCATTTACAATATAATGATTTGTTTGTTAGTTTTGTAAAACCCTCGCGTCTTACAACGCATCTGTGAGGTATTGCGTTTGGAAATTGTTATATTTCTTTTTTGGAATCTTTTTAATCTCATTTTATAAACGCGAAAGTTTAGATGGATGGATGTTTGTTTGAGTTTGTAGCTTAAATGGCTAAATGGATCTTGATGAAATTAGCATGGATGTCAAGGATAGTCTTGAAGAACACTTAGGCACTTTCATTTTTTTCAATTTCACGCGGATGGAGTCACGAGCGAAAGCTAGTATTTTAAATAAAGGACTGATTTACTGTATGTTTAATTGTTACCTAAGTTGAATTTATTGTAGGTTTATTTTTTTAGTTCCGCTACGGATATTTTTAATTATAACAGGCCTGTCACACGACGATCTCATTCAAACTATACAATCCGTTAAAACAAAACACGATGCGACCTGTTCGTACAGGCGTCTGCGTACATCCGCCGGTTTCTACTTAAGCATTATAAAAACCAGAATCATTTGGTATCCGAACAGCTGATCGCGACCAGTTTCCGTATTTAACGGACGATGTATCGACCGGTCTTGATTGACCTCATAGAAACATATGGTTACGCCATTCATTCGAAATTCGGAATGAGACGCTTAAATGGTCGTTATTTCGTTATTTTCAAATATTCGATTTGTAATGAGAAAGTTGAGTGAAAAACTGGGACAGATTATCGAGTTATAAGTCGATAAAGTTTGTATTAATATTTACAAATGAAACGTAATTTTACAGCTCTAAATTTGTATTAAATTATAACGTTTTTTACGTTTGTATGAAGCTTGTAAAGTACTTTTAAATATCTTTGTTGCATACGAAATTGTTGTTGATTTAAAAAAAACTTTTTCATGAAGCTCGTTGATGTCTTTTGTTAATGAAATTATAAGTAGAGTAGAGTATTAACATACAGTTTTATTTTTGATATTAATTTACGTATTTTGATTGCTTTATTTAATCTTTAGAAGGTAATTGACAATGTTGAGTATTTTCTATACCAATAAATTGGTGCGTCTTTAGTATAATACAATTTCGTAAACAGAACTAAAACATTTATTGTTATTAGATAAAGTAACAACTAACTCTTTGTAAAAGGTATTATAAATAATACAGTCATTAAGTAATGAAGATGATAACAAATATTCGCACATATTTCTTAGAAATTCAGAAATATTAGTAATTATACATTGGAAGTAAAGTTCAGTATTTATCGGCTTAAAATAACTCTGTGTAAGTTTTAGCTTATGCAAATTCAATTATGAACATTGATTTCAAAGATAGCGACATAGTTAAATTACAAACTCGAAATAACAATTAAATCTGACGCAATATTTAATAGTATCCTTTCCGTTAAATTCCTATGTAAGTGACAATGGTACTTTGACTTAATCTTTTACTTGAAGTATCGGAGGCAACTCTATCAAAAGACGGTATTGATAAAAAACAAACGAATGTTTGACTATAGCGGAGCGGACTGTCTTTTGTGAGGGAATGCGGGGCATGGAACTATATGCTTCGAAATGCGCCACTTCTCGTTAACCATACTGCATTCAATCTATTTTTATTTTAAATTAATGTTTCATATTATTTTTTATGTAGTTTCAATTATGACCTATTACAACTTTAAATAATACTTACTAATATTTTACAACGATGGTCGGGTTATTGTGACATTCTGACACAAGTAATTATTTTACTTACAAGAATGTCCCAACAACGGATACCTAATTGTAAAAATGTATGATTTTAAGTAATAAAGATTTTATTATTATTATTATTATTATTATTATTAAATTATAAAATCCAACTTGATAGTGTTCAATGTTATGCCACTGTGCCATAATACTCGTAGGAAAGGCTAACGCACCAACGTAACGTCACTTATGTTATTTTGCGATTTATTGAAAATTTAAGTGTCAAAACGTTATGTGATGGACTCAAAAGTCTTGACTTATTGGAAAATATTACCTTTTCTTCGGGAATTTTTATCATTGTGCAAACATCTCATCTTTATCGAAATGTACTTATTTAGTAGAGTATTAAAACCTGTGATGTATGCAAACGAAAGTTCAAATTCAATAAACTATGTTTACAGTTATATCTTAAATTGAATATATTTCGAGCAAAATTTATTTTATGTACGCAGTTAAAAATGTTATTCCATAAAGCGGCTTGTTTTTCAATTTTATTGTTCTAATGTGGGTGTGTTTGTAGAACAATAAACTTTTATTAGGAATGATTTAATAATGAAACGATCTGTTTTTGAGGTTTGACGCCATTGTACGAGTACGTTTATTTCCTACCTTTAGTAAAATATCATTTGACGCTTAGAATACAATAAGACCGAAAACTTATCATAGCTACATACATAAGTGATAAATTATAGCTCTTATTGTGACAGAATGCTGTACGATATTCGATTCTAAGTGGTATGTGAATTTAATTCTTTGACTACGTGCATCTGCCGTCCTCCGTAACATCTCATTGTTGAAGGAACAGCTGACGTGAGTGCATTGTATATTGCTTATAATGAAAAGGTGAACATTCTTCAAGCGATTAGGTAAATCGATACAGGATTGTTGGAGCGTATAACGTATTATTAACGATGGTTAGGTGAAAATAAATATAAAATTTTAGGTTATTAGAAAACAGTGGATAATAAAACAAATGACAAATATCTTATTCACATTATTGTGCTAATAGCGATGACAGTCCAGTCCCAACATTAAACCCATTTAGCTATTATTATTTGATTAAAAATCCATAGAGCAAAACAATCATTAAAATGTCCTGTCATTTAATGTCATCGTGTAAGCATACGTCATTGCTTGTCTATGGTCGCAGTGAAGGGCCACGGAGATTACGTCGCCTTGTCGAAAGAATTAGTCGACTAATGCCCTAAGAATTGTCAGCATGTAATTACGGTAGTTAAAGTGCTACCGTTAGTTAGTTAACTTATAATATTGGCTTGAATAAATGTGCAAATTTAAAAACAACGTTTATCAGTTGATAAACAAAAAACAGAATTTACCATATAAAATATTACAACTTCAAATATAATTTATAACAAAGGTAACAGTCTTGTACATCATAAATGGTAAAGTCATTACGAACACAATAACTCAGGTAATGTTCATTTATATTGTCGAGTAATGTCAGTGAAAGCCTACATATATTTCACAACAATTTACATGCATTTGTGAAAGTCGATGTACAGTAGCTCGATACGAACTAACGTAACGCATTTACCTTATCACAAAATTAAGCTTAAAAACTTACGAGCTGTCAAACGTAACTGACATTTGTAATTGACGGAGGTCGTACATAAAACCTCCGACACTCCGAACCTCCTTTGTTGGACCACCCCGAGTTGTATAAATAGGACCTAATTGGATCCGAGATTAGGATCCGAGATAAACATTTTTGTATTTAATGCATCGAGTAAGATGTATGCTGACATAATTTTTTATTTTCTTATAGGTTAATCACTTTACTGATGCGTCACCGTTTTTATTTTGATTCAATTTAAAAAAGAACATAGTTTATGTAGTCGAAATTAAAATTAATTTTTAAATATTTTTTACTCTGTATTCCTACAAAAGCTACCTTCAATTCATACGTCTCTTATCTCGAAGGAAAGAAGATACGACTGAATAAAAATGTACAGAAAAACTTAATCTTATAAAGAAAATATCAGGTTTCATTTTCTTTTCATATTGAAGTCATACAAATGGTTTATTTGCATTATAATAGACTGTAATACTATTCTGTTCGACCGGATGTCGGTTGGCGCGTAAGTGGTAGTGTTAAGTACACATTTAGAACCCTACCACTTGGAGCCCTTGCTAATTATCCTATAATTAGAGAAATGTGTTGAACGGAGAGCATAATGATTCATAATTGCCAGTAAACATAATATCAGTTACTAGCTTTCAGCCGCGACTCCATCCGCTTGTAATTTGAAAATCAAAAGTAAGTTGCGAATGTGTTCTTCCGGACTATCCTACATCTATGCCAAATTTAATCGAGATTTGCTCAGCAGCTAATGGTTCAAACTCTAACAAACATCCATCCAGACATCTTAACTTTTCCATTTATATCTTTAGTAAGAAGTAAGATTGTTAGGTAGGATCTAAACCGAGGGATACCCTAAGTGATAATTAAATGTCTGTGAGCGATGCATAATGAGATAGAAATTATGTTTTTTAAAGCGAACAAGCATGACAAACATGAATAAACAAGCATTTAATGATATAAGAATATTTATATCTTAAATTGAATAAATTTCGAGCAAAATTTATTTTATGTACGCAGTTAAAAATGCTATTCCATAAAGCGGCTTGTTTTTCAATTTTATTGTTCTAATGTGGGTGTGTTTGTAGAACAATAAACTTTTATTAGGAATGATTTAATAATGAAACGATCTGTTTTTGAGGTTTGACGCCATTGTACGAGTACGTTTATTTCCTACCTTTAGTAAAATATCATTTGACGCTTAGAATACAATAAGGCCGAAAACTTATCATAGCTACATACATAAGTGATAAATTATAGCTCTTATTGTGACAGAATGCTGTACGATATTCGATTCTAAGTGGTATGTGAATTTAATTCTTTGACTACATGCATCTGCCGTCCTCCGTAACATCTCATTGTTGAAGGAACAGCTGACGTGAGTGCATTGTGTATTGCTTATAATGAAAAGGTGAACATTCTTCAAGCGATTAGGTAAATCGATACAGGATTGTTGGAGCGTATAACGTATTATTAACGATGGTTAGGTGAAAATAAAAAAAAAATAGGTTATTAGAAAACAGGGAAAATAAAACAAATGACAAATATCTTATTCACATTATTGTGCTAATAGCGATGACAGTCCAGTCCCAACATTAAACCCATTTAGCTATTATTATTTGATTAAAAATCCATAGAGCAAAACAATCATTAAAATGTCCTGTCATTTAATGTCATCGTGTAAGCATACGTCATTGCTTGTCTATGGTCGCAGTGAAGGGCCACGGAGATTACGTCGCCTTGTCGAAAGAATTAGTCGACTAATGCCCTAAGAATTGTCAGCATGTAATTACGGTAGTTAAAGTGCTACCGTTAGTTAGTTAACTTATAATATTGGCTTGAATAAATGTGCAAATTTAAAAACAACGTTTATCAGTTGATAAACAAAAAACAGAATTTACCATATAAAATATTACAACTTCAAATATAATTTATAACAAAGGTAACAGTCTTGTACATCATAAATGGTAAAGTCATTACGAACACAATAACTCAAGTAATGTTCATTTATATTGTCGAGTAATGTCAGTGAAAGCCTACATATATTTCACAACAATTTACATGCATTTGTGAAAGTCGATGTACAGTAGCTCGATACGAACTAACGTAACGCATTTACCTTATCACAAAATTAAGCTTAAAAACTTACGAGCTGTCAAACGTAAGTGACAGTTGTAATAAATGTGTCATTTGTCTATTTCTTTTTTTCTCTCCAGCCAGTGCCGTCAATGTCGCGTCACCGCCATGATTTAAAGTTCTATGCCCTTTCTTTGTTTTCGAATTTTAAAATTAAGCGTGTGTAGGGTGGCCCTTATGATTGTAGATTGCTGGATATGGGAAGAAAAAAGATGCGTTGAGATGTGAATTATTTGGATTCAAATTTACATACTTATTATTAATTCAATAAATTTTTCAAATTACTATTCAGCTATAGCTTTTGCCCTTTTTACATTAATGTAGGTGCATTTTAATTTACGCTTTATAAAGTGTTTTGTTTAATCATTCAATTGAATTGAGCAGATGAGAACGATTTATGTATTATTTAAAAAAAACAAAAGGTAGTAGCCTATATGTTCTATCCGACTATGTTCTACATCTAAGCTAAATTTCATCGAGATCCGTTCAGTAGTTTAGGCTACATACTCTAACAAACATCCATCCATCCATCTAAACTTTCGCATTTATAATATTAGCAAGATATTTTTTTTGTTAATGTTGATACCAGTTATCTAGTTGGTCACCTCGCTATTTATATAAAGTTTACCATACTTATTATTAATTTGATTAAAAATCCATAGAGCAAAACAATCATTAAAATGTCCTGTCATTTAATGTCATCGTGTAAGCATACGTCATTGCTTGTCTATGGTCGCAGTGAAGGGCCACGGAGATTACGTCGCCTTGTCGAAAGAATTAGTCGACTAATGCCCTAAGAATTGTCAGCATGTAATTACGGTAGTTAAAGTGCTACCGTTAGTTAGTTAACTTATAATATTGGCTTGAATAAATGTGCAAATTTAAAAACAACGTTTATCAGTTGATAAACAAAAAACAGAATTTACCATATAAAATATTACAACTTCAAATATAATTTATAACAAAGGTAACAGTCTTGTACATCATAAATGGTAAAGTCATTACGAACACAATAACTCAAGTAATGTTCATTTATATTGTCGAGTAATGTCAGTGAAAGCCTACATATATTTCACAACAATTTACATGCATTTGTGAAAGTCGATGTACAGTAGCTCGATACGAACTAACGTAACGCATTTACCTTATCACAAAATTAAGCTTAAAAACTTAGGAGCTGTCAAACGTAAGTGACAGTTGTAATAAATGTGTCATTTGTCTATTTCTTTTTTTCTCTCCAGCCAGTGCCGTCAATGTCGCGTCACCGCCATGATTTAGAGTTCTATGCCCTTTCTTTGTTTTCGAATTTTAAAATTAAGCGTGTGTAGGGTGGCCCTTATGATTGTAGATTGCTGGATATGGGAAGAAAAAAGATGCGTTGAGATGTGAATTATTTGGATTCAAATTTACATACTTATTATTAATTCAATAAAATTTTCAAATTACTATTCAGCTATAGCTTTTGCCCTTTTTACATTAATGAAGGTACATTTTATTTTACGCTTTATAAAGTGTTTTGTTTAATCATTCAATTGAATTGAGCAGATGAGAACGATTTATGTATTATTAAAAAAAACAAAAGGTAGTAGCCTATATGTTCTACATCTAAGCTAAATTTCATCGAGATCCGTTCAGTAGTTTAGGCTACATACTCTAACAAACATCCATCCATCCATCTAAACTTTCGCATTTATAATATTAGCAAGATATTTTTTTTATTTTTTGTTAATGTTGATACCAGTTATCTGGTTGGTCATCTCGCTATTTATATAAAGTTTACCATACTTATGCTTCGTTAATGTACAAGCCGTCATAGTCTGTCTAAACATGTAGCATGTGGTAAACACAAGACGTGTACGCGACCGTTTCGCCGTTTCAAAATAGACAATGTTTACTACACGGTTTAGAATGCAAGGGTGGCATTACAAATCGTCATAACGGCCGATACCGCGCCGTGGGACTGACAGCTAATTTATTAATTGCCGCAGTGTTGTCTGGAACGCCTCAGGGAAAGGAATTTTCGGTTATTAGTAATGCACCAATAATAAATCTGTCTATACTCCTTTGTCTAAATCGGTAGCCACCAACCTTTAACACGCTGCTAGTACTTCATGCATCCTTGAGATCAATTTAAAAAATAAACTGGGGTAGTTACTGGCAGCGCGCGAACTCTAGGTAACTTTTCTTTTGCACAAAATCTATCAAGCCAATGGGATGGCATATTCACTTTGAAACACCATGCTATGTATTTGATTAACAATACAAAACCACTAAAATTCAAATTAAGAATCAAAACAAAAAATGTTCGTTTATCAACGGTTTTAAAATTAAATCAGTCACGTATTGGCAGATGAGGCGTGACCGCATACGCCTGCCGGTGAGACAATTAAAAAAATAAAACAAAATGGCGCCAACGGGGTCAGTCGAGTCGGTCGATTGTTAATGAACGATTCCCCGTACATTCATGGTGCGTGCACACGACTTCACCTATTGTGTAATTGCGTTCCAACGATGGGACGATATTTATTTATAAATGCCATTATATTAATAATAATCAATTATTGATGAATTGCTGATGACTGTGGATATGGCTCGTGCCTAATATTATTCATACGAGAGTATCAACATCCGTTGCATTATTATTTTGTTGCATACTAATTTACTTCTGGTTAAAATGAATTTCTTTGATTTTATTTTCAATTTCTTTTCATCCTGAAATATAAATAATAGCAATAACATGTAACTATTGGACGTTTATCTCGAAATAGTTACTTCATGTTAATGTCCGATAAGATCGCTAGTAAAAGAACAATTATTTTAACGAATAAAAATCAGTTTAGATTCTATATTTAATTATTGTTCCATTTAAATGTTAAATGAAACATCTGAACCGGCAAATTTCAAATCTAATTTCATACAAAAAAATCATGTCATAAAAGTTGTTGAACTCGTTTAATAGAAACAGTGTGATGTGACCACACCTATCCACTGGCAGGGATTAGTCATCGGAGTAAATGTTGGTGATAAATTAGCTTCGAATAATTTTATTACATTAGCAATAGAACCAAAAGGACATTCACCTGTAAAAAAGAGTTTTTTGCGTATTGTTATAAGAAACATGAGCTGTGATTGATATATCATAGACAATAGCACTATAAGTTTTCTAACGTGATAGAGAATAGAAGAAGAGATAGAAAACAATAAATTCATTCTTATCCATTGATTATTCTCACATTCATTCTTCTTTTGAAGAAACGACACAATCCTGCAAATCTTACAATTGCTTCGTGTCTTTTGCAGCAATATAAATGAAGGACTAAGATGTTAGATTCATTTATGTTTGAATTAACGGTTGTAACGCGTCTAGCGGACGTCTAATAGTGAATATAAAAACTAGTAGAATAGACAAAAAACAATATAGTGCCAGTTCTAAAAAGTGTTGTACCCTATTGTGTCAAATGCTATGGGACCATGACTTCCGATCATATCATCACAATTTTAAAACAAGTAAGTGGAGTTGACACTGAAATATGTAAAGCAGATTTCATTCTACGATGTTATAAATTCTCATAGGTGCTTGTTATCAAAACCCTTCGGTAAAAAAACAACGAAAACAGAAAAAGTCCAGTAACAATAATTCTTCGAATGTTTTTTCAAATGTCTTAAAAGGTCTTTTGTCGGTGATCTGGGTAGCATGTGGTGAACCGGGTCACTTTGGCGACTCTATTTTTATATTTTTTTTGTAGCCTCGCCCACTTCCAACGTGACACACATGGTGTTTGATGGTTGTTGCTTTGTTCTGCTGATGGTATAAATTCCGCAACATATGCTGAAAGTTGAAATCCCTTGCCACGCGTTGCTATTGATTTTAGTTACACTGTAAAAGAATCAGATATTATTTTTGTATATACAGCTTGAGACAAATGAATCTTTCCTTGCATTACTGCATGATTCTTGTTATGATTTATTATCTGTGCCTTGTATAAGCTGCCAGTGATATCTCAAGCTAAATAGACAGCAGTTAGCAGTAGCTGGAGTTATACAAATAAATGAATTTACTTTTTTTCGTATTCTTTCCCACACCATATTGTCTGCATGACAGTTGTCAGATATTTATCGATTGTCACATAAATAAAGCGAATTGCCGGAGAAACAACAGGCTAAGGGCTGTCCCACACGTGCGGGCCGGATCTCCCCTAATTGCTGTTTTTTGTCTTCTCTATTTAGTTAACGAGTGATTGTATTTATTAGATAAATTACTTGGTTTTATTGTGTGCGGTTCGTTAAGGAAACAGGAAATGCTTAATTGTTTTTATTTCTTATCAGTTATGGCGATTGTGTGAACAATTAATAATCAACTATCCTGTATCTGGTTTGATTCCCATTTAGTTAGATAAAGTTGGTCACCACTTGAGAGTTCTGTAAAAGTAGAAACAAACGCAACAACCAAAATGTAAATCAATAACACTGTAAACTAAATCATATTAAATCGCAACAATAATTATCTGCATTGTATCGTTCAAAATATTTAAAGGACGTTAATTCATTAATATCTGCAATATAAAATAAAACAATTACTACATAAATTACGATCAGGTAATTCCACAAATTTACGCGAGCAACACAAAAAAGGCAACTGTAAAACTTTCGTTAATGAGCGTAAAAGACACAAGTAGCGTTTTACGGTAATGAATTTACGAGTCTACTGAAATAGTTCGTGTACGGGTCGCGTCGTGTTGGTACTGACGTACGACTAATTTGGTACCAGTGTACTGCACGGATTTGAATAATGGGACCCTTCGTTGCACAGAAAATAGGATCACCAAAATGGTAAAGATACATAGGACATTTTTAGAACTATGACCTAAATTGAGATGGAGGTATTTACTATGATCACTTAACTTTACATTAATATATAATACTTATAAAGCATAAGACTAAAGAATAAACCTTAAATCAATGCACTTGAAATGTGATGAATATTGCAAACAAAAATAATACAATTACGAGTTATTAACAAGAAAAGGAAAGTTTTCTACTCAATTCGTGTTTTAAATATAGATAGTTATATAATATAGACAAATATTCATAGACCTAAAATTTCATGGTCCCCCTACCGCCAAGATGGCGTGGATTCATCAAATTGACATTTACACGCTTTAAGCTTTAACTACGCTCTCAGATTATTTTGTTAAAACCTCAATAACAAAATTAGGTGTTAACGTAACTAAACAAAAATAGTTTTGTTACAACAAACTATAAAAATAAAACTGATTGTTATCTACAAAACTAAACTTTGTCATAATTCAGTAAGTAATTAAATTCAAGAGAAATTACATACAAATCCTTAAATTTTTTGTTCTTAATTCTAATCAAGTTGTCAAAATTGATCGATTGCATGACGTTTATAGGTATATTGAAATTGTGAACCCTCTATTCGAGATGCTTCCCCTTGGTAGGTTGGGGTGAGTTTTTAGAAGTGCACTCTTTTGTATGAACAAAAGAGGCTCGCGATGGGGCTTAATGAGTTGAACCTGATAGAAAGAGTTGAACTGGTGTGTTTGTTGTGTACGAGGTAGTTTTTTATATTGATTTTATAGTAGTATTTAGTTGCTAGTACTCGTAAAACAAAATGCGCGCAATGCTTATAATTAGGTCATTATTGCTATTTGCAGTTTTATTTCTATAACCTAGTTATTATAAAATATCAAGAGCTCAGTATTCTTATATTCTCATCTCCATTTTCTTTCTTGTGACTGAGGCATTGCTTGCCTTAGAGAGACATTCTTGACCAATTTTTACCGTGTTTGAAGTGACAAGTGCAGAAGCCGCCAAGTTAACATCTCTAAGTTAGAGACACCCCTCTATTTCAGGCCGTTGTACTACATGATTGGTTTCATTGTTTAAGATTTGTTCTTATATATCTTGCGAATATTTCTATACAAGCATCCATTTAGTGGAAATGCATGTCTCCGCGGGCGGCGGCGGCAGCTGCGCGCGCACGTGGCGGTCGGAAGTCGCACGCAACGCGCAAACCTATTGTTCAGACCTCTTAAAGCCCACCAAAGGGTCCCCCTGGTACTATAATAGCTTATTGCTGTAACAATTTAATGAGGTCTTTTTAATATTCCTGGATTTTTGTTCAAATTGTAATATTTCTTATAACCACTCCAAGATCAAAGACTGTGCTAGGATTTACGAGAAAATCGATACCTTCTACCGTTAAAAAACTTAAGAATACAATCATGTCATGAAAACACCTTATCTCCTAACAGAAGTAACTCTTCTCATGGGTCAGTTTTTCTTACGATTAGCAAACTGTCAAGCAGGGCGTAAACCTCAAAAAGAGGAGTGTCATGTCGTACGTTAATTTTGCCACAGCATCGCTAATAGAACACACACGAGCGCTAAAGCAATGAACTTAAAATTACTGAGTGTAACATTACGTGCAGCTTTCGTTTGACTATCGTTGCAGCGACTCAAACTAAGATCTCAACTATACATAACATGAAATTGTAAGTGATTTTTCATGTTAAAAATATTTGTTTTACAATGAGTAAGACTGCTGACAATCGATGATCGATGTATTTTGCTTATTTACAATAACCCTTTTTCCTATTGTGAAGGAGTCAGCGCATTTTATTGCGTAACCCTTTAACTTCATCACACAGTAAATAATAATAAGATTTATCATTTCCCCCACCTTCATTTCACCTAAAGACAAGTTAATTCCAATTTATTATTAAACAATATAGTCAAAAATTGGCAAAATTCATTAAACTTTCTTACAAAAAACTCGGATCTCCCAAGGGGTCGTCTCTTAGTATTTTAATTTCCGCGTATCGGAAAATAAGCGATAAAGTATATGACAGTGCAAGCCATTTTTTTTCAAATTCGCCTGAATCATCGCAACAATCGAAGTGGTCGCCCCATCGATAAACAAAGGTCGGACCCTGCGGGTCCCAGCACCCGGCCGCACACATACGCATCACGCACACAAACACGCAAAGCAATAACAAGTCGCAACTTGCACGGAGTGCGTCGAATTTGTTTGCCGGCCAGCCGCATTCGTCTACCAACCGTCGTGGTGAGCGGTTGTGTCGCTCGTGTCGATCGTGTTTAGTGAACGTGTTTTGTGCCTATGAACAATCAAAATGGTGCGTAGCCTGTCGCAGTGGACGAAGACGCTGAGCTTCCCGGCGAGGCTGTCGCCCAACCGGACGTCGAAGGAGAGCGTGGTGAACGTGCAGCCCGCCTCCCCCGGCGTCTCCCCCACGCCCAGCGCCTCCTCGCTCCCGCAAGGATCCGATAAAACCATTTCGCCGATCCCCATCACCGAGATCAGCCAAATCGTAAGTTCCGCTTTGCAATAGGGGTGTGCAATATTGTGTACAAAGGGGAACCCTGTAGAGGCCATTGACATTTCGTTTTGGAATTTGAAAGGGTCTTATTTGAAAAACTTCTTATTAGCAAGCTTACACTTTTAGCTTTAAGATTATTTTAACACAAATAATCATCTCTATTCAAGTTACTTTATTGTAAAGTTTGTTAAAATCGTCAGTATTGCTAATATTATTGCACAAATTTAAACCCGGACCTTAGGCTAAATTATGTAACATGTTCCTCATTTTGTGCAATTACCCGCATTCCTAGCGGGTTCTTGCATTCCTTGTTCAATCTGTCTGCATTGTTTACAAATAAACCACAGCAATTGCACGGTCCCTTTACCCTTTACGGTGGCACAGTTATATTATAACTGCTTTCCCATAAGTAACACCCAAATACGTGTCCAAAATGCGAACCGGCTCCGACCACCATATTAGCAAGTAGTTGCTGCTGAAAGGAAATGAAATAAACGTGTCTCATACCAACGATCGAGGTTCTCACCGTGATGTCTGCAACTTTGTTGTTCATCGACGCTTTTATTTGTGATCGGATCCAAACAAAACGGTATCAGCGTTCGTTGGAGTGTTAACAAGACGATGCAGTGTACAACGATCAATGACAGCGGTGTACGTCGTCGGTGCGGTCGCGACGCGTACCGTTATGTCCCTCTTGCAGTCACCTTGGCAAGGCCGCGTCGAGATGCCAGTTTTTGCAAAGCGAGCTAGGTAGCTCATGACTTTCACCTTTTGAGATGCCTTTCTAAACATTCGTACTTATAGTTAACTTATTTAGGCTTTCGAATGTTAGTGTTAAAAGTAAACACTAGTAAGACATCAGAAAGTTTCATTACTTTAAAGTAGTCTATTATATCTTCGGTGTTGTCAGTAATGGTCGTGTGAACTAACACATTATTTTGTGTATGATACTATCTTTTAATAGACGTGATTAACTGACAATAGGAAATAGCAGTTATAGCTTTCTCAATAACAATAACAGTTATTAAAAACTCTTCTAATGTTGTAACTGAAACTTTCGACAGAATTTATGTTTGGCAATATCACAATTATCAAAATAATAGTAAAGTGGCTGTTATTTAAAATCAGTAGGATTATTATAGAAAATGAAGTTGTGAATCAAAAACCATTGTACCAAAATACCATTGTTTAAGAAATTGCTATGAAATGCTTTACACGATAACATGATTTCGTCATTGTTATCTTTTCGTCAGTCTTTTGTTGTGTTCATAAATCATGGACATTTAATTTTTTAATTAAAAGAATGTTTTCTCAAAATCAGACTTAATCCGTATCTTTACAGATTCTGTGCGATTTTATGCATCCCAGAATTTTTTTTAACGTATTTTTATGTCAGTTTATTAATTTTATACATATTTAATTACCCTTTATTTTTGTGAGCACAATAAACATTTTAGTTGCAAAATAATTGATATAGAAATGTCCGAACGTCCAGTAGTGGTTAAACAGGTATAAAACGCAGGCATTTCCTGGCCATGGTTCAGCGAAATTCTATATTTAAGTTCGATATGTAAGATATTTCATTTGAATTTGTCTCGTTAAAAACTTATTGTTTTAAAAGAACTTCATATAAAAACGCATTTCGTACTTCTTACAGTCCTGTGTCGAAGTGCCAGATTCCCAGCGGGCTATAAATTAAGTAACTTGTAATAAAAAGTAATCGTAAAAAGAAAGCCATCAATATCTTGGCCATTTACGATTTACTGCCTACGTCGGTATTTCTTGACATATTTTAAAAAAGTCATTTGACTTTGTGTACGTCATTTATTGGCGGTAAATTATATTGAGCGAATAACTTTGCTCGATGCATCGGAATGCAGATTTGATCGCTGTTACAATGTTGTTTTTGGTTTGCGTTTCATAGCGTGTGATACTGTGACGACATGTATGCGCGCATTCCGGGCTGGCTGGATAAACAGAAGTGAACTTAAAAATGATATTCCGAAACGTCTGAGTCCACCATATGCGTCGTAACTCACGCGCTAATGGATGTCACAGTGTTGTTCTCTTTGTTTTGTTACCACTTTTGAAATTTTGAATAACTATCTTAAATGCTTTCTCATTCTATTTCAACGTTATACTCATTATGCTGTCGTCCGTGACTATTTAATTAACAATTTAAGTCCATCTATCTCACAAATAACATACTTATAATGTTTTTGACCGACTTCCCAAAAGAAGGAGGTACTCAATTCGTCCATATGTTTTTTTTTTTTTTTTTTTTTTTTTTTTATTTTTTTTTTTTATTTTTTTTTTTTATGTGTGTTACGGCATAACTCCGCCCCTGGTAGACCGATTTTGAAAATTCTTTTTTTATCCGAGAGGTAGTGCTTGCAGGTGGGTCCCATTTTTTTGTTTGATTTTTGGAGTCAAAGACTACGGCGTAGTTAAATAGTTTAGCTCAAAATTGCGTGACGAAATTTGGTGTCTTTTTTGCTTTCTATGCTTACGTAGCCTAAACTATAAGACTTACACAAAAATTATGTATGGAAGAATTGTAGCCCTTTAAATTTGCTAAATAAAGTCAGCGATAGCATATATCTATCTATTAAGGTTGTCGCACAATAACCACTTTTTTCATTAAAATTTCGATCAAAATCTATACCCCACTTTCAACGCTATTACTCGTGTTCGGTATGAATCCTTATCAAATAAATGTGTCCATCATCAAGAGAATTTAATGTAGATTATAAATACCCTTGGAACTGTGTAATTCCGATAAATAGTTTAGGAGATATCATAAAAAGCAAATTACGAGTCGCAGAAAAAAAATACCAACTTGTAACAAAGTTTGCTTTCTTGGCTTACGTAGCCTAAACTATAAGACCTACATAAAAATGATGTATGAAAGAATTGTAGGTCATTCAATTAGCTGAATTAAAGTCTGCGATAGCATATATCTATCTCTTAAGGTTGTCGCACAATAACCGTTTGTTTCGAGAAAACCGTCAAATAAGTGCAATCGACTTTATTTAAAACGCTTTTATTCTTATTTGGTATGAATCCTTATCCAAATAAATATGTTTTCACGATAGAGTATTATATGTAGATCGTAATTGCCTTTTACAGTATGTAATTCTGTGCAAGATTCTAGAAGTTATCAAAATATTAAAACTCACGGGCAACAACGGCGCGCGGCCGCACCGAATTATGAGTGAATGATCGCAACGATGTATTAGTTGTTTACTTAATTTCTTAGATAATCGATTTAGATAACTCATTATTTGTTTGAAAGCTAGTGATTATCATACTGCGATGTCTAGATTCACTAAAAATCGAGAAAGAAATAAATAAACTTTTTAATAAAAAACAAAACCGACTTCCAAACAAAATACACTAAAAACAAAATACACTAAAAACAAAATCTTCTCAAAAAAACAGTACACTAAAAAGTAACGAAATAATTTCTTGAAAATAGTAAACCTCCCTTATTGTAGCTGTTATGTCTATATTGTACAATTATTATTACTTTGAAGTCGGTGTCAGTCATTACTAAAACGTTACTATACTTTCAATTGTCAATTGTTATGGTAAAAATGTAGAAAACCTTACGTAGAAATATCACTGCATATACCTCGGCTGACACCGACATCAAAGTGATAATAATTGTACAATATAGACATAACAGCTACAATAAGGGAGGTTTACTATTTTCAAGAAATTATTTCGTTACTTTTTAGTGTACTGTTTTTTTGAGAAGATTTTGTTTTTAGTGTATTTTGTTTTTAGTGTATTTTTATCTCCATCCTTTCTATTTTACAAAAACCTCAAGTAGTGTGACATTTTTTTTATAAATTTTTTAGTTCCGCGCGGACGAAGTCACTGTCCAAAGCTAGTTTGTTATAAATAGCGCACACAAAGACTATAGTATGTATTAGACACGACAATTTAAAAAATATAGTGGTTGTTTTTATAATTAAATTATGTCTGGCGGAACGAACATCTGCGTGTTGAATTCCTCATCGCCATGTGCATGTGGGAAGCAGACCGCATGACCGACGGAAAAACTCGATTATTTTTGAATATAGAATACTATGCGCCATGTTGATTTTGAATTTCTTCCTGGTTGAAGACAAGGGACTTTATAGACCGAAAAGGAAACCTTCTTAGATGTTTAACTTTAATAAAATACTAAACAATAAAGAGAAATTACTAAAAACACATACCTTTTTAAGGTAAATCCTTGAAATCGTCCATAACGAAATCGGCAACTTTTTTTTAGTTAACACGAACGTGTCTAAAGTCCCAGTTATTTGAAGGTCGCTGCCTAGATAAGCGGTTCGTATCTTGCAAAATAAGCAAATATGTGTATAAATATTAGATTACACATATACGCCGATACATGGTTTACGCAACTTTTTAAATGCTAATAATAATGGTTCTAGTGGACACAAATTACTAGTATTCAAAATGAAATGTACTAAAGAAAAAAAACATTTTAATAAAAAATCTGGACTTGCTTCTCTTTTGCATAAAACTGTAAAGGTTTTTGTTGTTTTGATTATAAACTAGCTTTCGCCCGCAATTCAGTTCGCGTGGAATTAAAAAAAAAAAACAACAGTTAGCCTGTTTGTTCTTTGAAAGTATCCTCTACATCTATGTAATACTAGTAATGTAAAATTGTCATTTTTAATGATAATTTAAGCAAGCCGTAACAAACAAAGCAGTTTTCGCGGTCTCATTACCAAAACAAATGTATGTATTGTTTTTATATTCAACTTTCATTTATTTTGTAGTGGTCTGATAATTATGATATAAATAATAGTGATATTCCATTTCGCAATTAGCACCGCGTTAGTAATCTAGTATCAAGATTCATCGGCCGCTAAAACGCGGTAGATGTATCATGTATCAAATATCGGTCGTTAACGGATATGATATCCGATACTCGCCAATATCCTTGTCATTGTAAGATATCAGGAAATGTTGTAAAGGGCGGATGAGCAAAAAATGCTTCTGATAGAGATGTTTATTGGTAAATATGCTTGGAACGTTATCTAAAAGGTTCGTAAATAGTTGTAACGATTTTTAAGTTATTTGTCCGATTTGTAAACGTTTACTATCCGTCTCAACGCTTACTGGCATTTTTAAATCTTTTTTTATCTGATTTGTTCAGATAAAAGACAACAAACTTGATAATAAATAAATAACTATAACATAAATAACTGATTATTCATGTTTTTTTTTAAAGTGATGAAAACAAAGACTTTAAAATTGTAGCATTTGAATCAATGTGAAGGTTACTGATAAAAAGAAAATAGCAGTTACTTCGTTAACTAACGTAACTTCTGTAGCAAGCAAATACGTAAAACGCTTGTTAACCAAGAATTTAATAATTATTAACCTAATATAAATGGAAAGTTTCATCTTGAGCACGGAGGGAATTAACTGTAATTAAAACTATATGCTCTAATAACACGATATAATAACGGTGTTTACTCTACCGATATACGTCGTATAAATTGGATAGGTCATTCTTAAAAGGCAGATGTTGTCGAAAAGAAGCAAATTCCTAAATAACACCTGCGTGAACAGATGTATTCATTAAAACCTTCTGATTTTGTAAAGGCTCGTGGAACTCGAAACAGCTGACGATCTTTGGGGTCTTTATAAAAATACCGAAGCAAAATCGACACATACTTGAATGTTTGTCAGCTGATTTTCGAAGCAGATGGTTGTATTGAAATTTGAAACACTTTTGTTCGGAATTTTGTTGAAAAAATACACTGTCAGTTTAAGAAAGATTTTGTGCACAAGCTTACTTTGTTGCTTACACTTTGTTATTGTTGTCAAAGCAAATGGACGAAAGCATCAAATTGTTTTTACAACTGTTAGTTTCTTGTATTTAAAATTGCCAAGGCAAATGGGAAATATTGTTTAACAATTTTATTAGTTTTACATTATTTGTCTGATATAATAATCCACAATATATCTCAATAAATATAAAGGGTTCTTACTAAAAAGAGCTGCTTTAATTTCTAAGTATTCAATTATTTAGTTCTAGATACTGCTTTGTCTGTTAAATACCTGACCGGAATCAAAAATAACGCAATGTTCAATATTCAAAAATTTTAGCATCCCATTATAGGTCAATTAGTTCTCAATTATCTCTATTACCGTTCTCATGAGAACATATCTTGTTACTCTAACACGCTTCTTTACAATAAACACAAAAGAAATTAAATAATCTATTATACTATTAAAAGCCTTCTGTATCTAAATTATTATTAACCATTGTGATAGCGAAGTTATTCACTATATATATTAAATAAAACGTGGGAGCTTTTAGTGCACCTGTTACTATGCATTCACTTAACGACTCTGAGTGTGGATAGAGGATCAAATGTTATTAATTCACTGAAGTATTCAGAAATGAAGACAAATGATACGCTGTCAGAATTTATAGCTCCATAATTACGGTTCACAGATCAGGATAAAGGGTTTATGGATCACCTTTTTCATATTGCCAACGTTTAATTTGATTATAATAAAAAAATAAAGTTTGGAAAACTGTAATCATAGCCTTGCAATATTGGTATAATTTAATCAATTTTGAACAGATAAAAAAAACATGTTCAATGCGACCGCTGTCCATAGACATACGCATTCGCAGATGCCCGCCTTAAATCAACAGAAAAGGGGACATTTTCCCTACCTATGGGTCCCATCCTTCGTCAAATCCACTTCCCCTTCCCACCTTGTAGGTAAAAGGTGGAACCGGCAAGAGGACTAGATGTTTTAAGATTTTTTAAGTAGCAATCAACAAATTTTAGTATCGTAGTAAAATTTGTAATTAAATTATTGTTTTGCTAGACGTATTCCATCCATCCATACTATTTATATAGAAAACTAGTGATGGTTCTGTACGTACTGTTGTTAATACTGTTTAGTTCCGAAGCTTCTCTGTATATTAATTATCATAACAACGGAAGACAATTTTTAAAGCGTTTATGTTTATGCCAGGTTTATGAGTACATCAAGGGGGAAGTCGGGGAATATAGGTACACAAACGGAAATAGTCCATTCTATATACAATATCAAAGGTTAGGTGGGTCGAGGAGTCTGAACAAGGGCTCCCGATAGACGGACACCAATAAACAAGCACGCTTGGATACAAAACAGACGCTCAACGAAAAAGGGGACGCCTTTTGTTTGGAACTTTTATAAATAAAACTCAAGTACTGGCCCTTTGAGCTACTTAATATTTATAGTTTAAACACATTTCACTCATACAAAAGTAAGCATAGTTAGTATTTTATCAAGACACTAGCTGTTTGCGCGCGGATTCATCCGCGTGAAATTATAAAAACTTTATTTTATTGTTTACATTTGTCAAATTATCAATAGCAAATGTCAAAATGACATGACATGACAAACCTTAGCAATCTTTCTTTCTTGATGTTGTCAGCTACTTATGGTCTCTTTCCCACATTGGGGTTTTTATCCAAAATATTTACCTCCTAAGTTTAATGGCGTGAAAATATATAGCCTAAAGCATGACGTAAGTGTAGGGCTTTTTATTAAAAAAAATATTATTCAAAAATATGCTGTCATTGCTGACATCTTAGGCAACAAAGAAGTGTGTGTTTACGCTTTATTATAATAGTATAGATATAGATTTTATTCATACTTTAAACTAAATATTGAATGGAAATAATATTAGATGCAAACGAAATGATTTCAATCACCCTCATATTTTCCTAACACTAATTGTACAATGCACTTAAACAGTGATAATCGCGCCTCGGCACGGAAGTTCTTAATATAGTTAATTGGTTATCGCACGATCGTACAGTCGGACCGACCATCAGGTACAATCACAGAAACCTGCGGTGTTCGAATTACAGAAATATTGTCATGTTTCATGCAACGAGTCAAACTGCGCCTTTATGCAAATAACCAATTAGGTAACAGTGGGTCAAGCGACGGGAGTAACAAGAAAAACAATCGTTTACCACTGACCATCATTTCTTTGTATTCAATGCCAACAAATTGTTCACGCGACTGTACCTTCTAACACTGCCAGATTCCCTGATTGTACGTCAGTATAATAAGCCGAGTACTGACCGGAGATTTTAACTTGATATGTAAATATTGCCCGCTCTAATACCACGAATGCGTTTAGGTCGTGAGAATGAAAGAATAGTTCAAATTGTTGTATTATTGTTGACTTATTCAGTATTTAAATCATTTAATTTAAATATGCATACATCAAATAGTATATAGAAAGAAAAGAAATCAATAAACTTTGACCAATATTTCCGGCTAAATCCGGCGCTACTTTAACTGTCCCTGACCAATCTCAACAGTAGCTTACAAAGTTGTTTAACTTATAACATAATCAGAATAGTGAACCGAGGTGGGTAAGCAGGGTCAGGTGTATGATAAACAATTGTTGAGAGATGAAACGAGTACATAAACATTTTGAAGTTTAGACAGGACAAGTTAACTGACGATATAATAGGACCAGTGTTCTCATCTTTTACATTCCATGTTAAAATTTATAAAACATATCAACTATATTAGTGATTCCTTATGCCTTTTATTTGATTAAACTATATTCCTAATTAGCAATATCGACTCTCAATTGACCGGATGCGCGGCCATATTTAAACAGGCGACCGCGATCCGAACAATTTGACCATACTTTGACATCCGGTGTCCTTCAAACTATGTATTTCAAATAATAATAATACTAAGCAATAAAACCTGACACTTAAGATTTACAATTGAACTTGAATGACATAATAGTTTTTGTTGAAATACGAGATATTCAAAATTAATCTCTATAGCAGTGAAATACGATCTCTTTTTGAATAACTTTGTATTAGCATTGTTTTATTTTTAAGTCGGCTGTGGGAAAGTAGCTTGAAGCGTAAAGCATTACATTTGTATGAGCTACAATTGTCGTTTAGATTGAATTTGAATGCGATTAAGTGGTTCTTAATGAAAGAAAATGTTAATAGAAATCATAGGTTCTTTTGTCTTCAAAAATATTTAATCAATGTTGGAAATATTCTGTCTTGACCGGTTTGATGTAATTGTATTCGTAGTTGTGTTTAAAATAATTCTCGCTTGTTGGATTTGACTTTTGACTATGAAAATTTTATATAAAACATATCAACTATATTAGTGATTCCTTATGCCTTTTATTTGATTTTTTAAAAAAAAACCTTACTGCTTATTATGTACAACTGCTATTTGTGTTTAAAATAATTCTCGCTTGTTGGATTTGACTTTTGACTATAAAAATTTTATATAAAACATATCAACTATATTAGTGATTCCTTATGCCTTTTATTTGATTAAACTATATTCCTAATTAGCAATATCGACTCTCAATTGACCGGAAGCGCGGCCATATTTAAACAGGCGACCGCGATCCTAACAATTTGACCATACTTTGACATCCGGTGTCCTTCAAACTATGTATTTGAAATAATACTAAGCTATAAAACCTGACACTTAAGATTTACAATTGAACTTGAATGACATAATAGTTTTGTTGAAATATGAGACATTCAAAATTAATCTCTATAGCAGTGAAATACGATCTCTTTTTGAATAACTTTGTATTAGCATTGTTTTATTTTTAAGTCGGCTGTGGGAAAGTAGCTTGAAGCGTAAAGCATTACATTTGTATGAGCTACAATTGTCGTTTAGATTGAATTTGAATGCGATTAAGTGGTTCTTAAATGAAAGAAAATGTTGATAGAAATCATAGGTTCTTTTGTCGATACAAACATTCTCTAATAAGTGCATTTTTGTAACGGTTAACAAGTACGAGTAGTCAATGAAAATGACCGTAATATGTGCTTTGTAGATCTTTTGATATAGGGAATTCATTCAATGACGTCATAACACTTTGATATGCAATTGTTTATTGTTTGTTTACTCTCTTAAATAAGCATGAGATTTACTTCTAGTTATAAATAGAATCGTCATAGTCAATAGACAATGCTATCATTAAATTCCAGATTTTAAAGATAATGTTATTTTTTGTCAAAGATGTCACATTTACAAGTTTCGAAAGTTATGTAATTCTTTGACTATTACTGCAACGAAAAATGATAATTTTTCTATTGTTAAATTATCTTAAATCCTTCTATTTTGGTATTTGTAACACATTTTTTTTTACATATGAATATTTAAATATTTCTTGCGACGATTTCATGTAGTCGGTCCCCATATATTATCGACTAAATTATTACACAGAAGGCAAAGTTCGCTTGCATCTGGGACGTATTAAATATATCCTTTTTATTGTTCCATCGTTCCCACGGACCCATACATGCGAAGGCGACTTCTTTTTTTTTTTAAAGACGATTACACATCCGCGCCCGAGGCATAACTCAAGAGAAATAAAGCCCGTGGTTTCGTTTGATAATAATTTGATGGCCAGTATTTTTATATAGTCATTAATCTTTTATTGTCTGCCACTACCGATTTTTAACCGTTTTTATTATCTGTGTAGCATGTGTTTATTTTCTTTAGTATTATTTAACAAGCCTCTAATTTCGAAGCAATAAAATCATACAAATATTATAAATGCGAAAGTGTAGATGGATGGATGTTTGCTAGAGTTTGTAGCCTAAACGGCTGAACGTATTTCGATGAAATTTGGTATAGATGTAGAGGATAGTCTTAAAGAACAAGTAGGCTCGCTTTTGTTTGTTAATTCCACGCAGACGAAGTCGCGGGCGAAAGCTAGTATTTCATATTATAAAGTAAATTTGAACTATGCAATAATAGATATCTCAAGACACAATTTTTTTCAATATCATATTTACTTCTTATACTTTATTAACCGTTTAATATAACTTTGATTCAAATTGTTTTTGTTTCGAATGCATGCTCATTACATACGCTATAGGAAGCGATTTGCGCGCCTGCGCAGACCGGTTGTGAATGTGTTGCGGAGGGGATTCTCAGCTAAACCAGCGACGATACGAAATGTTTTGACCCTTTATTATACACTTATACCGAGTATGTTTATTATTGAATTTAAATCTGCGTAAATTGTCAATCGCTTGGGTTCCCGTTTCAAACTAAATGTTTTGTATGATACCAACCAATTAACTTATACACAGTAGAATTCGATTGACCGATATCTATTACTTGTAAATAGATTTAGTTATAATCAGAAATGTGGATATACTCTATGGAATTGCTATTGATAAGGTACTCAATAAATCAACATTATTGAGCGTTGTTATATGTTTATATTATAAGGTGATAAAAACCTTTTACATCTTGCCTTCTCCGAAAGCATTGATACCGTGAATCCCAACCTATGGCTTAATAAATAAACATTTGCCTCAACGATAGGAATATTCTATCTTGTGACTATCAAGTGATGATTTCAGACCACTATCTTAACTTCATTTGAACGTCTAATCTATAGGAATTTGACTATACCTAAATCGATGTAAAATACACTAAACAACAGGTCTAACATTGTTTTTTTAAACTATTCAGTTTATGTGGGATCGTATGAGACATGTCGGAACGTGCCAGGCTCCAGACTAGTCTACGACAGGAATCCCTAATGAGACGCAAACATTTAGTCCGCGCGGCCGTGGCCATGTTCGTAACGCCATATAAGGCATTGTAAGATTAAAAACGCCGTTAAGTTTCGCTAGATGTCATTAATATTTATATTTAAAAGGGCAAGTTCTAAATAAGGAACATGTTTTTTACTATTAGTATTTAAAAATACGGTTATAATATGGACAAGAGCAACGCAAAATATAATTTAGTTTGTCAATTTTAGTGGCGTAAAAGGGCATCGGTGTATTGAAGTTTTTTTTAAGTGAAATTATCAAATTATTAAAAGACTAGCTGTTGCTCGCGACTCCGTCCGCGTGTAATTAAAAAAACAAAAGTGATTAGTCTATGTGTTCTTTCAGACTACCCTCTACCACTTTGCCAAATTTTATCGAGATCCGTACAGCCGTTTACGCTACAAACTCTAACAAACATCCATTCATCCATCTAAACTTTCGCATTTATAATATTAGTAAGATTGAATGTGGAAGGGTAGAGAGAGTAGGAAAGGTAGAGAAAGACCGAAGAAAGTATGTATGGATTGTATGAAAGAAATGCATAAGAAGGGGGTGGATTCAGATTTGATGGCGGATAGAGATGTATGGAAGAGCAGTGCATACTGTCCCGACATCTAGGGACAACAATTTTAATCTTAACTTATACGTATGTCAAGATTGACTTGTTTACTATTAGAATAATGTAATGCAGTGTTATAATACGGTCTTGAGAGCGAATGTGAAAGCTGTTGAATGGACACATCTAATGACAGGTCGCGCCCCACTTGCCTGATGTCTATCACATGCAAGCGCTAACTGCAGATCAGTTACTTTGATGGTGAACGATATATTCATTTGCAGGTTACTTTAATGTTATTCTTTGATAAATGTGCCTTAAATAAGTTACTAGACTTAAGTATTATTTGTAATTCGATGGTATTTAGCGTCGGAGCGTCGGTGGCTCAGTGGTTTAAGCACTTGACTTGTAATCTACAGATCTTGGGTTCGAATCCCCCCGCCATGTACCAATGTGATTTTCGATTTTTCGAATTTTCATATGTACATAATTTACCCGACGTTCTTACGGTGAAGGAAAACATCGTGATGCAACCTGCACATATCAGCGAAGAAATTCAAAGATAATGTGTGAAGTCAACCAACCCGCACTTGGCCAGCGTGGTTGACTATGGCCTAGTCACCCTAACTTTAGGGTAGGCTCCGAGCCCCTCAGTGGGGACGTATACTAAGCTGGTGATATTTAATGTTTGATGACTATTAAATATCCAGAATGTATTGTAGGTTAAATTGTCCATTGGATATAGTAAGGATTGCTTATTATTAGCTATTTATTAGTGTGTCCTGGTTTACTCTTTACGATTTTAATAAATAAAAATACTCGCAATAATCTTAACATGAGTTCCATTAATCATACTGTGACATGATAACTTGACCTGACCGAGACGCGTAGGCATGACGATAAGATGGCGCCACTTCCGCCGGCACGAGGCGGTGCGATATCCGGTCAATACACTTACTCATATAATTCTGTTATTACGTTGTTGGATTTATTATTCGGTATTTTTAGGAGTCACTAGTTTTTTCAAGTACTACTTAACGCTTTCTACTAAAAAATATATCAATAGTTCTTATTATCATTACAAAATTAATTTAAAAATAAATGTTTATGTTACATTACGTTCCGAGACAATTATACTATTTAATTTAATTTATCGGATATAAGCGGTCTCGGTCCCCCATTAAGCATTAGAAAAGGATGTCAATAGCCGCGATAAAAACGTAACGAGACGATGAAAAACGGCTTAACATCGTAAGCGAACGCGTTAAAAGACTTAACGGCGTTGTTATGTTTTAAATAACTCATTTCTAGTGGTTAAAGCTTTGTAACTGCGCCTCGCTACATAAAAATGGCCCATATCTCGCGGAAGGGCTCACTGTTTATGTTGACTAGTAAAGATATATTGCAGCCGTGTCATTGAACTTTTTATAATACGATCAAAGTGGAAATATTTTTCTATAGTTATCAATTATCAACGTATGAATGAATAAACGTGTAAAAAGAGTTTCAATTCTACTCCACATTTTTGTGAACAGTAAAATGCAATGTAGTACTAACAGCCGGATACTGAAAATAATTTTAAACACTTCGCTTCGTAAGCGCCTTTTATGACCAGTCAAAATTGAAATAGAATGTAGGTGGTCTTAGCATTTAAGACGCTGTTACATTATGTCGTTTCAGTAATCAGAAAGCTTTAGATTCGCATTGCATTCGATTACAGTTTTCCGTTTATCAGGACCAGTAAACGCTCTATAGCATTCCTTTTGATAAGATTACAGACGTAGTCCGATTAAGATAAACCATTGTTTTTTTCGATTTATCGTATGTCAAAGTTATGTAGAGTCCGTTACCCAGAAAATATTTTTTATTTATTTAGGGTTATAGTTCAATGGAATATGATTTAAATCCATTGAATTTTTCATTTATGATTAATTCTGTACTCAATATTATCTAGTACGGTATGTCATTGAGTCGGACTTGAACGACTTGAATGAATAAACTGCGATGATTCATACCTGACATTCTCAGTCACACCAGAAATCCCAGGAATTCGGAAGCGTTGGCATTCCTCTACTCGTTATATCCGATTAAAGCTTTCTTTATTACTGGACAACATTCAAGTTTTGATCCCAAATATGTAACCACGGTTTCGTATTCGAAATTTAAATCATATTGATTGTCATTTGTTATTTTGATGGCAAATTAATTGTTTTGATGGCTTAAGGTATATTTGCAATGACTAACAAATGCACTCTATTACCTCTATGAATCTAACAGGAGCAGATGTTTCTTATTTAGAGTAGCAGTCCCAAGGTTCAAGTTGCCATAATGGTTGCCAACCTATGATAAAAGGCACTCAAAGAACCTTAATGAATATAGAGTTGCTAGGATATTTTTTTTGGCTCAAATGATGGTACATATTACGCAAACTCTACGATAATGTTTTAAAAAAGTTAATAGAACGAATCTCCGGTGTTCACGGTGCCCCGGCGGCTTACCGCAACACTTGTGGCGCAACATTAATAAACAACCGTTGTCTATGAATTGGACAAAAAAAACTTAAGACATCTCTCAATGAGCCAACGGAAGCTATAAACTATATCAATGAATTAATCCAAGATGTTAAAATTAAGGAAGTTAAAAAAAGATTAACTCTTTGTTATTATCAGTCAAAACTCATAGAAACATTCTGCAAAGAAAGATTTAAGATTTAAGTACAGTGGTATTTTTAAAGTTCTTTTTTTTTTTAACATGAATAAACCAGCGCCATTGACCACGATTCCACCCAAGAGCTAAGTGAAGACGCGGCCGAAGGATAGATGCGCGCTAGCTCAATAAGTGTAATATTTGTTACTGTAAGCAAACGATAGTAAATAAGTGTCTGGGAACTTTATCCCGTGATCACTTGAACCATTTAATAAAGGAACTCGCAATTCCGCCAGCAATAATGGCGACTTCCGGTGATCGATCAATCTGCGCGGGCGCATCGCGCGTGTACATAGGGTTGCCAGTTGTCAAATTATATAACTCCAGCAATCTTTGTAAATAAAAAAATGTAATGAAGTATTAGCGAATACATTTCTTAGATATACTGGTATAGAAAATAAAAAATGTTTTAAGCACAATAAAAGATACTAAATACAATCAGGATAGTGAATTGGATAGAATGTACGAGTACACGGATATGCCGTCATCAAATGTTTTAGAAATAAATAATTGACAACCCTATACTCGTTAGCAACAAAACAATACTTGGACAAAACATTCGTTTAGTTTCTATTACCTGGTAATACGGTCTACAATCGTGCTGCATGTCTCTGAGACAGTTTGGTGCTGGCATTGGATGTATTACCCTTTAACTCGACGACCATTATCCAATTTAATTCAATCGGTTAGTGACTTGAGAGATGTAAGGTCACACTTGTTGAATGAATTGGCTTGTCGGGTGAGATTATTATACCGGACTTGAAATAAAATGTCAACGTTAATGAAAAAGAAATCTCAATTAAGTATTGAAAATTTAACAGTAGTAGTGGAAATTATTGTTTATTTAATGATTGAGATTAATATTTGACAAACAAAATGATAATGTAAGTAAATAAAGTAGTAATTTCGGTCCTAATGATAATGAGGTTGACATGTAAATTTGACAGCTGACGTTTGACACAGCGGTATCCGGTCCGTTCGGATAATGATCCCAATTTGATTTACAATTCACTAGAAACGCATTTATGTTTACGATAACCGAGATAACTAACTTGAAATGATAAGCGAGATATTGTTTACATTATGATTTAATTTTAAATCAATTACCTCATACAGCTTTTTATTTATATTTATATTCCTCTACAGAATTCGTATCATTGTTTGTTTTTAGAAAAACACGGATGACATTCATCCTTGTTTATCAGCATTCTCGAATTCAGTGGATTGTTTCTTGATACTGCCAATCCTCAAGACGTGTCAAAACATCGATACAAGAAATTGCATTTTCGTTTTCTATTAGCTAATAGGTTAAAAATATAAACACACTTGGATAGATCCGTGGTATTTGGATTAAAGCAATTTAGTATCGTTAAAGGCTCAGGGAACCGTGTCGAATTCGTCGAGTTTTTAGGCTTAATTATATCGACGTGTTTGGACTGCAACGTTTTTTTTTATTCTTCCTCTCTTCACTTTACCGATTTGGCCTTCTACGGTTTTCTCATTAAAATTAGTCAGAGTTTTTACAATTTGCTGATGTAATTTAGATAAACATTATGTAACTTAACTTATAAAATCAACAAAATATTACAGAAGCCGTTTACATCTTTATTTTTTAAATTTGGATGAGACAAAGAAATGTTGGTATTTTCCTTAGATTGATTTACATTTTCACGTTTATTTACTTGACGGTTCACAGAAATAGAATTAAATGTAAAACGACACGTCCATGCCGCGATGACAGACAACCTAATTGATATCATGTTCCGAACGCTTTCAAATTAAGTGTTCTATTCTCAAATGCATCTTTTATTTACGGTGCGTCCGCAAATTAAAATTGTTCTTAATTTAAAAATATTTTTCATTTAATTTTTTAATGTGTTTATGGCCTGTTTAAAATCGTAAACTGCCAGTGATTGTCTATAATTTCTATTTAACGATTGTTGATCGATCAGTAAACAATGAGATCGACATCAACGTAAACAAAGAGAGATATAAACGAACTTGATTGTCTATCATCATTACAATTAGGTTATTCCCGCTAAGTTATTTTCGAAGAAAAGAAAATAATGGGGCGTCATAATGATGGCAGGATTATTTTTTAATACAGCGTCTGAAATGATAAATCTAGTAAAGGCAGTTGCATTATTTTTTTATGTATGTCAAGCTTCAAACTAGATTGGATTAACTGACCGATGTATTATACAAACCCATATTGATTGCTGCTTACATCATTGTCCCGAATATTTCTACCCGAATTCACAGACGATAGCTTCATTTAAATATCTGTGGAAACGTTGAATAATTCAAAATGGACATTGTTGTGCTAGGCGTGGCTGGAGCACACTAACACAGTGGTAATTACAGTAGCAATCATTATGCCAAGCGCCGCACGGACATCGAACCCGCTTCCGTCCTAACACCATCCTCTAGATGTCTGTAAGACGTTTGACAGTTAATGTAAATAGTATAATGTTGCCAATACCAATATTTCCTCAAAAACCGGCGAATAACATCATTTATCACGATGATAATGATCATGGCCATTAAATATTAAAATACAATAAAAGTGATTTTGATCCCGCAATATACTATTTCACTGAATAACTACTACACAAAAATTGTGACTTTAACGGGCCCATTACAGTGAAATAGGACGTCATTAGACCTAATTACCTAATTGATACCGAGAAACCATTTCTTTTCTTCACAATACAGGAATATTTATTTACTGGTCTTAGTAGTTTTGGCTACAGTCTTGTCATATCATTCATCAGTACAACTAAGTTCCTCTCTAAAAGTGTTAGTGATTCTGTGACCAGGCCAACGTGTTTACATTCCCACGACATCGCCTGCCGATAGGTTGACAGGTACTCCAGTTTGTAATCACTTCAAAAGTTATTTTACACCATTTTAAACTTTAAACCCTTAACCCTAAGGGACTAACATGTCAATGTCAAGACGGAGGGTCGACACGTGTCAATCAACTGGTATTACCAGAATGAAAACAGAAAGTGTTTTGTCAAAGTTTAAGCCATAGATATAAATAAATTACGAGCAAAACGTCTTTAAAATTATGTGTCTCTTACATAAAACAGCACTCTGTTCTTTATTGTAAAAAATGCAAGCAAAGAGCTTACTTTTAGTATTGTCAGATATTATGTAATAATGAGGTTAAGTTATCTCAAATTATCTGTTATATTCAATTAGATTTTAAGACCTAAATAATTTATGTTATTGCTAATTGATGCTATAAATTGTCTGCGAAATATTTCCCGCCAGTTCCTAAATTAGGGCACAATTGTCACAACATTGTTCGCGCCACAAAATGGCGGATTGTTATTGCGGTTCGTTCCAATTACGAAAACACATCCTGTTTTAGTTTTACAAAGCTTGCAAATTTTATATTATACGATTGCGAAATGAGTAAGTTAAAAGATTAGGATAATTTCCATCCATAATTCTCATGTCGGGTTTCGAGATGAATATATTTAGTTTTTTTTTAATTGATTGACTATTTAGTGTTTACTGCAAAATCAACGAACGATTTGTTGAACACAAAAAAATAAGATCTAAATAACAGTTTCGCAAACATTACCTTTAACAGCTCTGTGCGACCGAATTAGAATCATCCAGAACACGTGTGACTCGTACGAGTGGTCATATATCATAACGCATTGGTTTTATTTGCACTTACAGATGTAAATATTCACACTTTAACATAAAATGCTAACATATAAAACTATAAAACTAATATTCTATTACATTATGTGGTAGGTTGTTGCCTTTTGTTTTAATTAGTGATGTATTTTTAATGATTTATACTCGATTGATTTTGATTACAATCAGCGCCATCTATCAACGTTTAAAATTACCAAATGAAAGTTCAAATGTCAGGTGACAATTTGAATATTTTTTTACATTCAAATCAATAGAATTAATCTAACTGTATTTTAATTATACTTTTTATTGACACACCTTAATCCTTGCTTGATCGGAATTTATTGTGAAATGGTCATCTCGCTTGTGGTCTAACAGACCGGTTGGAGATCATATATGGTATAAAACGATGTCTAATTACAAGGCAACACCTCCGCCCACAGGAGCCTATAACTACATTATCGAAACCCACGCGTCCAGACATACTAACCTTCGATCAATTCATGATGTTTTAAAATTTATATCTCCAAAGTGATATTTTAATTTAACACTTTATCTTCTTCTTCTTAAAGTGCCATCTTCTTTCGAAGTTCGGCGATCATTAGGGCGATTTTCGTTCTTGACACCGCGGCTCTGAAAAGTGAACGGGTGCTCTTTCCATACCACTGGCGTAGGTTTTTGAGCCAGGACGTTCTTCTTCGACCTACACTTCGCTTTCCGTGGATCTTGCCTTGTACGATGAGCTGCAGTAGTTCGTATTTGGCATTTCGCATTATGTGGCCTAGGTACTGCAGCTTTCTTTTCTTGACTGTATATATCACCTCTGTCTTTTTCTTCATGCGCTCTAACACGGTTACATTTTTAATTTTGTCTCTCCAGGATATCCTTAACATTCTCCTGTATACCCACATTTCGAAGGCTTCGACTTTTTTGCACATAGATTCTGTGAGGGTCCACGCTTCAACGCCATACAGGAGAATGGAGAAAACATAACAACGCGCTAGCCGCATCCGTAGCTCGATGTTCAGCTTTTTGTTGCACAGAAGTGTCCTAAGTCTGAAAAAAGCGTTCCGGGCTTGTTCTATGCGGCATCTTATTTCGAGACTGTGATCCCCTGTGTCATCAACCCAACATCCCAAATATTTGTACCTGCTAACTTTTTCTAATAGCTGCCCGCCACAAATGAGCGAGAGGCTAGCTGGTGGTACTTTACAAATCAACATATATTTGGTTTTCTTGGCATTGATGTTAAGACCATACTTCGAACTGACAGATTGGACTTTATCTAAGATAATCTGGAGGTCTTCCAACGTTGAGGCGAGTAAAACAGTATCATCGGCATAACGAATGTTGTTAATAGTCTGGCCATTCACTGTTATCCCTACATCCAACTGATCCAGAGCTTCCCTAACACTTTATATACCTTTTGAATTATAAGTTATACTCACTTATAAGGAAATCCTTACAGTTAAATGTTTACAAATTAATTCTATCATTCATTTAAATCATTATCTATAGGTACAGTTTAGAATTTAATAAACTTTAATAGTTAAGGTGTGTTGTTAAGAATATTTCTTAAATGTATGGAATAGCTACTGGTTTTGGTGTTTCGCAACATAAGGGCGTAACTGACGGTTTGGTTTAGGAACCTGTGACGTCTCCAGTCCGCCATGTTTACGATACATCGGGTTCTATAATTGAGCGATGCGGGAGAGTTCAACACATCGCGGTCCATCTTTTTAGAATACGACACAAATAACATTCTATATTTGAAATTTTACACGCCTGCTTAAGTGCACCTATACGTTGTTCAATTTCCGAACGAAATCAGACCTTATGATATAAACATAAGATTTGTTTTCGTAATTTTTTGCAGCAGAAATAAGGTGCTTTGTATTGCAGCTTACAATATAGATCTTAAGGTGGTGGTACGGTTATGCGGCAGCCATGCCGATGACCACATGCATCAATGTTTGTAAATAGAACGCTGAATACCACTAAACTTCTTTGATGTCTCTCGTACTACAAGTTCCGAATCCATCGCTGCTTCACCGTTACAATGTGTTTCAGTTCAACCTAAAAACTGTTCGATGAATGTCTAATTATCTGTTTCATCGTTTCTACACCGCCCGCATGGTGAGATGTTTGAGTTGGCTTTGACATCTTTGTGTCTTCTTAAATGTGTTTTATATGCCATGCATTTTGTATAACAATGTTTACAAACATTTCCTATGTCCTCGTTATTATTTGCTTAAATGCATAATACGTCGGATAAACTTTACTTTATCGCATTTTGGTTTGAATTCAGAGAAAAATTAGCTTATTGGTGTGAAAATACCGCACGAGAAGGAATCTAACAAAGCTATTTGCTTGTTCCATTACGCAGTAGGTTTGGGAAGTGAAAAATCACGCTTATCTGTTGCCACACAAGGGAGCGGTGGTCCGTGCTGCGAGCCATCTGTTCGTTGCACCCATAAAGATAACGAAAATGAACAAACGGGAACGTTTTCATTTAGTATCGGGCCCTTGGCGTGGACGCTTCTGTCCGATTTATTGCCCGCGAAAAACGGGCGGCCATTTTGCATATTTGTACGATGTGTTCCATTTTCGAGCGCACGGTGCGTACGGCTTACGCTTGTTTGATATTCTCTTTTTGAGATGTGGTTTATTTTTGATCGCGTTGTCCTATTTAATCCGTTATGTGTGCCCAGCGCTTCCATCAGTCTTAGCGGCAACCGTTGCTTTTGACGTTCGTGTTTTCACTCTTACAATTTATCCAGCAAAATGTTTAAATATATCCTTAATAAGATTAAGAAGAAGGTGTTTATTGTGATTATAAGACATTATTAGTGTTATTGTGCATTTTATTTATTTGTCATTTTAATTGTTACAGATATATCCCGACCCTGAGTCTGAGAAGGCGATAATGGGGTCAGTGGTGTACTGCATCCACCACAAGGAAGGATGCCAATGGTCGGATGAATTACGCAAATTGAAGGTGAGTTATCGAGAATATTTTATATTTGAATAAACAAAATGTATACCTAGAAATAGGGCCGCGCAATCAATCACTATGTCTACTACGAGTACATAATAATCTGGTATTTTTTATCTGTATTATTTTCGGAAGGTACACGTGTACTTACAGATTCACAACCTATTTTAAATTTCAAACTTCTTATGTTTGGTATAGAAAATGTAACTCTTATAATTAAAGTTAAAATTTATTTGATGTGAAAATAGATTTAAGTATAAAGATGGTTTTCTCACCACTTAGGTGACCACCGTTTACTGTTTATTTATGACTGCAATAAACGTTTTATAGTTATTGGTTTTAACGCTATTGCGTCACGTTTAAGTTCGTTATAACGCCTTTTAAATTAGGGCAACACTGTTTGCTACAAGAAACATGCACTAAAATAAGGTAGTAATAACATTGGTGCTATATTAAGTTTTATTCATCTTAACCGTATCGGGTTTTTTTTTGTTGAACAACTATTAAAAAAACCATTGATATGATGATGATTCTGGCGATTTCGATGAGTCAGTTGATCCGATAAGATTTTGCGTAAACTGTTTATCTATTCGACTTATGATCGAATTGATGACGAAATATTTCTAAAGTAACATTTACGTCAAAGATAGGCAGGAGGTGAACGTTGAGTTTATTAAGTTTTGTTTTTACAGGCGCACTTGAACACATGCAAGCACGACGCAGTGCTTTGCGCGGCGCAGTGCGGCGCCATGATCCCGCGCGTGCTGATGCAAGATCACCTGCGGTACACCTGCCCGCGGCGCCGCGCGCATTGCCAGCACTGCAATAAGGAGTTCTCCGGCAGCGCTCTAGAGGTCAGCACTCAGACATATACGAGACATCCTGCACTGCCTTAACTATTTCATAATCTTTTCCTTAGCCCGTTCACATAAGGTAAAATTCTATCCTTCAGATCTACCGTCATTTCTTTCACTTTCATAATTATGTCACATTTTATCATTTTCTTCGGCCTAACTGTACAAATGTACAGTCCCCGAATTCCGCGTTGTTCCACTTATGTATAGTATTGCCTTGTTCCTAGCTAATAAACAAATTTTGGGTTTAACGAAATAAATGAGCACGGTAGCAGTGAGTTGTGCAAACGATGAGATAATAATAAAAGCAATTTTATTAACATTTAAAAGCCGCGTTCTTTAAATTATTGTCCTGCGTCACCTCATTGTTTACAAAAAGTTGAAACTACTGTAGTTTCTAATGTGGAACGCCGACAGATTCCCAACCTGTACTACTTTCATACTTAAAATCATTTGTCACATGCGATGCGTGAGTATTTCATCAGAGTACTTTTGTAAATAAGTTTTTATTATGAAATTGCAGGAACATCAGGGTAACTGCGGTCACGAGCCGGTATACTGCGAGAACAAATGCGGCGCGAAGGTGCAGCGTCGACACACGCTGCAACACGCGCAGCTGCACTGCAGCAAGCGGCTAGTGCCTTGCCCCCACTGCGGGCAGAAGTACACGCAGGTATACAACTGCAAACTGAATTTGCTGTAACTGCAGGGATAGAGGTTTCCGTGACATTTAAAATGAGTTTCACTCGATCTGAATCTTCCAAATCGATGACGTAAATTAATGATATACTGTTAACAATTTGATTACTAGAATTGAAATTTTATTTTAGTTTTAAACGCTTCAGTTGTTTATACAATGAATTTGTACAGGAAAAGATCGGTGTTTATGTTGGCCGGATACAGTTATTACCGTGTGTAAATCATATCTTGTGCTAGTTGCCGCGCTTGCTTTGAGTTACGATTTAAGTTAAAATTTATTTTATTACTTCTAAGCAAACAGTTCAACAATATCTGCATCGTATATCAGTAACACCTTTGTAAGAAAACAAACCAATAGGCTTAGTAGCTCAATTTTACTGAGATTCAATTAGACATATATGTCTAGTTTATTAAATTAGATGTGTCTACAAAGATAGTAACTTAATGTACCACATCTTGTAGACGAAACCAATACCAAACCAATACGACTGAGAGTCCTTTACGAAGCGAGCTTATCATTTCCTTAAATGCCGACAACGCATCTGTGGTTCCTCTGGTGTTGCGGATGTCTGGGCGTCGTTGATTATCTCGGTGTTCCGCCGCTCGTTTGCCCCCCTTTTATTATAAAAAAAGGCTTTAACAATGACCTAATTATTGTTTTTCGTTGTTTAATTGTGTAATATGGTGTGTTCCAGGACTGCGTGTCAGCGCACGGCGCGACGTGCAGCCGCGCGCCGGTGCCGTGCCCGCAGCGCGGCGCGGGCTGCGCGGCGCTGCCGGCGCGCGACGAGCTGGACGTGCACCTGCGCGACCACTGCGCCGCCGCACAGCCCTGCCCGTACCGCGACGCTGGATGTAGATATAAGGTGAATATAACATACCCAGGGTTATGTTTAGTGCCTGAAAAAAGCCATATCAATATCTTCAAATGGTAGTATCAAGATAGACGTGTGTAAATCAGGTCTGAAACAGTTCATAATATCAGTTCATGACTTATGATGTACAAACTATGGGGGTAATGAGCCACTAACTGTCTGGGGAAGCAAGTCACTCAAATTATACCACTAATCAGGTACAAATTAGATTTGTGACACCCAAGCTAAAAGAAAGATGATCTGCATGTCATCAAATAGTTGACTTACCCAAGTGGAACCTCTATAGAATTTTTAGCACTCTTATCCTATGAGGCTTTGTAACTCTTGCAGGGTACCCGCGCGGCGGTGGAGCGGCACGCGGAGGAGAGCTGCCAGCAGCACGTGGCGCTGCTGGCGGCAGTCGCGGGGCGGCAGGCGCGCCAGCTGGACGCGCTGCGGGCGGCCGTGGCGCGCCTCGCCGTCAACTGCTCCGGCGCGCTCGTGTGGCGCGTGCCGGACCTCGCCGCCAAAATGGCCGAGGCCAAGTCCAAAGACGGCGTTGAACTGCTCTCTCCCGCCTTCTATACCAGCCAATACGGGTACAAGTTACAGGTATGTTACTTCACAAGTCTACATATGTAATCGAAATATAAGTTTTCTAATAAATCGTTGAAAACTACCACAACTAGAGATTTAAGTAACATGATGCAGTATTTGTAAACAAAGCGAAGGGTGGATAATCCGTGTCGCGGTATATTACCGCAGCGTTAGTCAGCGCGTGGACAGATTTAGCGACGCTTACTCACTAAATGAATTTGTCAACGCGTACTGTTTGTATTTCCTAAATTAAATTTCATTTGTATCACCCTTGCTTATCTAAGTTACATACGATGATTATATTAAGGAAATGTTGAGAGATTTATAAAGTTCGACTGGTATTGACATCTCCATCGTAAAAGAAAAAAAAACAACATAAATACAACCTGATTGTTCAGTTAACTTTTAGGTTAGATAGCGATGAGATACCTAACAATTAAACTTTACTAAGAATTTATTGTAAACTTGTTTTTGTCCGCGATCCATTATAAAAAAATAGATACCCAATGTTCTTCCAGACTGTATTCTGTTCTGTAACAAATTTAAACGAAATCTTTTGAGCCCTTTCGAAGATCCATCTAAACTATCACATTTAAAATATTAGTACGATCTGTCCATACGAGTGTAGTAAGTTCTCTAATGTATCGAATGTGCGCAGGCGTCTCTGTTCCTGAACGGCAACGGCGCGGGCGAGGCCACGCACGTGTCGGTGTACATCAAGCTGCTGCCGGGCGAGTACGACGCGCTGCTGCGCTGGCCCTTCGCGCACTCCGTGTCCTTCACGCTGTTCGACCAGAGCGCCAGCCCCGAGCGCGCCTGCAACATCGTGGAGAGCTTCGTGCCGGACCCCGCCTGGAAGAACTTCCAGCGCCCCTCCAAGGAGCCCGACGCGCTCGGCTTCGGCTTCCCCAGGTTCGTCTCCCACGAAATGCTCAAGAAGAGGAACTTCGTCAAAGATGACGTCATGTTCCTCAGGGTCAAGGTCGACCCCAGTAAAATTGTAGCCGTATAGATTGTCATGTCGTCGTTATTTAGTGTTAGATCGTTTAAAAGTCATAGATTAAGATGTAAGATTCTTGCTTTCAACCGATGATGGTTGTCTATATCTCTGTATATAATTGTAGCGAGTAAGCAATTGTTATCCTTTCACTAAAGATCTCTTGAGTTTCACTGCCCTTAAAGAGCATACTGAACGATGTTTCAAAATAAATCAATTTAACAGCTTTTTTTTAAAAACTTTTGTATGAGTTTTTTTCTTTGTAAGTAACCTATTAACATTTTATTAGTTTGTTTCTGTTGTTTTATTATTATTTTTTTAATTTAATTGGTAATAGTGTTAACCGACAATAATAACAGACTAAAAAATGATTTTGTAATTTTTATCACTAATCTGCTGATCAAAATTAACCTATTTGTAAACCAATTCTAAACATCAACTTGTAACAATGTTACAATACTGACAATAATACACTCGTGTGCCATATTTCTATAAGTTAATTTGTCAAATCCGTATCAAATACACACATTTTTATAGGATACTGCAAAAACTGTGTGTTATTCCCAGTAATGTTCAAAAGCATTTTTATTGGCCTTCAAAATAAAGGCGATTTGAAAAATGCTTGGACCTAAAAATCTTTGAGACACGTTTGGTTGTTGGCACATCTTGTATATAATTCTTATTTACATTAATTTATCTAAATATTTTCGGTTGTTGTACATACAGACGAATTGTCAAAGTACGTTTTATGTAAATAGAAAAGATGTTACTTTGAAAATTAAATGTCTGATTTTCTGTGTGTTAAGAAGCTGGAATTAGACCAAAGTTAGATAACTTGCATTGAAGCACTCTGCATGTCTTAGCAAAGTTGTCGAAATAAAAAACACGGCTATAGCTGACTGTTGATTATGTATTTGTAAATATTTATTTATAAGCAACATTCAATGTCTAATTGTAATTTTCTTATGTAAATACTATATTTAATATGGAAAATAATTGTATATCAAATAAGTGGATAAAAATAAACAGATAAAAAAACGTCATCAAAACTCCTGTATCTTTGGCGATGGATAATTTAAAAAACAAAAATTGGTTTCTTTAAATATATTTCAAAATTATGGATAATTAAATGGAGTATTATAAATTTGGATAAAAACATTGCAAATAATAGCTTATTTGCAATTTTTTATCAAATTATAATGCTTTGTGTTCAAAGGATGTTGCCTTAATCACCCTATATTTGTAATATTGTACGAATTGTTTTTCAATATTTATTTCATTCTATATTTTTTCAATGAAACTCATAACAAAAAAAAATAATTGATTTATTGTGATTTTGTATAAATCTAACAACGAAAATTTGATAGTCATTTAATACTGGTAATTAATTAATAATTCTAATCCCAGTTTGTGGAATTAAAATCGCACAATATCTAATGTTTTAGAACTTACACTTTGTAAATAAACATTTGAAAACTAATGTTTACTTTGTAATACGTGTGTTGAGTTGAAATATAACAATGTAAAATTATTTGGATCTCTGAAAGCGCTTGTATATAATCTCAGAAGTAATGTTACATTCCAGATTAAAAACATTATTGGTAAGCTCAAAGATGTACAGTCACAAGCAAAAACACAACATGACAGACAAAATACCACAGATTATATAGCCTGTCTATTTATAGAGATCAGTGATGTGTCACAGTTTTTCATCAATATTTTTATATGTGTGTGATGTGTCACAGTTTTTCATCAATATTTTTATATGGTCAGTTCATTAAGTAATTTAAAAAAAGACACGGAAAAGTAGTACTAAAAATTATATTGTTTTAAATTATGTATCTTGTGACTGTACATTTAAAATTTATTAAGCAAGCAAACATCAGGTCAAAAAAATAAGGAGACAAAATTATTTTGCTATTTTTATATTAAGTTTTCATAACAGTTAACGCTAGTGATGTTCTCGTAATTTTAAACCGCCGTTATAACTAGCAGTTAATATAGCAATATGAATTTATAGTTATAGCTAAGTATATTATAAATGTTTATTTTAGTACCTTATCTGTAACAGATATAAGACTAATAACATACTTTAAGATAATATAGTTGATTAAGCTTTTGTATTTTAGTCAGTAAGAAACAAAGATGATTAAAAAATTAAGATGGAAAAATATATTTTTTTTCTTCACATTAATTTATCTTTTATTCCACTTCCTTTAACACCTAGCATTAAATGATTTTAAATATGAAAATCTCTATAATGGTATAAAAAAACTCACTAAAATGCCTGAAATTCTTGAAAAATTACTTGCTACCTACCCTGCCAATAGTCACAGTAAAAGGTGAAATATCATATAGTTTAGATATTTCAATCCAGTATGATTAAGAAAAAAGGACAAACAGTGAAATAAAGATTTAACATTACTTTGAACATGATAACAATTGAACACTAAGAAAAGTACACAAAAATGTTGAACTTTTCATCAACATCTAGAACAAAAACTGATAGTGGAACGGCTAGCTCTCTGTACTAAGACTTGGTATCACAATTTATTTAAAGGAAAAATTAAAGTAGACAAGAAAGTACATTTTATTTACAAAATTTTCTACACTTAATAACTTATCTTATTACAATATACTCTGTGAGCTGCCCGGCTGACTGATAGAGGTGTTGAGGCTTGGAGGCATCGTCTTTCTGGCATTCTGCAAAATAATAGATAAATTATATGTATTTAAACATTATTCAACTAACTTATTACCAATCAAAAATGGTTAAATATAATTTTACCAAATTCCTCTTCATATAGCATATATTGACAAATAATTTGCATGGATATTTAAACTACCAACTTAAGCCTATTCTAGAATATAAAAAATCTTATTTCAACAGTTTCTAATATGTGCAAAGAAATTAGATCTATTTTTCCCTGCAATAAAGCAGAGGCCATTATATTTCTGGTAAGATTATATATTGCAAGTTTAATTTGATAAAAAAAACTTCAAATATCAAGCTTGCTTTTAAAATACAGTAAGAGTGTTATATACCATTTTTATCCTGTGCAACTCATTCATAGCTTCAGGAAGCAACGGCTTCACAGAATTAATCTCCATCATTGTTAAATGATCAAGTCTACCGTAACTGCTTCCCGTTTTCATCAGAGCATCCATTGATGTCCTTAACTTAGACATCCGTATGTCCCAGATATCTTTAATTATTGTTTTAATTTCTGAAGCTCTCGGAATATCTTCTGCAGCAATTCCCAGTATCAGTTTAGCTTCAACCATGTAGTGTTCATTAGGCATCTTTGTAAAGAATCTGAAAATATTGGATTACTAAAACACATTGCTTTTACTGCTTCATGTCACTGCATGGCTTGTCATAGCTATCCTGATTTATGAGTGCCTAGGTCATGTATCAGCTACAAAATTTATAATATGGGGACATAATTTGATTTAAACGATGCCAAAATTATCTTTATAAATGTATAAAATTACCTTGACTTTTTCTCCTCTTCTTTGATGTTTTCCAAAACTTCAATGTCCATCCAATCTGGTGCAACTATTCTACATTTCTGTTTCTGTTTTAACATAACACCTAACCATAAGGGAACGTTCATGGGTAAACCAGCCCGGAACGGCCCAAACTCGCCGGAAATTAAAAATATTTTATCATGAGAAAAGTTCGGTATTATACTAACAATCCTATTTTCACCTATAAATTCGATTTCGTACGGATCCATTTTATTGATATTTCATTGGTTTGTTTAAACTTTTACAACAAACTCTAAACTTAAAACTTTTGTTTTCCCTCCAATTTTGATTTTGAAAGTTGAAAGTTAATTTGACATTGACACATTCATTTGTTTGACATTCATTGACATGATGTTAAAGATGGAATCATGAGCAAAAATCGTAACAAACATTTCAAGTTTCATTTTTTTATTAATCTTTCAATTAATTTTGAATTTTCATGATAATAATTCAATCAGAATCTATTTCGTAATTTCTCGTTATACAATTATTCCTTTAACCACGCCATCTATTAGACTGTCAAACTACTAACACAATAAAACAGCTTAAAAGGCATTGTTTTAGTTTTGTTGTTAGATCATAGATGGCGCTATTTAGCAAGCAACTTTTCATTCGAAATTCTAGTAGACCTAAACTTATCTAAATTTTTATTCGATCAAATGATATATAAATCGTTTCAATGAAAGTAAAAAATGAATTTTAATAATAGTAATAATTCAACCAGAAACCTTTCTAGCAATTTTTCGTCACATATTTATGCCTTTAAACACGCCATCTATTAGACTGTCAAAGTACTACACAGTGAAACTGTTTAAAAAGCATTGTTTTAATTTTGTATTTAGATTAAAGATGGCGCTATTTAGACAGCAACTTTAAAATTTCATTCGATGTTCTAGTACATCTAAACTTATCTAAAAATATATATAAAAATCACAAAGTACTTATTATCCCTCTCAAACTAATTCCATAACTATTTATTTGATCAAATGATATGTAAATCGTTTCCAACTTGAACTTACGCGAACGCGATCGATGCAAATCGTTTTGGCAAAGTGCAAACTCCTAATTACTAGCCGTAAATTAGGGTGGCCGGTTGACAATGTCTCAGGCGGTTGATATTTATGGCTGCCCGCCGACGGAGGACGGAGCCCGGACTTTTGCCTCCCTCTACGCTTGTCATATATCAATAAATAATGTCGTTGGATAAGAATTGTTACAGCAGTTCCAATGAACTTAATGAGCATTTAATTAAATTTATCGATTTATATTCATACACATCAAAAACGTGCACCGTTAAGTACCCATCTACTAATTGTACGAATATTTGTCACGATAAAACTAGTATCAGTTAGGTATGTACATATTCCTATTAATTTTTAAAGATATAAAGAGAATGAAACCAAATCAATCAAATAATAATTGTTTCATTGATTATAATTATACTGAAAACTTATAACTGTTTTTATGCTTAAAGTTCGCTACTGCTCGCTAGATGGCGGTATGCGACACAAAACTGATGTCATTTTCAAACTTTCAACTTGCAAACTACATATTTTTCACGTTTTAACTTTACAAGAAGCTTTTTGTTTTAATAAGCGAATTGAATTTCAACATAGAGATAAATAAGTTATAAGTATAGTTATTTGATGTTACTGAAAAAAACTCGCCATATTTTTTTACGTAATGTTGTTTAGTTTAAAACAAAAAACTTATAACGTAAACATAGTATTACGCATAACAGTGATAGAAACTTTGTATTCTTCTTAAGGTAAATGCTCAACTAAATCAGTTGGATTTAGATTTCCAGTTAACCATTAACTGAACAATTCACAAATCGCCACATCAAAGCGGATTGTAAATTTAATACAGCTTAAACGTCCGTAATAAACTTCACATGTTTGACGGATGGCGTGATCGCGTTGAATTCAGCCGGCAGCGTGTTAGACGGCGGCGTGTTTAAGTCGACAGCGTGTTTAAGCCGACAGCGTGTTCGGGCCGACAGCGTGTTATATCGACGTCATGTTGGCCGCATAATTCCGGGACGTGCGAGCTAATTGACGGCCGTTCGTCACAACAGTTACGCGGGCAATCGACGAGAGAATCATTTACACGAGCGTCACTCGGGCTGACGCGGATTGACCATTTGCCCGACTGAGTTCACTTGTTACGAAATGGAGTGGAGATCAAAGTTTCGCTTTCAAATACGCTCTAAAGAAATTTGTTTTGATTTGATAACTAGCATCAAACGTGTGTTAATTGTACAAAATAAAAGTTTTAATACACTAGATATTTAATGTAAAGTTTACTAAACTTTTAGAAGCAATTTAGCATCTTTGTAGGAAACACTGTAATTTTTTTTACCGTAGTTATAATGGATTCAGTTTATTTTTTATTTAAGTCAAATAAGCGTTCCTGTTGGTCGTGATAAGAAATTGCGGCCGCAGTTTGGTTGTATCATAAACTCGAATTCGTATAAAAGCACGTTTAAAACGAGAACAGAAAGAAACGGAGCGCGACCGAAACTTTAGTAAAAGTTTCGGGAATAATCCTTATTTGCGGAGTTCATTATTAAGTGAATTATTATGATTACAGTTGGCCTCTACAAGTTGCACAAAAGTTTTAAGTCCCCTCCCTATCTCATATAGCTGGAGTTCTAAACATTTGGCTCAGAATTAATATTAGTAAAATGGTTCATTTTTATTTCTTTTCTTAGTTAAAAATAATTACGGTTGAATTAAACTCTAGATTTATAAAAGTTTCTTTTCCACTAATTATTAAGTCATATTGAATAAAACATTTTATGTTTTGAATTTGCACTCTAACAATATTTCTGCTGTAAACATTTGTTAAGAATGTTGCACACCCCTGCATAATATTTCTAGGTACGTGTGCTTAACGCGCGGGCCTAGACTTATCTGCAACAGTCCAAATGTACTTAGTTCAACCGCATTATTGCAACTACCCGCCTACTGGGCGCAATTAACTCCTGTAAAATTCTCTTCATAAATTAACTTAAGTCGTTTAGGTCACTTAGATACGTTATTTTTAAGTCAGAAGCAACTTATACAGCGTTTTATATTATACTGTATATTCAGTGATAAGGAATTAAATAGCAGGAATATAACTCTAATATTGACATCGATAAATAAATGGAGACTCGGTTATATTGTTAGTTCATAATAATTTTACGATTTAAACATAAGAAATATATAAGCCTAATTCACTCGTTTTCGAGATCTCGCACAACTTTTGTACGATTTTCGATTGTCGATTATTTCGCAGAAAATTCAACTATTTAGTTGCACAACTAAACATCGAGTAGTGTGCGCACCTCCATATAAACTCATAGGAATCAAAGCGCAACTAAACAGTTGCGCGATAGTTTAGTCAATGGTGTGCGCACGCTCTAAACCGTCTATGAAAACACAACAAATGTGCAGTTATCTAGTCTTTAATGTGCCTTTAGAGTTTTTGAGCGCCATTTTACGTTTGATTTGAACGAAATTTCAATAGAAACGCATCATTTGTTAGGATAATTCCCATCGGCGTTAACTCGCAAGATATTATATTACGAGTGTCAAAAATGAATCGTAAAACTTTGCCGATTATCAATGATGTACGACAATGTAACGACTAACTGCGCTCATTCGATATGGCCCGTTTGATTTTAATGGTTAATTTTATTACAAAGTGGCCGCCGAGCCGCGACCGACTCTCTAATTTATTTGCATTCAATCCCTCATGGAATTGATTCTGCGATTATACAATCACGTATATCATAACTATGAAACTCAAGGCAACTCAAGATCAGCAATATTTATTATAAGTTAAAAATGTAGTGAAGAAAATCTATGTGAGAAGATGTAAGGATTTTTTGGTCTTTTCATCTAACAGAAGGTTTTAAAACCAAAATACCTTAATCTTACAATGAAGGAAAACATCGTGATGCACCATGCACATATTGACGGAGAAATTCAATAATATATGTGAAGCCAACTAGCAGTGTTTACTAACTACAGTGGTTAACTATGACCTAGTTACCCCTTACTTAGTCTAAGCTCCGACCCCCTTAGTAGCTGATAATGAAGATTAAGAAAGAATAAAAATTGATTTAAAAATATTAAGCATATTTTTTTAAATAAGTTATAAAAATGTTTCTAGTTTCAAATACCGTATTTTAAAATTCAGGCCTCGTTCCGCGCTATCAGACGCTTCGGGAAAACAAATAATAAACAAATGAAAACAGATAAAAACAAATGGCAGCGCTAACCGATACACGTCACACGTTCAAATCATCCTATCACATGGGGCCTGACGGACATGCGTCCCTCCGAACGTGACCGGAGAACCGAACCTAACGCAAACTATAAATCGCCGAGCATCGCCCCTGGAAACCAGTCACGCTGACCCCTAGTTCACTACCAAATAACCCCGCTACTATAATTTCACTAAGAGTCAAACGAGGCAGGGAAGGTCAACGTATACTGGCGCAAAATTTCGACTACGTCATTATTGAAGAGTGTTATTGGTGTTATAAATAAGGATCTCGTGTTATTGAGCGGATATTAAAATGATTTTTTTCTGTTTCGTGTTTGTCTTCGGCCGAAATTGGATTGTGATGTAGCGGGTCTACGAGCGGCTACGACGCTACGCTTATTGTAATTTTAGTACAGAAGTATGGTGCTAATAAAATTTAAATTATTCTGCTATATGTTGGTTAACAACGTAACTAAATATGTGCATTCATTTTATTTATTAATTTATAAAATGGTTATTTTTTTATTGTTATTTGCTTTTATGTAATCAGCATAAATAAGAAATGTTTTTCTTCATGTTTTGAACAAAAACCTCAAGACAAATCTCACCGCGACTCACTTCCGTCTCCCTACCTGTTTATTCAGTGGACGCAGACATGTGACTAAACGTCCCTAATTAAATTCAAAGCCTTGTGACGCCTCCAGGATTTGCTCACAATGGATGCTTCTATAAGCTCTCATTATTTCTCAGTAAAAGTATATCCCAAAACTTGGGTAGGTTTTGCACAAATTTGGTGGATTTTGGAAATAAAAATCGAGTCAAGTTAGTTTTATTGGTTGTAGTGCAAACCATCGCTTTAATGGATTAAACTTTGTAACGTTCGTCGCTTTTTTATGCACTTTAATCATATAATTACCCCAGAAAAATATAAGAAATGTAAGAAATCTTCTTCGAGTACGAATCGTGTAATTAAAAATTAATTGCCTAAATAAAAGAATAAGTAATGAAAGTAAATCATGGCTCAAATTCAAACACAGCTTCAGACGGAAACACTAAAGAAAAACTAAACAAAAACCAACAGAGCTTCGACATCCGTCGCAAGGAGGCCGAGGGGGACAGGGGGCGGGGTGGCCTCCCGTCGGGGGAGGGGGAAGCGGGCAAAACTATAAATTGTCCTTTAATTACCCCCGGGCAGCGTCACATCATGGATCCAGACAGTTTTATGACGATTTACGGCACATTTCGACGCGGGGACCGGCCCGCTTTGGGATTGCGAGCGCCCAGCAGAGCGGGGCCCGCCGCGCCCCCTGCCGGCTTCTTATTGCAGAGGAGGAGCGGGCAAGGAGGGCCTGCGAGGCGGGTCTTCGGCGACCGGTCGGTGCACGTCACCTTTTACACTGCTGGGGGGTTTTAAGGCCTCCAGTTCTTTATGGTAATGAAATCTGAGCAGGGTGACGTGCCGAGGTGATGCTTCTGAGAGTTTTTGTTGTGCCTCCCTTATTTATCGCACGTTTGAGGGCGGGGAGCGCCGAACTTGTGCGAATGTAATGCTTCGCGCTGATGACATCGCCGCGACGCGCGACTTTGCTTTCAATTTGTTTACGTACACAGAACACGAGATAAGACGCCGCTCAATTCTAGTTCTACTGTATTCTAGCTTACGAGAAAACGTCTAAAGTTGATTTGACTAGAAAATATTAGTGATATTTTTTTACTCGTTTGAACATCTAAAAATCTGTCTTAACAGAATATAACTTTGTGAACATTGCAAATGTTTAGAACAGAGCCTTAGCGACTGTAAAGTGTCGGAGTGGCTTACATCGGCGCACAGCGCTATACCGACTTTATCAATACTAACGACAGTTTAACAATAAAAATAATTCACATTCGAAGCCCAAATATCCGTTCGCAATCATAATCGTTTAACAGGCAATTTTATTTGTCGATACAGTTCGATTCAAACGAGAGTTTATAAGCTATAAACGCGCAAACAGACGTTTCGGCGTAGCATAAAATCAAATCAACATTTATCCCGTAAGCCTACATCACAATCAGGTTTAATCGCCTATGTGACAAGTTGGCTCGTTCGAATCACCGCCCGGTACAGTTAGAGCTTCGACACTTTACCGGTTTGCTCCTCTTTCCCCGGTTGTTATCTAGTTGCGGGAGTCGCGGGAGGTCATGTAACGCTGGCCGCTCGGTAACACGCGCTTCGTTCGCTCTCTCCCGATATCGCTTTGACTGACGGACAAGTATGCATTCAAATGGGTTACTTTACTCAGTCCCACCCCCTTAGAATAAACATCGGGCCCGATTCTGGATCCTCCGCCAATTTGGTACAGAATTTGTTGTGGAATGTCGAAATGCTTTTTGAGGGTTAAATTGCATTTAATTTGCACTAAACAACGCTCCGTTTTGATGGAATTGGCTCCGAAACGGAATAAAGCGCTCGTCCAAATGAAATCTCTTGCTGTTGGAAATTTATAAGGAGTTTTCGGTCGGACTGGTAAGTATTTTTCAGCTTTTGTTCTAGATAATGCAATAATACAAACATTGTGTTTGAAATTCTTATATTCGTAAATATGTTTTGAAGAAAACTTAATGTATTATCAAAAAATGTATCTACCATTCTCAGCTTATTTCATTAATTCCAAAATTATTCTTATAAATGTGGTGTAAGTTGATTCATCAATATTTTCTATGAGAGAATTCAATTTTAACAGTGGTAGAGCCAGCTGTAACATCTTCGCACGAATGGGCCGGCTCGCCCGGTGTAATACCACGACCACACAGAAAACAGGCGTGAAGTGGAAGCAATTCCGCGTTTCGTCTGATGAGTGTGGTGCCGGAGGCCTAATTTTAGTCCCTTTCCATTTCCATCTTTTCCTAAGTGAGGATGGGCAGGAAAAGTGGATTTGACGGTGGAGGAGGCGCATAGGAAGGGGAAATGTCCTCTTTATGTGCGTCTCCTCCTCCGTCAATTAAGGGTAGGCAACGCATCTGCGATTGCGGATGTTCATGGGCAGCGGTCGCTTTCCATTTCGATGGCTTGAGGTGGCCGCTTGCTCGTTTGCCACCTTGTATTATATTATAAAAAAAAGACGCAAAACTACAATTTACTTCGTTACCGATAGGTGGTTGGTGGGAGATTTCGAGTATCTATTACATACAATAACAATAAACAGTAATACAGTATTGATAAACGACGGCGGTTCCCATTCGCAATAATGACTAGGCAAAAGTAATAAAAACTGTAACTCGTCAGAACTGCCGACGGTTGGGAGGTTTATGTTCCCTTACTGACAACCAACATGTCTCAGACTGACAATTCTGACAATGTTCAACATGTTTTTCTTTGTCACGTCAATGTTACATCTATCGGTTATTTTATTTGAAAAAGACATTGGTGAGACTCACCTTTACAAAAGTAGTGACCATTATTAGCGTGTTTTTTTTTTCTTAAAGTTCATATTGTGAGAGTAAATAATAGGTGCAGTAATAAAGAGTATTTTGGACATATTTGCAGAATAAGATAGTATTTTAAATATTTTTCATGAGTTAAATTCAAATTTTTTACAAGTCGAAATTTCAGTTATTTAAATTTGTTTATTTTTCAGATTAATATGTTTATCACCAGACGTGGTTTTACGATGCATTAGATGGCGCTAATGGCCTGCTTCTGAATTCCTTGAGTGGTACTTAAAGTAGGGGAAGGGGTGTAATTTGATTTCGAGAAATGTGTGCAGTGTGCATTGTGATTTGTTGTCAGTTATGGGCTTCTGTTTTTTATATCACTAGTACACCATATATTGGAATTGATAGTAATATTTATGGTTTAGAGTACCACTTGTTAGAAAGAGAAAAGCTGCACTTTTTACTCCTCCTTTTTATTTTCTTATGACGTAGCTTTTTATAGGTGAAAGCATTGTTACAATTGGCCTAGTAGTTTTTGAGTTATTCCAATACATACAAAAATCAAAAAATACAAATCTATCCTCTGTATAATATTAGTATAGATATATATTAGAAAGAGTCAGAAGACTTTCTAGTAAAAAATTAGTGATGAAAATCTTATGCTATGAATATTTATTTCAATCATTGCCATTCTGCGGAAACGTCGCTTCGATAAAAAGACAGATGGCGCCGTAACTGCGACCCGGTTCGCGAAAACAATAAAACTTCACGAGATTCGCACAATAATCCCTTGTTTTAAGCAAAATTGTGCTTTTAGCGTTAATATTAACGGTATTTAAGTGCATACGCGTCGGCCATTGCCGTACAAAGCAATTAGATGTATAAATAAATTCGTTTTACAAGCGACAGATGGCGGTAATGCGGCAGCCATCTTTGCGCCATATTCATAGATAGGTGATCTTATTAGGAGGCGAGAGTTAGCCGTGTTTATTTTCGCGTAGTGCTTCTGTACTGTTATAATTACAATTCTGGTATTAAACTCACTTTATATTGTTGAAAATGTAGAATTTGCTCCACTGAGCTAATTTCCTTTACCTTCTAATTTAGTATGTTGTTCTTATTTTCGTAAAATATATTTTAGCAGCTTTATTAAGTAATAGAGAATTTAAACAACTTTCAATTTCAAATCGTAGGGGAATTCTCATAGAATACCACTGCAATGATCTTTTTTTATTTGAAACGTTTATAAATTACGGGTTATATTTAATTATAGGCTGTACATATTTATCACAATCAATTAACAAACATATTCTGTAAATGGAAAAACAGGAAAGCGTTTCGAGAACATTAAAGTCCCTACACATTAGGCTCCTAATTTCCAATTAGCAGGCAGGTAGCGTAAAAAGACGCCATTACCGTTAGACAACGATTCCCGCCAAAAGGTCGGCGGCCATCTTGACCGTTGCCGTGTATAGCGCGAGTGCGAATTATTGTCTATTGCTGCATATGTGATGTTGTTTATGGAATTAATTTCGGTCATTGTTCCTTTCGCTGCTGTTTTCCGTTCGGGTTGGTTGTTTATGGATTAATTTCCTGTAAGCTGCCTCTAAGAATTGAGTATCGTTTGTTTTCTGTTTGTTTTTTTTGGAATGATTTTTTTAATGTTTTAATTTTATAGCACATTGTTTCACTGTGGAGAATTACTGTCAAATTAAATAGCTAGTTAAGTATAAGTTGGCAATTTTTTTTGCCTTAAACTTTTTTTTATATTAATAGTTAGAATTAAAACATTTTTCTTTTATAATTTCCAGGCCAATGTAACATGCACCGGCCATTCGTCGCCGGGCCGTCGGGAGCGTGACGATGTTACAGTTTGACAATATTACAATTAAAAGGGTGCGTCGCGTTCGTTGTAATTAGAAAAGTTGGATACGTTTTGTAAAAGGAGAATTAGTATTTTGTGGCGTGACTCGCGGAGACCTGCCATTAAGGCCGTTAACCGGCGCCGTACCACCGGCCCTGAGGCTAGTCACACCACACAAACAAATTGTAAAATAAACGCTAATAACATTGATTTTCCTTCCTACAATGTGATAAACTGTAAAATAAATCAATAAATACCTACATAATTATTTTGTTGGAAAGGGAAAATTCGCACATAGAACCGAAACTAGCCATGGAATAATAAACTTCATTTATCGAGCGATATCTAATTTTATGTATAATTTATATTTAAATAATGGAAAATAATCTATTGTCTCATACATATCAAAATAAATAAATGAATGTCATAAATTACCAAGTTATATTATTTAAACATGAAATCTTTGGTTAATCTCCGTTTTGTCAGCATGGCGTGACTGGCCTCAACCGTGAAAAGTTACTGCTTTAGTTGGAAAGCAACAATTTTGACGGCGTCCCGGCCAAATCCGAACGGTTTTATTCTTTATGGCTGCGACTACAGTTAATTGCGTAAACCCTCGTCTATTCCCCGATCTAAACGACAATTTATGCTGAATATTACTAAAGGAGATGTTCACAGGATGTATTAAAATATTACTAGCAGAAGCGTTTGTCTCTAGTATGACTTATCATATACTTATCTATACTCAACACTATTATTATAAAGAGTAAAAATTTGTATTTTTGTGTGTATTGAAATAGCTCTAAAACTACTGGGCCGATTTCAATAATTCATTCGTCGTTAAAATGCTACGTTATCAATGAGTACCATAGATATATTTTTTAATCCCACGCGGATGAAGTCGCGAGCAACAGGCCAGTACTACATATATGGACTTACTACAGTGTGATCAAAGATTGAAATATGTGCGTGTGTGGATCTGGAAGAACACATAGGCTACTTACATTAGTTTTTTTTTAAATCACGGGGACGGAGTCGCGGGCCATAGCTAGTGTTGTATAAAAATCGAACACCCTTTGCTTTTAAAATGTCGACGCGTTGAATTAATTTCATATGACAAACTATTGTTTAAAATTCAAATTGTACGTGTGAAATCTTGCTCCCGCTTAATTGTATTGACCAACGGACCCGCAGCGAGTTACACGAGGCAAGGGGATGTAGGGGGTGAGGGGGCGCAGGGGAGAGGGTCACTTTCTATTCGTGTGAGGAAACACAATAACAGCGTGATCTAAAGTACCTCCCCTTCATCCTAATGGCTTTAATAAAGGTACGGAATCCACGTCGCTCTGTATTTATGATTTTATTTCGATATATTTAATTAAAATTTTAGTGTAAGCGCTTTCGGGTTGAATAGGTGACGCCATATTGTTGCCTAATGCGACAATTAATGTTTATGCTTACTCGTGATTATCTTATTTTATGTTGGGGATCATTTTTAACCTGCCTTAAAACGGAGGACGTTCTTATCCGTGTTATTTTTACAATAATCATTACTTTTGTCATTAGAGAGACGCGGATTTTGGTTCAAAATTTGTTATACTTGCGATGTGCCAAACTGGACTTTATACAATCTCTTTGGACAACTGTAGACTGATGAGGGAAGCTACTAATTCTGTTGCTACTCAGTGTACATTGTCAAGTGTCTATATATCTCTGGAGAGAGACGTCCTGATAATGTTCGGGCGACGGCGATCGCGGTAACAGGTGGAGGGAAGTGCCGGTGTGACTAACGGTTATATTTATGTCGGCGTGTCCGTGCGTCGTGCGCTCGTAACTCAGAGCCGGTGCATCGATTCTGTCTCGATTATTTATCGAGCGAGCGTGCGACGCTTTATGATCGCTCTATTGTTGTTTTTTTTATCATAATCTGAAAACTCTAACTGGCCAGCTATAAATTAAACGTTTGAATTAAAATGTAAGGTTCTTTTTTGATCCCACAGCTCTGAAAGTTGGAAATCTCATACTGAGATATGTTGTTGTTTAAGTATTAAGATAGCTGTTTAATAAATTCACGGTATAATCAAAATTAAGTTCAAATAAACTTCAGTTCAGACAAAACAATTAACAAACGTCATGAAAGCTTGCAATCAGATCCCCAACTTTCAGAACGCGATGAGTTGTGAAATGAATCGAATAAACAATGAGCTTAAAGCTCGACAGAAACAAGGGTTGCCAGTCGCCAGATCAAACATGTTTTAAATTCTCATCAAAAAAGTAAAATCGTTATGACGACCCTAATAAAAGAGAGCGTATTCCCGCGCTCGCAATATCGTAATGAACACCCTGTATACACGGCGGCCATTTAATCTCGCACCTGTATCACGTTGTATTTGGTTAGTGACAATTTATAAGATTCCAGCGGGTAAGAAGGAAACAGTTTCACGGATGAATTCGGCAGCTGTGAACCGCTGATGCATCCGTTAAATCTTTTTAATAATTTTGAAATTAAACGTTTAGAATTACAAATAATTAAGCCTTTACTTAAGACACTGTTATTTAAAAAAAAAGAAAAAAGACGTCTTAGGACGAACGTACTGAGTAATCAAACCCGCTACCACTTCTATCTTAAAACCTAAGATCGGTGAGGTGGCTAAACGGTCGGCAGTTAGCTTGTCCTAAACAAATACGTCCAGCCATCTGCGTAGGGAGTTTGGTGAACATTAAAACATTGTTTAGGTGTCCAGTACGTGTCATTACCTCATAAGCCGAGCGATTCGCTGACTCCGTAATAGGTGTAGCACCTTTTTTGTATATGATTATGTTTACAGGTGGACGTGATTAGTGTTATATGTGTTTTAATTTTATTTTCTGTTTTAGATTAAATTTTTGCTCCAATTACCTTATTAACAACTTATCTATACTCAGCTGACAGTAAATTCGTAAATGGTCCACAATTTACGCAAACAAGTATACATAAGGATTTATTAGTGCACAAAAACTTTGCTGCGACATATGGTTTTGCATATTGTGGAAAAACATTTTATTTATCGTAAGGATTAAACTGATTTCAAGATCATAATGAAGCTTAACTTTGAATGCGTCCATTAGAGATTCTATATTCAAAAACTTGCCTTTATCTGTGCGAAGTAACTTTCCCGCCAATCGCAATTGTCCGATGTCAATGCCTGCGTTGAAGAAATTAAAAGTTAGTCAGTTCTTGTCAATTCGCCTCGAGCATTCGACGGCGCCGGTCGCTTGGAAGATAGTTCTGTTCATGAAGTCTATGATAGACATCTTTAAACTAAACTTTTACTATAAATGATTTTGTGCAACCTTTTTCCTGCCTAATACTGTACTCTGGAATAAATAGTACCATTTACTACTAATGTTTAGGTTATTTTTAAAACTAAAAGATTTCAAATATTAAATTCCATGAATTTTAAAATGACCAATTCAAATTAAAATAATGATGTTTTTACTGTTACTTTTCCTGAAAAAGTCTCTCCTAATTATGTTATTTCTTAGTTACATAATTTATTTAACTAATTAATGAGACAAATCTGTATTATAACTTTAAAATTAACTAGATATAAACTCTTATATCGATATTTCCCCTTACCAATGTCGACCAAGTTATAATTTGATGAGGTTGGCTGAATCCTTGCACAACTTTTGCGGTATATGAATATTTAATAGGCTATGTTTTTGGCGCCCATCGTGAGGCCGCTTTACTTTTTTTTGCTTGTTTTTTCGTTGCCAGTTTCGCGCCAGTGATTTGAAGAGATAAAGGGAGTAATTTAATCAATGCTTGCATTTTTTCCTTTACATTTTTTCCATGGGAATATTTATTAAAATTCATTTGTTTTGATGAAAATGTTTATGTTTTGTTTAATCACTAAGTTTAATATATAAAATGTAATGAGATAATTTCTTCGGTTACATATGGTAGTCATTATTAATTGGTTTGTGTATTTTCAGTAATTTATGATTCAAACTTTTCAAATCTTAAATCTAGATTCCAGACTACCAGGCCGTTGTTGAATAACTAATTCAGCGTTTTTCGTAAGCTTGCAAACTTCTGTCATAATTTGTATGAAATAAGATGAAGTTAGGCTGTATTTTTACAGCAAACGACACAGCGTTGGTACAATGAAACGTTTGTACAAATGGTTTCATAGACGCGCTAGTTATCGTGTTGAGCCACGAAACAAGCGAGAGGATTTTTTTAAATAATAATTTCAACTGTTAATTTAAATTAAGTTTAGTTAATAATGAATTGTTGAATTAAATACATGATAAAAAGTGGACTTTATTTTATATCTTTAATAACATAAAGGCTGTAATAGATGTCTTTGTTATTTAAAAGTATTTATAACTAAGGGAAATCATGATTTTTGAATTAATTAGCTTGTTTTGTCTACTAGCTTGTAATTTTTCTCTACTTTTCTTTATTAAAAAAAATTTTTGTAATCCGCTAATTTAGTGGGCGAACAATAAAAGTGCTCTGCGTTGGGCTACATCAAACGGTAGAGGCGCCCTGGAGAAATCAGGCGCGTCGATATGTGCCGGCTAATGAGCCTCCGCCTCCGCCTCCGCGTCTGCACACACCCTTATATTTATACAGGACGCCTGATGGACCGATTAAAACGATATCTTTGTTTAAGAATTGTCTTCATATATTTAGATGTTATAAGAAAATGTAATCCTTGTATAATAAAATTCACTGGAATTCCCTATGTTGACTTTCATAAAAAAGCATAACGTGTTTGTAAAATAAAAAAAAACTTCGCAGCGCTCTATTTCAGAAGACAAGAAAGAACTATAAAGAGTTTGAAACACGGAAAAAATAGTTAAAAGGGGTACAATAACAGTTAGAAGAGGGGTGATTGGTCCCGAGTCCCGGCTTCCGTCCGGGAGACGGAGGGTGCATCGCAAAGGTACGGGAATGTGTGGCCGGTGCTAAACATTAACGATAATAGTCGCCAAGTCACTTCTAATTGCGAGACTGGACGGTATTATGCAATACGGAACATATAGTTTCAAATGTAAAATTTGAAGGAAATATTTATAAAGTAAACTTTCTTAACTTTAATTTTCTGAAATTCAGCAAATTGTAAAATGCTTAAGTTGAAAGTTCGCAAATTATTGCACACGAACTATATCATTCATAGGTAAGGAATGCGTATTATTATATTCCAGACTGCCAAACTTTTTTTGCTGTATTGATTTTAAAATAGAAAATATATATTCAAGTTGCATAAAACCGTCCCAACTAATTGTAAGCGCGCGTTATCGTGAGACAAACGCGTCGCTGCGACGCCGACGCATAACCGTTAACACTTTTTGGTTTCGAGAAATTAGCGCCTTTTTGCATTGTCCCGGCCCCGATGATAGCGACCGGTATTGCTATGCCAATTTATTCTTTGTTATTCCTTTTTGCTATTGTATCGAGTTACTTAATTGGGCAGCGGATGTGCAAGAGGAAATAACCTTAATGTTATTAAATGCGGTGTCAGAGAAACAGACGTTTTACTGAATGCAATACTATATTGACAGTTTGAGTAAATGAATCGTAATTAAATTGATATCATAATTTCTTAATAAAATGTTTGATATTTTGTTAGTTGTTTTTAAAACACTTTTATGAATAAAACATTACTTACATGTATCGTAAAAGAAAATTAGTACGTTCCGTTGAAATGAAACGCCTCGAGGTTGCCACTTTTAAAATAATGGAGGAACGTAAAGAAAAGAAAACATTTCTAGCTGAAAATTATAAGGTAGAAAATGTCTCTGAATAAAGATAAATGCAATTGCAATGAAAATTACGAAGAATTAATATTATAAATGCGAAAATTTAGACGGATGGATGTTTGTTAAAATATGTAGCCTAAATTGCTGAACGGATCTTCATGAAATCTAACATAGTTGTAGAAGATAGTCTGCAAGAACGCACAGGATATTTTTTTTTAATTCCACGCGGACGGAGTTGTGGGCGAAAGCTAGTCATACAATATTTATAATAGACGTTATTAAACGATTAAATATTTCCCTTCAAAGTAAATCGATCACTAATTGATTAAATTCAGGTATCAATCAGTTGCGCTCCGCTAGGGTTGGCACTCCGTTCTTCTGGCGCGTATTAATAAAGTTAAGAAGCGCGGTATCGGCGCGCGATCAGTCTGTCTATTTAATTAACATTCCCGCACACCTCGGGCCCCGGCGTCAGCCGTCAGGCGCGAATTAAACCGATATCACTCCGGACCTTATTGACAGCTTTAGTTCTCTAGGGTTGTCGATGTCATTTCAAAAGTCTTAGAAACTTTTTGAATGTATAATTTTATTACCGTTAAAAAATACGTTATTTTAAGTCGAGCTGGTAATTAAGTGGTTCAATGTTAACTTTTATGTATTTGTTAAAGGTTAGAAAGGTATAAAGTCTGTAGTAAATCATTTTTAAGTATTTTACAAGTGACATGAGGGAAGCTTAATTGACTTTTAGTTCAGAATTTAAAAAGCTAAAGTATAAGTTTAACGATAATTCTAGTATTATTTATTCAAAATAATTAGTATTTTCTTATTTCTTAAACTTGTAATCAAATAAACTTATTATCATTAATGTTTGCACAGCCCGTGTTCAGTTGCAAGACGAGCGTTCGACAGCCCCGTTACCGAATCGGCGGCGGAATCCACTACATTAATATACGTTCGACTAATGATGGTGTGCACAGCATTTCTAATTTATAAATAAAAATGTATTACAATACCTCTTACTGTACAAAATAGATAGACAGAACCAAATAACTGAACAGTAGTTATTGTCTCACGTTAACAATCTTTCAATTATAATCAGTTGATTTATTAAGTTTAACATGATTTAGCAACGATCGAATTTAAATTGTTAATACTAATTAAGTTATTAATAGTATTTTACATTATTATTTCTATTTTGTACAAAACCTATAAAACCCATCTAATTTCTATTTAGCAAAGTTCGCACATGTTTCAGTCGAACGTTTTCGATCTATCGTCTGTGTTAATGCGGCCAATTTGTAAGAGGGCGCGGTGTCTCATTAATCGAGCAGAGCGGGTAGCGGCGCGGAGAGCGGGACGGGGAGCGGAGCGGGCTGCGTACACGTTTGTCTGTTCATTTTCAACGCTAATTTGACTTTAATTAAACAACGAATCGAGCGTTTGTTAAGATCTGTTAGGAAATTAACGGCACTTATTTTGCATGCGCCTTCTTAAAGTAGCAACACTCGAATTTGCTCGCTCATTACGACTATACGGTAGAATCAACTGAATTAAAAATATATATAAAAAAGAAAACGTGTAACATTTATTGGGCTACAACAACAATCTTTAGCAACATCACATTTAGTTATTTTTTGTTGTTAAACTGCCAAAGCATTTTCTTGAGTAATCAATTACATTTCTTTTAAATATTAATCTTTTGTCATAGATCGTAAAAAATTAAAGTAATATTGACTTGAAAAATATCGAATTGGATTCGACAAGGTTTATAATGTAAATTCAAAGAGAACGGACAATCTAACTTATATTAATCTATGTAAAGTACGATAAGGCGTCGAAGACAATAGCGAGTTCTGATAGGCGCAAAACTTTGAAATGGTACGGTAACAAGAGAAAACTCGTTTATCCACCTCAATACAAGGCGCGGTGATACCATCTAAATGCCATCAGCGATCTCATAATAAAAGGACCCCGAATGTCGATTTACAAAGATGTAGACTTACTAGATGGAATACAGTATCGTGTTTGAATTAATGCTTTTCATAAATAAATAAGCAAAAGGAGAAGTTAAGAAAATAAGTAAGGCATTTTAGAATATACCTACATGACCTGTTTTTACTTCATTATTATAAAAATAGGTACAATTTGATTGTATAGTTATTTCATTAACGAAACAGGTTATGAGCAATTTAAGAGTGTAGTATGAATTAAGTCGATCACTACATACAGTAACCACAGATTTAAATTCTTTTTTATTGACATGTGACATTATATTGTTTTCTTATTTTTTTAATTTTTAAGTCGCTTCCAGTGAATTTATTAAAGTTTAAGGCATTATTTAACTCAATATGGAGTGGCAATGTTAATCGAGCAGCGATACGCGAGCAACAAAGAGATCGCTCGATACAATCCAACGGTTCACGTTAATATTGGATAGGTGCCTCCAATATTTGTAGAACTATGTAAGTGTAGACAGGACATTGTTAATTAATTAATTCGAATTAAATTACATGCTTACTTTAGGAAACTGACTTTTGTGCTTTCTATATTGAACTCTTCGACATGTCTAAATAATTAATATATTTAAATTTGTTTAGTTTTAAAAAAAGCAGAAAATTAGGTTGGATTATATTGAATAGTAACGTATTTATAGTAAATTGGATTATTAGGTTAACATCGATAGTCTTTCTTGTAATCTTCTATCGCCGGCCTATAAGCTCACGTTCCATTAACTCTGAGAGTTTTAGGAACAAATTGTATTCGCAATGGAAACTTCTCGAACAATACCTTGTTTGTTAACACCGCGTTATCTGGAGCGGATCGATGGCTTCGATTAGACGAACGGGGTGAAACTGATTCTTTATGTTTTAATACTAAAAATAGACAACGCCGTTATTATTCAAAGGCATCTTGTTAGATTGAAAATATCCCTCTAGTATTGTAACAAATACTGCTTAATTATAAAAGTGAATTAAGAAAATAGCAAAGGTATATGAATAAGTAGTAACATAACTTACTAACGTATTTATATATTCTATACTTCTATACTATTATAATAAAGCGTAAACACACACTTCTTTGTTGCCTAAGATGTCAGCAATTACAGCATATTTTTGAATAATTCTTTTTTTAATAAAAAGCCCTACACTTACGTCATGCTTTAGGCTATATATTTTAACGCCATTAAACTTAGGGGGTAAATATTTTGGATAAAAACCCCAATGTGGGAAAGAGACCATAAGTTGCTGCCAACATCAAGGAAGCAAGATTGCCATCATGTCATGTCATTTTGACATTTGCTATTGATAATTTGACAAATGTAAACAATAAAATAAAATTTTCATAATTTCATGCGGATGAAGTCGCACAGGAACAGCTAGTATATAATATAATACATTGTAACAAATATTCGCTGCAACCCAGTTGTTTCACGCACAAATAATAGATGGCGCCACCTGTATTTTCAAACACGATGTTGTTTTGCATGCGCCCTAGCTTAAGTCATTTTTATGTACATTACGCAAATTAGAGGATAACAAATATTGTCTTCTCAAGTTAGTTCCTACGACGCGATTCTGAGTATATTAGCTTGCTGTCTTGTGACTAATTGTATTCAGAATTGCACTGTAGTGTAGCCGAATTAGGTTGCTTGCGGTAGTGAAGTGACGGCCTAATTCGGTAGATAGCCGCTTGCTGTTGTGACGGCTATCCGATATTCTAACATTTTTTGTATCTGCGTGTGGTTCCCAACCTGGGGTCCGCGCGCACTATTACAACTGGTGCCCAACGTGGGGCAGGGCGAATCAGCAGGACGAATCAGCCGAGAAAACAACACAAGATCAATACGAATCAGCCGAGTAACAACGCAAGATCGGGACGACGGCACAACATGGCGCTTACTCCTGAGCCATTTCAACAGCTGCTTCAACATAACCGCTTGCTGGATTGTGACGGTTATCCATAATTGTATAGTGACACAGCATTTAGGTTGCTTGCGGGATAGTGACGGCCTAATGCAGTAGATAACCGCTTGCTGGATTGTGACGGTTATCCATAATTGTATAGTGACACAGCATTTAGGTTGCTTGCGGGATAGTGACGACCTAATGCAGTAGATAACCGCTTGCTGGATTGTGACGGTTATCCATAATTGTATAGTGACACAGCATTTAGGTTGCTTGCGGGATAGTGACGGCCTAATGCAGTAGATAACCGCTTGCTGGATTGTGACGGTTATCCACAATTGACATTTTTGTGTAGTGACATGGAAGTCAGGTTGCTTGCGGGACAGTGACAACCTAATAACCGCTTGCTGGACTGTGACGGTTATCCATAGTAAACATTTTCATAAACAACGAGTAGCCAGTCAAAGTGCTCCACTACAACTCTGGCGACCAACACAGGAGCTGTTCCAATCCAGGGGGAGGATGAAGACGACTACGTGAACAGAAGTATGAATCTTCCAGTTTCATCGTCGGGACGACTTCAGAAACTGAGGGGGAGATTGTAACAAATATTCGCTGCAACCCAGTTGTTTCACGCACAAATAATAGATGGCGCCACCTGTATTTCAAACACGATGTTGTTTTGCATGCGCCTTAGCTTAAGTCATTTTTATGTACATTACGCAAATTAGAGGATAACAAATATTGTCTTCTCAAGTTAGTTCCTACGACGCGATTCTGAGTATATTAGCTTGCTGTCTTGTGACTAATTTTACTCAGAACTTGCACTGTAGCGTAGCTGGATTAGGTTGCTTGCGGTAGTGACGGCCTAATCCCTGCCGACGGTTCCCGCCTTGTCGTGGCGGTGGGGCTCAGTAGCCGTGGTCCGTCGAGGGTCTCCGGGCCACGGTGAAGCCAAGAGGAACCATGGCCGGCTTAGCGGGGCAGGTCACGCCGGTTGGCCAACCGGCTGGCATGTCCCGCGACGCCGGTCTAGTGGGGAGGTCGCGCTCAGGCACCCACCCTGAGCGCGCCTCCTGGGCACTGCTGGCCCATGCGGCCAGCAGTTTAGGGGGAGGGTGAGTCGCGGAGGAAGAGGCGTGCTGGTATTTCGGTGCGCCACACGCCCTGTCCTCCGCGACTCAGCGGAGTCGCACCGCGATTGCGACGAGAGGGGGCCGCGGGGGCTGCGGGATGGATATGGTTCGCCCTGTCCTCTCGCAGCCCTCGTGGTCGGAGGAGGTGGGCCGCGGGGGCTGCGGGATGGATATGGTTCGCCCTGTCCTCTCGCAGCCCTCGTGGTCGGAGGAGGTGGGCCGCGGGGGCTGCGGGATGGATATGGTTCGCCCTGTCCGCTCACAGCCCTCGTGGTCGGAGGAGGTGGGCCGCGGGGGCTGTGGGATGGATATGGTTCGCCCTGTCCTCTCGCAGCCCTCGTGGTCGGGGGGGCGTGGGAGCACGACTCGGCACCACTCTGCTTGCAGAGATGGGCCGATGGCGTGCGATCCTGCGCCCCACACGCGTAATCCCGGTGGCTCATCACCGCCGGGACCGCGGGCCCTTAGTCTTTCTCAAGACTGGGGTCACGAGGTGGGGGCTCTATAAACCCCGGCGGCACCAGCGGGCGAGGGCGGGGTCCCAAACCTGCATTGCACGGTGCCGTCTCCGAGGGGCGCCTTAGGGCGCAGCGTCCCAACTCGTTGGGACGCATCGAGGGCCCCTTCCCGGGGCGGTCAGTGGGGCGTCGCGGTGGCAAGCGAAAGCGATCCCGTGGCGCCCCACATAATGGCCAGGAGGGAACGGAGGGGTTTAGTGGTGTATGCCCCATTATGGGGAGAGTCCCACATAACTCTCGTGCCTACCCCGAGGCGCGGAGTATGCGTAACGCATTCCCCTTCGTCAAAAAAAAAAAAAAAAAGTGACGGCCTAATCCGGCAGATAGCCGCTTGCTGTACTGTGACGGCTATCCGATGTTGTAACATTTTTTGTATCTGCGTGTGGTTCCCAACCTGGGGTCCGCGCGCAGACCCGACTACATTGGTACTTCAGCAGGTAACCGCTTGCTGTACTGTGACGGTTACCCCTGCTCTTCTTACAATCTGGCGCCCAACGTGGGGCAGTGCGAATCAGCAGATGACCGCTTGCTGTACTGTGACGGTTACCCCTGTTCTCTTACAACATTAATCAACAAGATAATTAAACTTATTATTGAAACAGTTAATTCTTCATATAGTAATTTATACATTATAGTAAATGTAGTTGGAGAATAAATGAACTATTTTAGATAATAATAATCCGTTATATAATAATTCATGGTCTATCCTTACGTCTTACTAATGTTATATAATAAATGCGGAAAGTTTTGTATAATGAATGTAGAGGATAGTCTGGAAGAACACATAGGCTGCTTATTTTGTTTTTTTTTAATTACACGCTACGGTGTCGAGAGTTATTCTAGTAGTAACAATAAAGTATATATAAGTATTGTTAATAAGAGGGCTATTTCAATAACAACAGTGTGTCAGTAATCGTCCCGAGCTCAAACAATGCAGTTAAATGTTTGCGTAGGAGCCAACTTTAAGGAGTTACCGTGAATTATGGTTCAAGTTGGCGTCTTCATATTGTTTACCTTGTCGAGTGCCCGGTTACCAATGCTAAGTGATTAAGAATGCTGCACCAAGTATATGGACAAAGTGCTATTGAGTCGTTCTTGTAAATATCTTTTTTTGTGTCTTATGTTATTTTCTACAACAAAGTAAGATTGTATTTAATTAAATGGAATTCTTAAGCATGGTTTAGTATGTTTTCTGGTAAAAAAAGGTTTATTTAGAAGATTCACTGCAGTTGCTAAATTCACGCGATAGATGGCTTCAGAAATATATACTAATTTTATAAAAAGGAAAGATTTGGATTTTTATATGTATTAAAATAACTCAAAAACTACTGGGCTGTATTTAAAAAGTCTTGCAACATTAAAAAGCTATGTTATCACTAAGAAACATGGGCTAAATATTTTACTTTTTTTTTAAAATTCACGTGGACAAATTCGCAATAAACAGCCAGTGAATAATATTTAAAAACTTATTGTAACCCTTAAATACAGTATATTTAACTATAATTAACTTAAATAGGTTACAAAAATATTTCTTTGATTTTACAGAAACATATTTTCATAGAAACCACTCTATACATGCCTTGTCGGAGCTTCTGTTCCGAACTACGCAAGATACAGTTCTCTAGTCAAATTCCAAGTTAAACTGAAGTAAGTTACGATCGGCGATCGCCTTTGTCGTTCTAAGCTGGAAGGCAATTATCATTAATTATTATTAAATGTGACAAGCCCGTGATAAACGGCCCGTGATAACTTGAGCAAATAACTCAGGAGGGCCGCGCAGCCTCCCAAGCCTTTTGATTCCCTATTCACTCTGATTTGTTATCGATTCCCCTTATTGGTATTGCCGTTTGATTTATCAACTTTAATACTATTATTTAACATAATAATACCCGACTTAAGTAATAGGAGAATTTGAAGTGATTCCTACGTTTAAATCTTAACTTAATATAATATTGTTAGTCAGGTTAATACTTACAATTTTATTAAAATAACTAAATAGTTAAGTAGCTTTAATTATTATTCATTTATCTGTTGAAATATTTTAGAACAATCAAAACAATTAAATTGTACATTAATATATTAACCGCATTTTGTCGATCATTTAATTGTATTACGAGTTTGCGTTGTGCGTAGCACGTAGCCGCGTAGCGCTTAAATTTCATTACAATTAATAGTTCATACAAATAAATCGAGGCCCGCTACGGCCATTTGTAACGTAGCGCTTATCTATCACACCTTTATCCCGTCGTAATCATAATAAATAACTGATAACGGCGAGGTAAATATTCGTGTATTAGCAAAGGGCTTGCGTCACGCGCCCTGAGTTATACCTTCCGCCCGCCGCTCGGCCGAAACATCGCCATTATCATTAATATCAAATATTATTTACTGTTCGCGGTTTTATTTTGCGAGTTAACCTTGGCTGAGATAATTGTCAAGTATTTTTTTATAAATCCTAAGTACTTTTAAGGTGTTAATGTTACTTGAAATACACATTATGTGATTTGAACGTTAATCTCATTTCTACACCTTGTTATATATTCGTATTATGTAACAAATGATATAATTTTAATCCGCATCTACTATTCCCTTGCAGTACGTTATCACACACCACGTGCGTTACTTAAATCTCGTAGGAGGTAAAGTCAAATTTAACATAACATTTCTCGCGGGTTCCCTGACTCCTCAGCAGTTCTCTCTATCTCGTTAAGGGTAAGATGACACCAAATGGCCGTAATTATGACCAGTTAAGGGGGAGCACTCGTCGCTGTTTTCGTCAAATTTACAGGCCTCTCGCGTTTCATTGTTTATTAAAGTTTTTTATGGTTATTATCATTGGATGGGTTGCCATTAATTGCTGGTGTCGCTTGTCACCTATATCATAGTTATATTGTAATAACCACAAATAATGTTTTATTTACTTTAAAGTTAAAACGTCTCATATTAAAAGAATTGCAAAGAGTTACAATTTTTTTACGTCTAGCCTATGGTCCATGTAGAAAACAGGAGCTATAAGTACTAAGTAAATTAATATGCAATTATACCTTAGTAAACCTGTATTTTAATGAGATTATAAGGTGGTAGTGATAAGGCAACAGTGGCGCGTTAGTGCCGCACTCATTCACATGTTCAACAAGCCGTAGCCGACGTCGGCCGACGCTGTCGAATCAATTCCTTCAGTGTTGACGAGCCGTCGACTAAATAAGGACGAGTCTGAACGCATGACTGCCCTCTCTGATAGACACTTTACTCTATCGTCTTAATTTTATCAAAACATTTTCGGATGAAATTACGCAAAGTTAGAAAAGCGATAAGCAAATTTTCTATGGTACTGAGATTACCTAAATATTGTGATATTTAAATCTTCCCAAGTAAAATGATACTGTGACAAGTTTACTTTCATAGTAAATTCAGAGTTCCTTACTTAATAGCAACAGATCTAAAGAAATATATTACAATTTTTTTGAATAAATTGTGGTGAAGCCGAGCGCAAAATCCAGTTAGCGCAAAGCTTATAAAAATGGTAGATAGGACATCGGCATTCTCAATCATAGGCTACGCAATAAACAAATTCGCTTGTAGCCCATTCGCTCCACCTGGCCGCACAGAGCCATAAATAGCGGGCAAGAAAAGCAAAACGTATGTGCCCTATCGGCGGCAAAGCCCCGTACAAATCTGGCCAGTGGATAGCGCGCCTGATCGACAAATCCCGCAGATTACTCGCTGATACAGGGGCATGTTTATGAGACAGTCGCCGGACTACGCCGGACTCTATTCGGCATGCTAGGGTTGTCGCTTATTTAAATTAAACGACATAAATAACTATAAAATGTGTTTTGATCTTTATAGAACTTCCTTTGCCAAATAACAAAGATAGATCCATGAAAGTTAATTTGCAATAATATTTATGCTCTATCTAAGTAACCCACTTGCACACTCTTTCTTTTAAATTGATCTAGATATTAAAATGGTGATCTTTTTTTAGCGGGATATAAGACAAAGGATATCATAATCAATTTTAATTCTCACAAAACTCAATGCTATGCTGAAAAGACTTAAAAATGTAAACTTGGTTCAAATAAGTATGTAAATTTCGATTTTATTTATACATACTTAACAACAAACTTGCTACTGTTGCAAATAAAATCGACTTGTATTGCAAAAACTTTTACGTAAACTTAACTTTAAATTTTGTTTATCACAATTCGATAATGCCGAATAGAAAACAAGCTAGTATTATAAAAATATACGTTTCCTGACCGAAGTAAGTTTTCAGTAATATAAACAAAATCAATTGGCTTACGTCACACAGATAACAAAATAACGACGCCCCTAAACCGAGTGCCGCCAACTTTTAAAACCGAAACGAAACATACGCATGTTATAAGATAAAATAAAAATGTAAATGTGTTGGCAGCCCTGCGCCCGATACGGCTACAGGGAAGGTAGTGGAATAATATTTCGGCTCACGAAACGAGTCCAAGTTTTAATAGTGTACCGTCATGTTTATGTTATGGGTCTCGGAATGGAAAGAGCTGTCCTGAGACCTCGAGATCTACGAGTGTTCAGTGTTAAAAGGCTTCGCTGCAATCTTTTTCTTTTTGATCGTTTTTTTAACTTTGAATGAGTTAACACTTTCTACACTAGTTTGTTATTTCCTGATTTTATTTGACACAAGCGTTGACTCGTGACATCGTCTGAGCAGAGTTAAAAAAAACTTATTCCAGTAATAAATATAGCTTCCCAACAGTAAAAGTTTTTTTCAGTCGGATCTTTTAGAATAGAGAATTAATTTGTACAGTACAAAAGGTATTTTTTGGTATTTAGAAGGTTATTTATAACTTACTAGCTGTTACTCCCAACTTCATCAGTGTTAAATTAAAAAAAAAAGTATAAAACAACCTATGTCACTCAGTGATAGCGTAGCTTTTTAATAGTGTAAGGATTTTTAAAACCGGCCCAGTATTTTTGAGTTATTTCAATACATAAAAAATACAAATCTTTCCTCTTTATAAATTTTACTAAATTAGCATGTTTTCCTTTCTGTAACATTCAAAAGAAACGATAACAAATATGAGACATACCGTAATTTAATTCGGAATTTCGCATAACCGTGTTCCGATCCCGCAGTAACACGGGCGAGCCATTTATTTTTGTATTACGCATATCTGTAGCGGAATTATCTAATATTGTAGGTTTACGCGGCAGTGTGTAACACACATGAGAACTTGTGTCCCTGGCCGGACATATTTAAGCTATTTTATTTATTTTCAGATACAAAAGGCCTTATCGCCGGATGTATAGGCCGAAGCTGTGTTCTGATTGTGCTGCTTAGAAATTTTGCTACTAAAAATATTTGTTATTCAGTTTTTTAGTTATATAAATAGCTGGATATTTATCTTGTATTGTATTGTTTGAATTAAAAAAAAAAAATCTTGTTTGATGTTGTTATGATAAGATCAAATATTGTGCATTTACAATAAAAGAATAAGACGTGAATGTTAAAGTTTAAAACATAGTATTGTTTTTTTAATTATAATGGGAGAAAAGATCATTATTTGAAATCAACGATGATTATACTTATTTCAAAAAATAAACCCAGTATCACAGTATGAACGTAGTGTATCGTTTGACAAGCGCGCTATAAACAAGGCATCTCATAGAGGCCCCGCGCTATCGGACGTTGATGGCGCAGAGCTAGTTTTAAACCATACGCGACCCTCCGGCCCCTAAGGAACTCGGTACCTCTAAATATACTGTTGTTTGGCTTTTCATGTTGTAAGTGTGTACCGGATTACACTATTTAACATACGACTGCCATTTAACAATGTAAAACAACCTTATTTTAAATGACATACTTAAATATATACAAAATCATTTTTTTACAAGCCAAAGACAAACAGCGACTAGATGTGGCAGTCTCCAAGCGAACCGAGCGATCCAATTCATTGTCGGTTAAACAAGACAGGAGCATTGGAAGCAATTAGAGTCGGACAGGGGACAGGGGCGACGCATCGACTCTCCATCGAGTCCTGACGGCCGACTACGTCTTGAGGCTACGAGCTACGGAGCTACGAGCTACGAACAGCGCTCGTAAATCGAGCGGCCCAATTTACACCGCGTGCTACGAGCGCGCCTTATTGATAGGCCGTTGTCGTCTTGAGATATGGGAGAGCAATTTGTACCGCAGTTACGGAGACTGAATTACTGTTAATCAATTACTTTAACCGTTTAGAGGAGGACGTGTTTTTAAATTGTACTTTGTGTTTTAATTAATTTACTTGCCACGTCATTGGTAAACAAAGGAAAAAAATTTTGTTACTTCATAGAAAATTACTCTCTGGACCAAAGGAAATAATGTAGTTTCTTCTATCTTCGTTTTATATGCGGTGTATTCGAATCTATAAATAATTGTCTTAAGAGTACGGTTTTTGTAGTGTTAAACATTTTGTATATAAGGCTAATAATGCTAGTAATAAACATTAAAATAATCTAATTACGTATATTTAGATAACAAAGCATGTATTAGCTGGTTAACGAGCTCGTAGCGGGCTTGCAGCGATCAAGCTTAGACAATGTCGTGAATGCGTGATCCACCTTCGACTAGAGAGGATTAGGCAGTATTTACTGCAAATTAACCCAACAATTGATGACCAATTGATCGTCTAATGTGCCCATATGGCCATTATATTAAATCAAACCGGCCTCTATGGGCTCAGGATACCTGCACAAAGACCTATTGATTTAAGAGCCTGCTTTGCCTCGGGATTGCTTGAAGCTTGTTAATGTAGATTGACGCTGCTTTACTGCTAATATAATTAACATTAACATGCAATTAATTGTCATGTGTTATGTACAGTGGTATTAGCTTTGATAGTTATGACTTAGTTGAATAAACAATGTTATTAGGATAAATCTAGCTTAAACCACTAATTTTCCAACAACGACAATCTTGACGTTTATGTGATGACATTTGTTATGTTTATTAAAAAAATACATATTTAAGAATGCCGCAGTCGTAGTGGAATACGTATAAATGCCACCGCAACGATACACTGGTAGTAAGCCCGCGATTCGGATCTCACCTGACTAACTGGCTGCGACCGCCCGCTCCGCCGGCGACCGGTGTAATCCGGTGCAATCCGGTTCGCAAACTTTGTGCCGCCATGCTTGCTTTGCGGTTCGCGCGCTTTGCCACTCGCTGTTACGCCCGCAAACAATTTGGTAATGGATTCCCGTTATTGTGTTACTACTCTGGAGGATTTGAGGCGTTTATGGCCACGTTAAATACGTATTTAACAGTTCAGGCTTCATGTAGTTTAAACTATAAACGTTAAGATCTGTGTGAAAAACTGTTGTGTATTTTAATGGGGAAATTATGCATGATTGAATTATAGATGAATTGGGGACATTTACTAAATAAACAATTATTTTCACTTGACGTGGCATTAACGACGTTGTATAAGTAAACCGTAATCCATTTGCTGTTTGTATAATCTTTAGTTGTTATACTGAGTAGATCGTATAAAAATAAAGGCGGTCACAATTACACCGTACCCTTTTAGCTAAATGTCAGTGCGGCTCCATAGAATCGCAAATGTCCCCAAATGGTCACCGTAAAGATTCCGATACGGCCAACTTAATGCACCGCAGTACTCGCCTTGGATCATTGCACCGGCGAGCTCTTGCGACTCACTTTATCACTTCAAATATTTATAATTGTATACTTTTTATATTTGGTCTTTGTATTTAATTGTAGATACAACGTAATATAAATAAGTGTTAATCGTTCACTAAAATTGTAAAACATGAAGAAAGATTTGTATTTTTTCAAAAACTACCAAACTATTTTAATAAAAAATAGTATTGTATTGTATTGTGCCTGAGTAACATTAGCTAGATTTTTTAATAATGTTTAAAAAATGTCAACCAAACGAGACTACAAATGATGCAATATTATTATTCAGTTTGACTGGTAGTCTAAACGTTCTAATTCAAGGTAAATCGAGCTTAAATTAGCTAGAACCGGATCGCGCCGGCGGTGAGCCGGCTTAGAGCGGTTTGAACCGGAGCACGCCGGTGCGCAAGTTTGTTTTGTCACTTACTTTAATAGTTGAGCAAACGTTTAGCGAGTCTAATTGAAGGGGGCGTCTGCTTTTGATACTCTCAGTCTGTACGTCACGGGTAATCTGACGATTATACTGTGCGGTAGGGATGAACAAAATTGTCTTTTAGTCGGATTAAATTTATATAAATTTTATTATAGGTAACAATTAATTTATTGCATTATTTTAGTACGTGTAATAAGACTGTTTAAAGAAAGTCTGTTTCTAAAAATATGTTTCTTTTTCTCTTTAAAAAAGAAGGCATCGTGGGACTTGTTTCATACTTCTGAAATAAGAAAGTATGTATTTATATTTTTTGATTGCTTTTGCTATCTTATTTTCTACGTTTTCAGGTACAGATGTCTGTAAGATGTTCGATAGCATTGCCACAATGTCGCTCATCTGTCCGGTGGAGATAATCCTCGACGTGGCCGTCACTCGGGCCCAAGGAAAGCCTGAGTGGCGTCAACAAGTCGTCAGGATTAGCGAGGTTCAACATCTGACAGGTGATATCTAAAAGCGTTTGTTTTCGTAGCTTTTTGTTAAGCACAAATAAGTAGAATAATTTGGCTTTGACAAGATAAAATCATTTCAACAAAATTGATTATTGTTTATTTTGGTTTGTTTGTTTCCTTGTTTCCATTACTTCGTTAAAAATGGCTTTAATGCACGATTTTAACGATTGGGAAAGCAAAAGGAGAAGCTTTCATTTGTTATAATTCGAATTGATTACTTCCATTTGGCTAGTATTAAAATATGCTTTTTGCTTAAAATAATAACATTTGGTATACGTAAGTGACTGAAACGATTTATTTGTTTAATTAATGACAGAGTGTAACCTCTGTGGTACAAATCGAATCAGGGCCCGATAGTTGAGTGCAAGAAGGGTGTCCATTAATCATTTCATTGTTGTGTCGTCTGACAGCGAGTCAGGGTTTACTGCGGATTTGTTGACAGGGATCAAGCCCGTCCGACGGCAGCGTTATTACGGGACGCTCTTATTTATATCGCTTTGAAATCGCTTGCATTCTATGATTAATATAAGTGTGGAAAATATTTGTAATATAAAAAAAAAACAAAATATAATTTTATCATTAAGCTTTTTTTTGGGAACTCATCTTCTTTATTTTTAATATTTAAAATTCATTGATTTGCAACATAAATTGTATTATTTGACATTTCAAATGTGCTTGGATGATATATTTTCTAATATGTATGTATAATTAATGATAATTAAAACTAATTTGATCTTATTGCCTCCTTTTTGTGTTCGGGTTCTTTTGCAGAATAAGGCTGTCCGGTGGCACTGAACAATCACAAACGAAAGGTCCCAGACAAAAGGGGACTTCCTTTGTGCTAATGAAGAATGGTCACTCTAACTCGACGGCGGCACCCTGTTAGTGTACTCGTCGTTAGATTAATTTCAGTCCACTCCTAATTGATGTACTATACCGACGATTAAAAATGTTTCTTTTGAAAAATTACATAGAGTTGGAGTGGATAAATTGATATACTATTAAAGTATATTAATCTGTCTTTTGTTTTTTATATTTTTTGTTCGTCTATTTATTATTTTTTTTTGTTCTTTTTATTGCAATAAAAATTGTTTAAAATTTTTTAAAAGTTATGTTGTTACTTGACGATTTTTTTTATTTCAGTTGCACTTATTTTTATTTTTACTAATAAACAGGTCTTTTATTATAAGTAAGATGCATTTTTTATTTATTCGGCACCTAATAACAGTACCTTACCCGTTAGCGTCCCGTTGACGCGGCGACTGTGATTAATGTAGCTGACCTCAGCGCGCTAACGAACCTAATTACGAGCCCTCGATAGCCGGATAAAACAATTACTCACAACGAGCCGCGACTTAATCTTGTCTCAATATACGGGGATAGCTTTCTTCAACATTTGAGAGTCTTGCTTACTTTGGAACTTAATTCATTTGTTTTATATTGTGCCTTTCAAAAATTACAATTTTGTCAATCTAATCTTACTTTACTTATATTTGTAAAAGATAATTAGTGAGTTAAGCGCTAAAGTACAATTTGTTTGCCTCTCAAAAAGCACTACGAGACGGTCAAATTTCTCGTAGAGGTCTACGAAAGCTGAAGACAACTTTTAAAGGGTTTCTGTATCCACTAGAATCCAGTCTTCAGTAGAATTTTAACTCATCGTGATATCGTTATAATGTTTTAATGTTTTTTTTTTATTTAAAACTTACGAGTACTTTCTCTTCCTTTCTGTGTGCGTTTATTAGACCGTAGTGCAATATGCAAGCTAATAAATAACTAAAAAGTGATACGCGAACGCACGCGTTGCATTTATAATTAGAAAATGAAAAACGGGTGTAATTGTGTCCGAGGGGCGCGGGAGGTTTCGAAGCGCGCATAAACATGTCCTAACGCAGTCCCGGGCGGCTCGTGCGCGCTGATACCTCGCAAGATAAGCGCTGAATTTTGATAACTTTACCGCGTTAATGGCCACGGCTCAGTGTAATGATGCCGCTAATATACGGCCGCTCGACGCGGGCGTTCGCGTAATGTGCAGCCGTGATAACAGCACCAGTTTATGTTAGACAACTGCTAAACTAATTTTAACTATGTGAAAAGTTGAATGCCTAATACACTACTATCTTTAAATTAAAAAGTGATAAAATGAACAAAGCACAATATTTTCCCGAGCTTTTCAATTGTTTTTAATGTAATAAGAATAATGTCCCATCATACTAATATTATAAATGCGAAAGTTTAGATGGATAGATGGATGGTTGGATGGATGGATGTTTGTTAGAGTTTGTAGCCTAAACGGCTGGACGGATTTCAATGAAATTTGGCATAGATGTAGAGGATAGTCTGGAAGAACACATAGGCTACTTGCATTTGTTTTTTTTAATTCCGCGCGGGCGGAATCGCGGGCGAAAGCTAGTAATTAATAAATATAAGAATGAAAGGCTCGGGTAGCCGCACAAGCGCCGGTGCAAACATCTAATACCAATATATCACACGTCCAGCAAACGTTGGCTTATCAATTTATGGTCCCATTGTATCGAAACTTGGTCCCTGCATGGTGCAACAGACGACAAACTGCGCAACTTGCCACATAAATTAAAACGTGAGATATTTAGCGCTGCACCGCAATTTAGATATTATTCAATATATGGAAACTTCCTCCGAAAATATATCGGTTGTGCTGTTCAATTAGCGAAATCAATAGCTTCATAAAGCGCATTGAATGCAAATACAAAAAATTGACACGTAAGCGCCAACAGCAATTTGTAGATCGAAGTTGTCCGTATAATGAAATCATAGTAGAAGAATATACTTCTAACAACACATTCTATAAACTACACGTGTGTTAGATTGAATGTTTGTACAAATCAATGGGCAAACACGGGTCCAACTAATCCGGTCCAAAGCGACGCCTTTCTCCGACAGTCTTATACCTCCCGGGGTTCCCATCCATTGTCATGTATTGATAGATATATGAATGAATTCAGATTTCTAGAAGTGATACTTTGATTTCAATAATAATCAAGACAATCAAACAACCGAATCCATTGATTTTTCTGCAAAACCCATGCATTTTAGTACACGGGAAATGAGGGCGACATGTGTAATTAGGTAATTGGATTTATCCTTGTCATATTTGTAGATGAATTAAATAAATAAGCGATAAATAAAAGTTTAGGCAAAGTTAACATATTATAACTTATTGTAGTTATATGTTTGTACTATTGAATATAATCTTATTTTAATTGCAAATTCTTTTTGTTGTTAAAAGTTCTTTAAAACATTTCTCGTTTAACTAATGCCACATCTAGTTATAGTCCTCGAGGTGATCTAGGGCAGCGTAGTCCAGGTGATGTGAGCATTAACCATCCGTAAGCAGATTAATTTGCGGGCGTGTCCTCGCTCGGCTGTCGAGAGGTTAAGTAGTGACGGTTAACGCGGCTGACTCTAGTTTGCGTTAGGGATGCAGGTTAAATACGACGTCGTTCGGTTAATTTTAGGGATAAATATGTCAGTTGTTATGAGCCGTTTTGGGGCGAACGTGATTTAAGTGTCTCAGATATTAACGTTCGTTGATGGCGCTTAATGAATATTGCTTTTAACTTGGTGAAGCTCCCTGTTTACGTAAGCACCGGTAAAGGAAATCGGTGTAGTAAAGTGTTAGATAAACTATGTTTTAAAATGTTAATATTTAATAACAACCTCAGATTAAAAAATAAACACCACTCTATATTTAAAGATATACAATAATGAACAATTGAAGTTTGTTTTTTACATTATTTATTTAATTAACATAATGTCAAATTTATCAGCCTCCACATAAGGGTGACGCCACACGACGCAACGCGATTGCATGATGTGCGCGCGCGCATAAACTATACCTTCATACATCATAATGGCCGTTTGCAATGGCGTTTGTGCTAGCGGTTTAACTTGACTAGGTTCATCTTTTTGTATAGATACATGTAAAAAATAAATTTAAAAAGTATAACATTAGTACCAGAATAAGAAGAAAGGTACATTTTTTATTTTAAAATTAATAAAAATTACATTTATGTTACATTAATCTATTATATATACTTACAACTCAATTATTCAAAACATCAATAACAATGGATAAATCCCAGGTGAAAAGTGCTTAGTATTCCACATCAATCAGTCAGCCGCGGCGCTATCAAAAAATCATAATTGATTTTGTTCACGGGCTATATGTCAAGCGCGAACGCAAATGGCTTACATCGGCCATATTGAATTAGTGCGTGGACGCGGCGCGGCGCCGCGCGGACAGCGCTCGTGTGGACATGCCTTTATATTTTATGTTAAGGTAACGAAAACTACTAGTCATAACCAGGATTTTTCTAGAACGCAATAACTAAACTAAATAGTAATTTATTGATTTTTCAAAATTGTTATATTTTATTTATTGTGAGTTTTTTGTTTTTAAACAGTTTCTAAATGTAGAAAACTAAGCCATTAAAAAAATGTCAAGTATTTACAAAAATCACAAAATGGATTTTTTGTCCTTACTACGCGACTCCATTCTTTTCCTGTTATGTTGCGTTGTTCACTCATAAAATTAATTAAAAAACACTTCAGTCCGGCGATTTTGTCCAAATTGATTGAGAGCGTGTCCGCGGGCCGACCTCACTAATGGAAACACATTTTTTTCACCTCAACATCGCCGGAGACAAGTTTTCTTCCCCAATCTTGTAAATTTTATTAATTAGAAAAATGACAAATAACATCTTTAATGAAAATATGAGGAGGTGACTTAAGAATTAATAGGACTTAATGGCTTGAGCGTTTTGGATTTTATTTCTATGTTATTTAAACCTATAAAATTATAATATATCTTGGAATTTGTTCCACAAGTAGATTACATAGTGAGCTAGTAACCATATTGCATTGGCTTGACTTGGTTATTACGCGTCGACCAGCGCCATCTATTGGCACAAGTTTACACGCGCGGCGAGAGCTGACCGCAGCGTACGCCGTTTGATCACATGTACCTCGTTGACAACTAATTGGTCGCAGGCATCTGTGATATGAGATTTTGAGCAACATATAGACTATACAACAGCTTTAACAAGTTTGTTACTCTAATTACATTAAAACATTTGACGCTTATGTAAATTTGATCATCATATTTTATCACTTAGTAAGATTGACTTTAATTTATTAACACTATCAGATATACGCGTTGATCTTAGTGCCTAAGGACAGCAGTTTTACAAAAGTATTTTTAGATGAAAAATCACGTAATCACATGCTTTCATACATATTTAATGCTTACTAAATTAAACCCTGTCACTTGACGTATCAATTGTAACAGCTTGTCCTAATAGCTTGACGTTAAATAGAAGAAAATCAAGTATGTATCGGCTATTTAGGTAAAATGTGCCTGTAGGGGGCCTGCCGTCTCATACCGCCTCATAAATTGATAAAGTGTCCAACTCATGAGCAACTGGAGTAAGTTTCTGCTTACGGTCAGTGCGCCGAAATGTTGCGAACATACGGTATTATATTTCACTAGTAAAAGCTAGTAACTTATATTTAACTAGATCATTTTAATAATGAAGAATTCTTATTTCATAGTTTTTACTTCTTTATTATTTATTAAATAAATAATTTATATTTACAGTTTTTAGTAGTTACAAATATTGTATTTATCATATTATTATCATCTCTTGCGTTATAACTGCTCGTATGTTCTTCGTGGTGTACAGAGGTTGTCCAATGATTTAGCGGGCAACTTAGCCGGTGTCCTGCTCCTACAGTGCCGCCTAATGAACTATGAATTTATATTTATTATGCGCTTTTCAGGTAATTAACCAATAGTTGTAAGACACGCCCACGCCAGAAACAAGAGCGTCATAGTTCATAGTGAGAAAAGTTGGCTAGACAGAATTAACCTTACTCAAGCACGTCGAGTTCTTAATTGATTACTTAGTGCTAGTCTTAGTGCTGATTAAAACTTACATTAGAGGTCTATTTAAGTTATTCTAATTTAAAGAAATTGCTCATTTCAATTTTGTTATTACTCTGACGGTTTAAAGTAAAATATTATTGCCATAATGTTATAAAATATTGAATTATTATTATCTAATTTAGGAAAGAAATAACAACACATGATAGTTTATTAATTCATTTAATTTATAAACACAATTAAGAAGTATACATTTTTACAATAAATTCTCCTGGTGTTTAATTACAAGTCTAACATAATAATCATCAATACTAACATCTATCTATTTATTATAATTGTTTAAAATAATGTACAAATGGTACTAGATTGTAGCTAACATTAGAAAATATGATCATCTTAAATTAATTAAAACTAACATGCAATAACTTAAAAACAATTCACTTAGTCCCATAAAAAATGTGAAATATAAAAAAAACTACCGAGTGTTGCTTCCCTTACAAAAATGTGTCAGATGTCATTATAGTTAGTGTTTATTATGAAGACTTGGCAATTACACGGCGCCATCATTTTCAAAGTATGCCACTTGCTATTAATCCCATTCATATTTAAATCTAAACAAAGCACTCTAGAATGATTTTAATAATATAAATATGGTACCTTTTAAATAAGAAAATAAAATCAATTATGATCAAGTGTTCGTTTCTTCCAGAAGTCTGCTAAATCTCTGAACTTCTCACAGCACTGCCGCCGTCGCCTCGGACTGCAGTTTACAGAAGGACTCTTCAAAACGCTACTAAATTTTCTCACTAACGTAGTAACAGATTCTCTCGTCATATCGTCAACCTCTTCCATCGATGCGATTGAAGAATTAAAATCGTTAAATGCCTGGTCTATGAATCTGTTTATATCGCTGTCACGTTCTGTACTCGAAATGCCGACCACAGTATCATCGAAAGAGAAATCTCCACTTGACATACTGCATTTGATAACTTCAGGTACATCAGTCTTCTTAATTGCACTCGTCACTGTCAACTTCTCAATAGATTTGAAGTAATTGTCAATTTTATCGCATATCTCTTCAACCGAAACCGCGGACATTATCTGTCCGTTTACAAAGTAAAATTGCTTCGTCGATTCTCGAGATGCATTATTCTGCAAATCGTTCAAAAAGTCCTTGTAATCTAAGTAGGAATTAGTCGATCGTTTTGATAACTGTCTGCCGATTTTTCTTCTGACCTTTTTAAAGAGGAATGACGAGTCAAATGTTGTCCTCTTCAAGTCTAAGGTACTGAACATTGTTTTGAGAAATGGAGCTTGTTCGTCTTCTGTATCGAGGTCTATTGGTTTACCCCACTCTTCGTCGAGTTTCAGCCATTCTTCGTGATCGGATAAAATGTCGTCGACATCAAATAAACCACTCATTTTTAACACTTAGATTAGATTATAACTTGTCGGAGCAAACGTTCGTGACAGACTGTTTAAGACTTGTAGATGTTATATAATATAAAGCTATCTCTTTCCTTCGTTTGCACGCAAGAAGTGTTTGTCCCGTTTTGAATGTAATTTACTAATGAGTTAGCGCGAAAAGAAAAATAGAGGGTAATTGGATAAAGACCATTGATGGCTATTGAACGTTTTGTTTGGCAACAATGTAAACAAATTAAATGACGGGGAACAAGTTCAAAGAAATCTATTTTGCTTAGAGATAAAATGTTTTGAATTATCTTTGGATAGCTGTGTAAATATGTTTAATCGATTTCTTGTTATTACTTATGTTATAATAGTGTCAAATAAAGTGAGAATATTTTTCAATTACATTTTATAGATTCGTCACTTGCATATGTACTAAAATAATATTTTAATTAAATCGATTTCCAGGACTCTTAAAATATTTCATTCATTCCACTCATGCCCGTATTTCAATTGAAGTTAGGAAACATAATATTTCCTCAACTCGGAATTTCGGTATGCGTGTTGAGTCGTACACTGAACGGCGTAAGTTGAACTTGTTAATTAAATCAGTATTTCATAGAAACGGCGCGTTAATAAATACAGATGAACTAAAACACACGCGTCGCCGTCGGTCGCCATCACTGCTAACAGCCGATGAGTGTATACTCGTATTACGTTGATAATTAGCCATATGTTATGTTGTGCAACTTGTGTGTTGCAAACTAACATATATGGAGTAAAATTTTATTAATAAAACTGAATAGGTACATTTTAAAGTAAGATTTTAAGGCTATTCAATACAAAATGTTTTAGTTATTTACCACATTTGCATTTTAATCATTTGATTAGTGATGTAGAAATAAACTAACAGATTTAAATGCATAAAAACTGCACTAAACATTGGTTACATTTACGTAAAACTAATGAAAAAATATGCATAACAAAAATTAATTAGGATACGTAACTAATCCGGGCGAATGTGCAGAAGTTGCTAATTAGATGGCTCACATTACACGGGGCGTGCGGGTAGCGGGTTGCGGGGTAGCGGGGTAGAGGTAGCGGGAGTAGCGGGTAGCGGGGCACCGTTTGAATCCGTGCCGACACTCGCTTATTGTTAGGATTAACTTTTTGTTGTTGAACAAGCCTCACCGATGTTATAACACAACAACAAACTTCAATCCCCTCACTTTTGATATAAATGTAACATTCTTGCAGTAACATTAATGAGTGTTACGTAGATGCGATTAACATACTGCATGAATTATAAAAAGGTATCTGCATATATCTAACAAAATTGTTAGCAAAAGATTACAAGAATAGATTACTAGAGTAAAGTCTATTCATTTGTCTATTTAATTTAATAAACAATAAAAATATACGGATATTATTGAATACTAAATTACAAGGAATATGTAAAAACAATTTCCTTCCACAAGCTGGCAAGAGTTACGAGGCTTCATAAACATTCAGGCTGACTGCTCTTACCTTAATCTTATAATTTATGTTGCACTCTAAACCGTCCAAGGCAATTAAACGCATCCAGCGCCGGCCCGTGTATCATATAGTGTAATCCGGGGGCACAATGATAATAACAAAAAACAATAAAAATAACGAATTACAGCGCGAACTGGGCTTGAATCGGGCGAAGGTTTTAGCACAGCGAATACGTGGAGACGCTTTAAATGCAACGTCTTTGTGAAAGTGGGGTTATTATTTCTACATTTCTGTCACTTTAAAGCTTCGAATTTGTCAGGTAAAAGTCACTTTGAATTTGTCAGGAGGTATACACGGCGGAGGATTAATGTACCGTTTAGTTGACGTTTCACTTTTAACTTCAATATGTGGATGATATATAATATTTAATAAGGTCCAGGCGTCGCTAACCGATGATCGACTAAAGTGGCAACTACTATTATTATGGTCTTACTCGTAGTCATTTATATATCGATTGTACATTATTAGTCTCTAGAGAATAAGACGAACTTGGAGGATAAAATTTCTGAGCTTAGTATTTTTGTTGTAAGTTAATCCGATGCTAAAAGGATTTAATTGAGTGGAAGAAATAAAATTAGTAGCAATAGCGACTCCGTGATCCAAAGTGACCTTATTCCAAATTCCCGTTATGTTTACGCTCATTCTTAATATGGGGCAAAACTGTTGGAAGAACAACAGTTTTTGTTGTATATTTTATGTTGTGTGACGCCATAACTCAGACGGTGTGACAAGCCACCCTGAGTCTAGTGATATACTTTACTCGGCTGCCGTTTATTTATAACTGGGGCAGTTATTTTTATTTATAACAGTGCTTTATTGGTTTACTGTGTTACGGATTGTTGGACGCGTTTTCGGTTTTCTTTAAGTGCTTCCAGGATGTTGTTATTGTTTAAGTCCGGTCTTGGAGTTGGCGGTGAGCGTTCTTATCCCGACTTACTATTGGCCGTTTGCCTAATTTTTTATAAAGTTATCAATCCTTAATATTTCTTCTTTCTAATACATGTGTTTGTTATAAAGATAAAGGACCACAATACATGTTTACCTTCAAGCAGTTGTTGCTGGCAACTTAATAAGCTACGTCGGATAACAAAACTAAACCTCCAAAATGCCAAATTTTAATCCAAATAGTGTTTAGGCATTGTATTGATTGCTATTGTAACATTAAATCAAAACGGGGCAATTGGGTGGCTCTCATTACGCGACCATTATGATGTGCCGGCTGTCGCGACCGTAATCAGTCGACTGATTTATATCCCTCTATGCGCCACTTTTTGAAATCCCTAGTTTTATGGCCTAGTCGCGTTTATAACGCCCGTTTATTTTGTACATCGAACTATAATTCCTCACAGCGTTGAATTCAAAACATAATTATACTGTTTTATGGTTTTGCTGGAACATTTTAGAATTGAATTTTGTCTGTCTATGGTGATTTCATCAATTTATATATGTACAATCAGGGAATCTGGCGGTATTCCTCCCTAAAGGTATAGTCGTTTGAACGTTTTGTACACTTTGATAGCGGTATAACCAATCGGCGACAGCTTTTAAATGTGTCTGTAAGAAAAAAGGTCGATCAGTGATAGTGGTACCTACTAAGGACTTATTTGTTACTAGCTTTCGTCTTACTACGTCCGCGCGGGATAAAAAAAAAACAAAAGCAAGTAGCCTATGTGTTCTTCCAGACTATCCTCTACAACTGTGCCAAATTTCATCGAGATCCCTTCAGCCGTTTAGGCTACAAACTCTAACAAACATCCATCCATCCATCTAAACTTTCGCATTTATAATATTTGTAAGATTTGTAAGAAGAGGCAGAGTTTGTCTCTTTGCAAGGAACAAATCAGTTTTCTCAAGTGGAACATAGCAGATTTCCGTGACTGTACATTAATTTTTTTCATCAGCATTTAGAACTGGTGGCCTGATGGTTGTGATAGCAAACTTATTTGACAGAAGCATCTTTTAAAATTGTCCAAATAGTAGGATTATTATTACTATTAGTTAAGGTAATTGAATATTAAACTGCATTGAGGTAACAAATGTCCAATAACCTCTAGATAGTTGGATCTAAGAGCGTGCATACTTGACTAAATCGCACGACTATTGTTCGATTGTCGATTGTTTCGCAGTCAACTGTTTAGTTGCACAAGTAAAAATCGAGTAGTGTGCGAGCCTCCATATAAGCTCATAGGAATTAGTGAGACTAAACAATTGTGCGACAGTTTAGTCAAAGGTGTGTGCGTACATCTAAATCATACATAATGCAGTCGTTATCGATGCTATTGCGATATTATTGACTCCGTCGATGATAAATATTCATTGCCACTATTCTAATTTAATGCTCCTATTTAATTATTACGAATAGGCGATATGCCGCAATGTATGACGCTTTTTGAATTAATCACCGTTTTATTGTTAATTTTAATTCCGATATTTGCATCATTACCGATTCATTAGTAATTATTAGCTTGTGAATGATAATTATATTCCATTTTAACTATGAAAAATGGTACTTTATGTTATCTACATAGTTAGACTTTATTCCATTTATTTTGTTATATATTTGACAACAAAATTTGATTTTTAAATTAACGTAAATAATTAAACCTTGTACACATATTTACAGTAATCTATACTAATGTTATAAAGAGGAAAGATTTGCAAGATACAAAAATTGTATGTATTGAAATAACTCAAAAACTACTGGGCCGATTTAAAAAATTCTTACACCGTTAGAAAGGTAATTTATCTGTGAGTAACATATGTTACATTTTTTTAATTTAATGAGGACGAAGTCGCGAGCAACAGCTAGTATATTTCATAGGTTGAGCTTATTTATTCTAAATCTTAAAGATAGTAGTGAAAGTAAATGCGAAAAATATTAAAACCACATTTTTTTTAACAAAACCATTCGTGTTGTGAGATTTAAATTCATATGTAATGCACGCTCACATAGAAACAGGTGCACGTTCAGATATTGGCAGTACGAACGCAAATTTAAGATGGCCGACGTCCACTTGCCTTGTTTTAATTGCTCGGTTTGTTTACATATCTATAGAGTTGATAATTTCAAAACTTAATAAAAAAAAGATTTTTATTGATTAAAATTTAAAATTATTTAGACTCAGAACAAGTGCGTATTAATAAATTCCGACATAAGAAATTTGTTTACCCCAGATTTGTAAAAATAATAAATTAGCTAGTTAATTTAAACTTTGTGTAACTATTCTGTATCGAAAATCAGCTTAATTCGTGTTTAAATGTCACAATTGTTATTTTTATTTAATTTTAATATGGTTGTAACATCTCTATAGTATATACGATTGTCCGGTGACCACACGTGCGGGAGTTAGGGCGGCGTAGCCGTATGGGACGCACTTTACTGCCCCGATATCGCGCGACAAGCGTGCGGACAAAATGTATCGTCACAAGCGGACTTGATTTTCACAATCACTGACGAATTGTTACTGCCGATTTTGTACCAAATGTTCGTACTATAAACACAATTATCGTGTCTGTATATTTGGAGTTATTTACTAATGAATTAAGAAGGTTATAAGGAAAACTTTCGGTTCTCAAAGCGCGGAATACCTAAAATATAAATAAATACTATGGTATTTATTTTGTAATTGAAAATGTTATAACTAAAGTCCGCTACACATCTTCAGCTTTAACTGTACAGTCAAACTGCACGGTTAAATGTGTGAAGGCAAATTGTAACTGTCAATTAAACTGTACAGTTCAATTGCTCAGATAAAACTGAAAGTTTGTAGCGTGTTTAAAATTTTGTAAGTCAAATTGTATCTTGGTTTAAATTTAAAATAGAAAACCGTTCCACTATCTAATACTTTAAACATTTTTATTTTAATCTGAACCGAGAACATTTTTCTGTATCGGTTAATTTCTTAACAAACAAAAGCTTATGCCGCGTTACCATTAATGGCATTATCAAAAAGCCATCGGTTACGCTCGTTAGGTACGGGTACACCGGCGACACGGAATGGCCGAATTAAAACTGCATCCCGTTGCAAATGTTACGATAATTATCGGTAATTAGAATTAACGCGATCCCCCCGCCACCCCTTGCTACACCCGCAGCTTTTTTCGCTTTTTATTGCGCTATCCTATTGGAATACGCTTAAGTGATTTTTTTAAATCTAAATGCATTCTATTTTTAAATTTGCGTTATAAAGTTGCAAAACAATTGAAGTTCGAACAATTAACTCATCACAATTTTTATTAATTCCATCTTAGTTTTCTACGTTTTATAGACGGTTTACTGTAAAAGCATTCTTTTTCTCTTACAATATTTATCGCTGAACAAACAGGAAAGAGCAGTAAGGGACATAAAAAACATTTCCGCACTAATCTGAACGTCCCTCTCGGCCGGGACAGATTTTGAAAAAAGAACATGACGGACAAGCAGCTGTCGAGATAGTGACGTGGACTATTGCACACCAGCAAATTTATCCTGACACCCACCTACGACCTTAACGTATAGCTATAAGACTAATTTTTCTCTGTAATGTATAAATAATAATTGTTGCTTTGAAAGTGTTCTTATTTCCGATGATTATAGCTTTTATTCTAATACTTATAGAGCTTAGTTTAATGTAGAAATGTTTGTAGCAAATATTGTTTCTGTCCTGTCTATTCATTCACGTTTTTAAAGAAGATATCATACAGTAAATAAGATGTCTGTTTAATTCATCATCATTTCGCATACCTTTCGTACCTATTAGTTACTAGTAAATAAAAAGTCAAATTAACTCTGAAATTTCATTTGATAAAACAATTATTTGTCCGGTCTATTTGTTTTAACATCTACATCTTTGATAAATGTCAGCCATATTCAACATTACGTAGTATAAACCGACCAGTGCAACACGGCGCGCGTAATTATCGTAAAGCGTCAAATGTTTATGCATTTTTAATTCCGTCGTATATCGCGGACGCGTGGCGATAAAACGGCCGCGCTGCAGCACGCCGGCGATTCGGCAATCGGTTCACAATAAACTTGCGTTAATGAGACGGCCTCACTATTTTGTGTTTAATGTCCTGGTAAAATGTGTGCCTTTAAAGCATTTCATTTTTATCTATAGAATTATACGATGCGTTCACGTGTAATATTGATGTAATTTTTAAAATATTGTGCATAAAATTAAAGCATACAAAAATTACGATTTGTCTCTTATAGTCATTGAAGGAAAATACTAAGGACGTTAATAATTTTGAGTACATTATTATAGACCTTAACTTATTTCATTGGTATCCAAAAAAATCAACAAAAAATAGCTTGTTAAATGTTTTAAAAATAATCCCGACATAGTAACGAGTAGGCTAACTCATAATTATCATAAATAACAATGTTTATCCGATTTGTCTGTCCGTTAGCTGTAATTAGGCGCGCTTAACGACTCACTTAGCTCACATAATGGCCGACAACATTAGGTTACAACTTTCAAAATAATTATTTACGGCCACATTTAAATAATTAGGTGTCAGAGGCCGTGGCGAATATTGTTACAGTATCTGATTAATTTACTTAACAATAATAAAAATATTGGTAACCTTGTATACCGTATTGTATACACATTAACTGTCTTTAGAATACCCGTACTTTAAAATTATATAACAACTAGCTGTTGCTCGTGACTTCACTCGCGTAAAAATATAGCATATGTTACTTATGATAACGTAGCTTTTTAATGGTGAAAGAATTTTGGAAATCGGCCCAGTAGTTTTTGAGTTATTTCAATACATACAAAAATATAAATATTTCTTCTTTATAATATTAAGTATGGATATCCGTATAATGGTATCCAATATAAGGCACAAACTTATTACTGACTAGCTTTCGCCCGCGACTCCGTCCGCGTGGAATTAAATAAAAACAAAAGTGAGTAGCCTTTGTGTACTTCCAGACTATCCTCTACAACTATAGCAAATTTCATAGAGATCAGTTAAGCCGTTTAGGCTACAAACTCTAACAAACATGCATCCATCCATCTAAACTTTCGCATTTATAATGTTAGTATGATGATCTCGCTAAAATGTCCAATATAACGCAGTAACTTATTACTGATTCCATTAGTAATGAACATTTAAAGATGGTAATAACATCCTGTATAAGTTCTATGGTTAACAGAATAGAATGGTTAAGTAATAAACAATAAGGGGCGATAGTAACTCAGAGGGTCCAGCTGCGCGGCGGCGATACGACGATCCGACGCGTTCGTCACCGCACACGTCGTAAAACACACGCCAATGGCTGGATTTGGACCCCAATCAAATCAATATCAAACGTACACGCGTGACATTTAAATTTTATGTTAAAGCCTATAAAGATACAGCTTATATTCCGTTTATGAAATTGCATTTATCCGATGAAATTTGAAGACTTAAAACGATAATATATGCACGATAATTTATATTTACCAATACTTTTTTTAGTAGTTTATGTAATCAGATCTATAGTAATCTATCTTTAGAACGCGCATCTTTGAGTAAACTATCGCACAACAGTTTAGTCTCGCTTTGATTCCTATGAGCTTATATGGAGGTGCGCACACTACTCGATTTTTAGTTCTGCAACTAAACAGTTGAATGGGCTGCGAAACAATCGACAATCGCACAATTGTACGAATTAGTCAAAGGTGTGCGCCCGCTCTTAGGGTGATCCACAGTTCGCAATCACTTGTATTAAAAAATATTTTCTAATAACTTCTTACAGACTGGGTAATCAACAAGGCGCAGCCCAGGCATTGCAAACTCTGATATTTCATAAGGCGAGTTAAATGTAAGTTACCTTTATTTTCTTATTACCAGTTAACGGGGGCGCGCTATCGGCCGCGGGGGCTCCAAAGCGCATTTAAACTCGATTTATACTTTCGATTACAGGCCGCCGGCCGGTGGATGAATAAAAAACAAATGAGCCGGGAATTTGTTGGTGCTCTCTGAAGATGCTGATAATTTAGTATAGATACACCCTTAATATAATGCATATTTTATAGCATTATCAAATTTCATTCAGACTTAGGCATGAACGGAAGTAGATGAAAATTTGTAATGATTATTTTATATATTCAAAAGACAAAATAGCTTAAGTTATTAAGAAATGTTAATACACCTTATTGAAAATTGTTTATAGCCATGTAAAATTCGGTTTATTTGTTGAAAATGTCTATATCGATTTTTTTTACTGATAATCGAATTTTGTTGAAAATAAATGTTTAAAGAGCTGTAGAATTAAAGTTTTCTGAACTTTACTCATTTTGAATAAAATTGCAAGTCATATCCTTAATATTCTTTCGTCGTCACTTGGAGGCAACCTAAGCTATTATACTAAATGTGTATGCTAGATTTGAACGTAGTATCAAACTCGGAGCATTATTTGTCTGCTGTTATAACTAATTTGTCGTGTTTTCTCGTTACAATAAAGTAGGTAAATTAAATTTTATTTGTTGAATCTGGTTTCGTTGGGTCGCCGGCATTTTAAGCTACGCGGCTACGAAGTTCTACGAAATTCGTCATTGTTCACAAAACAGATTTTGTATATTTTAAATAAAACACATTTAAACATACAAAATAATACATTAAAATCCACTAGTTCAATATAAATTTGGATCTCTATTTATGTTTAAAAAGTTTTCCTTTAAGTATTTATATAAAATGATTATTTAAGCGTGAATTGGAATGAGAAATTTCCGGTGTTGTTCGAAGAAATATATTGCCCAAACACTTGAGAAAAGTTTCTTAACTAAAAATAATCACAGTCATTCAGTGCTCGTAGACTGGCTCGGGCTAAGAAAATCCTCTTAAAACCCGAAGAAAGTTAAAAAATAATTAATGCTTTCGTAAATATTCATACCTTGGCCGGAGTTTAGAGTTAACCCTCTGTTGGAGAACATACGGCACCATATTTTGTAGCTTTTAAGCCGAGAAAGTATACTAATTTTTTTTGCATTTAGAATTTAAGTATTGTAAGTTCGTTTCTCTTTATAATATTAAGGCGTGTAAGTGGTATTTAAAAAAATACCGGAAGTAAACAATCGTAGACAATTAGATATTTGTCAATTACCAAAGTGTTTTTCTGCGTTTTTTTATGTTTTTACAAAAATGTCGTTTAGGCATCATTCGGTTTATAAAGGAATTATACAAAATAATAATTTATTTCTTAAACAATATCAGTTCATCGCGAAATTTCCTCCCGTATGTTCACAAGTGAAGGGTTCGTCGGAACTCCTCCGATTTAATTTAAAATCCGCGCCGTTATCGTCGCTGCTCCATTGTTTTTCTTCTCAGAAATTTTACGGTCAATTTGACGTGCGTCGATTTTTTTTAACGATTAATTTGAATTTAATTAGTTCTGTTTCTTGAATGAAGTCTTGAAATATTAGTATGGAAAGAAAATCACGTTTTGTAGACAATAATTATTCTTTTATTATCTGAAGTGTTTTCCGATTTTAGAATTTCCGTTTTAACGTTTAGTACGCATTTTCGCTGCTGAATAGTGACAGTTAAATTAACTGTAAAAAGTAAAAAGCAATCAGAAAATCTAAAATAATCGCATTTATTACATTCCGATGACAGCTACGCCCCCTACGGTCAGCCAATGTAAACCTTTATTTGACAGTTCAATTAGTAGTGTTGGTTTTACACAGACGACAATTTAAAAAATACAATCAATTACATATCTCGTTTCACAATCATAATATCTAAGTAATATTACAAATGCTAAAGTTTAGATAGATGGATGTTTGTTAGAGTTTGTAGCCTAAACGGACCTCGATGAAATTTGGCGTAGATGTAGAGGATAGTCTGGAAGAACACATAGGCTACTTACTTACTTATTTTTTAATTCCACACGGACGGTGTCGAGGGCGAAAGCTAGTACATAATGTAGTAAACGATATGACATATAGATTGCAAACATTGTAAAGTCAGGATTCGGGTAAGTTGAAGATTCGGTTCACAATGGGGCACATAATAGAGCCAGGAGCCGAGTGGATATATTGCCGCCGATAAAAACGTATCCATCCCGATATGCCTGCACTAAATCACCACTTAATAGTCGAGGAGGCCGTAAATATGTCAACATACGCCAATATCTAAGGATATACAGGGAGATTTTTTCTTCGAACTGCACTCTGTCAGGATTTGTCGCGACGTTACTTTTGTACGGCAATTATCTTAACATCGAACTATATATGACTTACAATGATAAGAACACTACGTATATATGCTGTAACAGTACGGCGTATATTTGTTTTTAAATATCTTTCCCATGTAATGAAGTATTAAAAAAAACTTAATTTTTCATTGTCAATTAAGTGGAAGGCACGAGTCTTTGGTAATACAAAGATGTCTTGAGTGGTATCAATAGATTGGATAGTAAAGTATATTAATTCCTTACACTAGATAATCTATGTTGTGATTTTCAAACCGAAAATAGGCTCCAAGGGGCTACAGTAAGTTTCAGGTGCAATAGCTACAGTAAGTTTTTCCCTGCATTTAAATTAAATGTATCTAATGACTATAATTTACGTCTGATAGATGTTATTTGTCATGTTTTACAATTGTATAATAAACAAATCCATACAAATCAGGCCAAGATCCCGTAGGTTCAACCCTTCGTAGTGTAACAAGAGAATCAGGGTCGACAGTTGGAAACACGTTAATTCTTCAAGCTTAATCTCAAGACTCAAGGCGTTTGTTGTGTATTTGATGACGCAATCAAGGCATATTATTTTAATGCGGAAAGACCGCGGAAGGATAAATGTACGAAGATGTGAAGTTACTAGAAGTGTCATAACAAAAAAATTATAGTAAGAGGCCTAATTATATTAGACATCCGCAATGCCAGGGAAACCGCGGATGCGTTTAGTTTATTGTATTGAAAAATATTTGTTAAGATAGTGCTAAATATGATTCATTTTTATTTCAGTTTCAGACAACTTTTTTGCAGCCTAAGCAATAGTCATAGCTCCTGTAACTTCGCCAATGTTACCTCATCTAGATAATCAATCTTCGGCATTGGTCTTTGGTACAATATTGGGGGCAGTACCGCGAGGCATCGCTTGTACCGGCTAATGCCTTAATCTTGAAACGGTGGACGCTCGCCGATAGATTGTTGGAGATAAGACTAATAGGGATACGAAGAGTAGTTTTATATTTAAAATCTTATTGTAATCAATATTACCATTTACATTACCAACAAACACTTACTTTTCTCCCAGCTATCAAAGTTAATAATTTTCACTAAGTAATCTATAATTTGTAATTTTGTGTTTATGATTACAATAGCTTATACTTTATTAGTTACACAAATGTATTAACAGTTGCATTACTTCCACCACAAATATGTAGAAAACACAAATAAATAAAGCAATTAATTGATTATAGTATTGTAATTGATACTGTTGTTATGTACCAGAGGCATGTCCACAGTTTTCCAACGTCACCAACATCACCTTCAAGGTATCTCCCCAAGCCATAACTCTTAACGGCAGTGCCCCGTCGACGCGCTGAGGAATTATTATTATGCGAATAAATACTCAGAATGTCACGACTAAATGTCTACCCTCTCCTCTCCTCCTCACTTCAGCCCCATCGCAGTAATCCAGGGGTATAGGGGGGAGCCGAGACAAATGCCGTTCGATTCGGTGAAATGCTCCCGTAATAGTTTTAAAGTGGAGACGTTCTAGAGACTGTTTCGTACCTTTTTTCCTTTCGATATTACCATTTGTTTCGTTTTTATGTTTGGAATTACAACACGTGTTCTTTTGTAATGACGTCTGTTATTGAAATTTACGTGTTTCATTACATTTAAGAATTGTATTGTACTATCACATAACAGTTGGATTGTCTTTGTTTATTTGGTTATTATAGATGAACTATACTTACCACTAATGGCTAAATATTGAAACGAATCAAATACTTTGATTTGTCTGATCTGATAGTCCAAATTTGGAAGTAATTTGGAGTTTGTAGTTATCATTTGAAATGCTTTGTCATATGTAAATGGCGTTTCAGTATTCGGCTGTTAGTAATTAATAATTACTATCAGGCGGAATAGGTGTTAATTGATTTTTGAGTTAGAAATTAGATTGAGAATTGTTAAAAATCTTTGATAATTTACACTATTAACAACATTATGAGACATTCCAACGTACAATGGTAAAGAAAGCTAGTATAATAATATTTCATTTGCGAGCTTATTACAAGAAAGTATAACAAAGATAAGGCAGGAGGTCTGGTGAAGGTGTTTCCCTGGTCATTCAATGTAACTTACTTATCTCCCGAGCCATTGCAAATCTTCATGACGCCGCTGCGGGTGTACGAACTACGATTTATCGGATGCGGCATTTAATAAGATTTTATTAGTAAAATATTGGCTTATCATGTAAATATGTTTTGAAATTACTATAGGTCGTATATATACACATTTATCAGAAATGTATAATAATCTATCTGTATATTAAAACCTCATACATGTACAAATAGTCACATTTTTTTTTGATACACTTTTTTGTTATATTTTGTAAAAAGAAATCTAAATGTCTATTGTGGAATTATTAGTATTAATAGGTAGACTTTTCAAGTATTAAGTTATCTTAACCATATTATGTAGTCATGTTTTTTTCTTTTTAAAGAATGCCTTATCCGTGTTATTGTTGGGTGTGTGTCGGTGTGACGAGCCAGCGACTGTAGCGTAACGTCTTGTTTAAATCAAGCGGGAATGATGGCAATAACAGTTAGCAGAGAAGTTACGACTGGAGTCGAGATAATGGCGCGGTTGGGAAGATTTCGCCTAAGTAATTGCTAATTTCGCCGCCGAGTTGCGGCGGGGCTCGATAATTGTTTGTTTTTATATTTAAATATATACACAGAGCAGAGCTTCGCTTTGTTCTTGCCGCGGAACCCTTAATGACTGGCTTTAGAAATGACAGCGCATTTGTCCCCTTTGGAGTAGAACATCTTGGAAGCTGCCATAAGTTAAGGGATTGGAATCTATACAGGAACAGGTAATTTTTAAGCACTATAAATCATTTTATGGCTTTCAAATTGTCAAATAACGTTATATTAGTATATCTTAATAAATAATATAAGTTTTATAAAACGTAAGAACACACGACATGAAGCAGAACAACATACGACACTCCGCGTCCGACGCAACACGCTCACCTAAATTCTCGTATTTTATTTGCCCGTCTGACGACGCCTCACTGCTTTAAATAAACATGTCATGCATGAACTCATGTCACTAACTTAAATACTCTACGTCTTTTTCGTTATTATCGATTTAGTATTTTTATTCATTTTTTTTAAAAAATCAATACGCTTCTAGCGACATCTATTGTGCAGTAGCAGTTATTAATTATGTTTAGTTTTGTAAAATATTTCTAGATGGCGTTAATAGTCTGCCAATCAGCTTATAAGATCATTTTAAAATCAAAAATCTTAAATATGTAATTATAACGTAAATAAATATTTTTTTATTTGTTACTGATTAAATTACGATATTTTACTATCAGTGTAGTTAGTAAACAAAGTAATATTTTTTTATATCCTACAAAGCATTGTCTTCTACTGTCTTAACCTTGGTATTTTAAATGTAACCTGCACAAACATCTCGGCATACAATTGATGTGTCCCACTCCGGAAGCGTATCGCCAAGAATTCCATTAGCTGAACAAGCTCTCAAGCGCTTCACATGTTGGATACAAATAAACAGACCACTCGACAATATTAATGTGAGGCCGCATAAATCGTCGCACATGCTAAACTTAGATAGACACATCGGGACGAACGACAAGTCAGCAGAGCCCTTATCACAGACCGCCCGGTTATTTACGGCCTGGCCTGAGTTATGGCCAATTTACAGCCAGTCATTAAGACCTTAATGGCCTCAAGGTGTCCGGATGAAAAGTTTTCGGATAACTTGGGCCCAGTCAGCTTTCAGCGGTCATGACGCATGGCCCCTCCATCAGTGTCGTGGTAATTTGGAATTAATTAGGACAACCACAGCCCTGCAGTTTAGTAACAGGAATACGTAATTATTAGTTAATGGCTTGAACATTTCAGGGATAAAATCAAGTGTCTCCTTTTTTGGTATAATCAATCACCAATGTTCTGGTGTATGGCATAAAATAGTCTTTTTTTACAGTAGGGGGGTTATTTTTTTCCATATAAAAACAAAACAAAAGTTTAAATTATCGGCAGAAATGGGTTCGGATGTTCGTGCGATCAAATTAACCGGCGTATAATGCATATATTTCTATATACACTTCGAAATTAATATATTATAGTACAGCATTGAATTTTACAAACAAATGAGAGAGAATTAAATTAGTTAAATAAAGCGTAAATACGGCAAAACATGAAAATCAACGCTCAGCGCTAATAACGGCGGGAACAATGGCCGATTCAAAATGGCGACGCGACAAAGCGCCGTTCATTATATTATCTGCTCAATAAAATCGGTGGCGTTCTAAATTTCCCAAAATTTATTTATTTATTGCTTTTATAATACGTCCGAGTATATATCACGGCGCTGTCATACTGCCGGGCGATAATGCAAAATTTGCGGCTAGCGAATGACGTGGAGTCGATCTCGAAGCAAAATGTTTTCCAACAGATGTCTTTTTGAAATCTAGTCTAAATTTAACTCTTGATTTAAACCTGAAAGATAACAGAGGTTTAATCTGGTTGCTTACCATGCTGGTTGAATTAAATGCTAGATTTACTAATAAATTTACTAATTAGGCAATTACATGAACTTCAACCATGACAAATATTATACAATATACTTTTTGGGATTTCATTACTAATGTATTTAGTGCCAATTATCTGTTATGTATTAAAGTTGATGGATTTTTATGTACCAGGTTATCGGGGGTTAAATATTTAGAGTGAGAAGTCTCCACAGTTTCCGTGCGCGTCAGCATCGAAGTGGTAGTAACGCGTGGCGTCACAATAATTCTCCTATATGACAATGCTTTAATGCGCGTTTGATTCATCCTCGGCCGTTCACAAATGAGGTTATCATTTGCAGCGATGTTATAATGAATTTCGCTATTGTCGAGCGGCGCCGAGTGCTGAGCTTGTCGCCGCGGACACTTTATAGCTTTAACGATTCACGTTTAAAGCGTTAACGATGATATCGGGTGTTTGACGCTGTAAGAGGTCTATTGTACTATTTTCTAATGACATCGTGTTTTGCTTTTGTATTCTTTCGCGCATTAGATCGACTCTTTCTCGCTTGGTAACATTCAACGCAAGAGGGTGAATCTCTTTATACAGTTTAAAAGGCAAAGGATAACGCAAAAGACTGAAATAAGAAAGGAAAAATTACATTTGTACGTACTTTTAGACAACTTATTTAAATGATACTGTCGCTTTAAACTCAGAGCAACACTTCTCGTCAGGACTCAGGATGCGCGCCAATATCCATCCTTCTAGTGACATTGACAGCTGTCAGCTAGGGACGTGACGTTTATGCAGATAATCTAGAGTTGCGCCAATTCTACAGCACGGTACTAATTTTGTTCTTAACAGTACTAAGATTTTTACAATTATTTGAAGCTAAGCCAAGATAGCTAAATAAACAATTAACAGTTGTCTAATCCTTGATTAACAGTTTTTTGTTTTATTGTGGCTCTAAACGTAAAAGTAAAAAGCGAAAAAAAGGGATGAATTAACAAACATCGACAAAGCGTTCAAAAATAATTCAACTGCGTAAGTTAATTCGGAATAATTAATTTACATTTCACAAGCCGTTAAGTCTCGTTGTTAACGACAATTAATATGCAACAAAAAACAATCACGCCGCCGTGGAAATTTCCATTCGAATAAAAGTCAATTACAGTCGCACACAACGGTTTTAAAATATCAAAAACAGCGTAAGCTTTTCGTTCTAGGCATAATTATGAAAATAATTACCGGCGGACAGACAAACGGGTATTTACGACCGCAATCAAACACAGTTGCACATTAAACGCGATTCATTATCAACAAAAATGAGTTTATATTTATTTGCGAGCGCGACTGTACCGCACACGTCACGAGCGGCTCTGCGCGTGTATCTGTCATTTGCCACAAAAACTAGATAAAACAGCCTGAAGTCGGTTTGCACTTTTTTACTATTTTTTTCAAATTCCAACATAAATTATACCAACATAAGTTAAAAGGTGAATACCCTACATGTAATAATTTCTCTTACGACGTCCAATAATTTACAGAAGACAAAAGAAAATAATTCAAATGAGAAAATAAAAACAGAAATCGTTCATTAATTATCATTAATTGTTGTTTTACTGACCCTACTTCGGTGTTAAACAAACAATCATCTTGTGACGGTAGGTCTGTGCGTGCGTGCGGGGTGCGGGCGCGGTGCGGGCTCGGTGCGTGTGCGGTGCGGCCGATGTGCGGGTGATGAGAGATTCATTCTCTCGATGACGAATTGTTCAACCGGGATCTCACGCCGTCTGTACGTAAACACTGCTGACTATAAAATAGGGCGACCATGTGATAATCTGCATGGAATAAAAAATAATTTTTTTATTTCAAAATACTATTGAGAAAACAAATTTTACAATAGAACGATTTTAAAGTTATTGATGTTATCGTCTTCTGTTAATTAATTACTTACTTAATTATTACAATGTATTTTTTACCTTTACTATCCTTTAATGTCTCAACATTACGCAAATTAAGTTTTAGGTTCTTGCCCAATCTTTGACAAATTGATTTATATTTTTTCCATTTAGGCTATAGTTAAGTAACAGCACAATTTTTCGTTTTTTACGTGAAATTATGAATAACCCGACAATTACCCGACAATTCATAGTATCGTGGTCACCGTAGGAGCGCGCACGTTTCTTGATTTAAGGCTCGTAACAAAATATGTACTGTTTTACGGCGAACCAACGACGGATTTATACGGACCAGCAGTCAGCCGGGCGTATTGTCGGCGCATAGCTCTTTACCACCCCAAATATTTACACTAATCTCGCTCCACACCAATATTGCTTTATGGGCAATATCGCCTCTGACTCATAACTCGATTACTTATGTTATGATAATGCTCAGTTTCTTGAATTATAAGAGATCGCTCGTAAATTGTCGAATTTGTTTGGATCGGTCGCGGCCGATGGGTTTTATAATTTTCTCCAATCGTTCGCGATGACGGCTCAGCCGATAACTGTCGAAGACGAGTTATAGCTCTGAGCGAGATTTCTTACGTTTGCGGCAACAATTGATGTATAGCTATCGAATACAATCGTTAGTCCGAACGATCTAGAAGATATAGAGTTAATCTTAGTTCGTGTGAATTATGAAGATGGTATTCTGCATTTATAAACAGCGGCAGATCGGAATTTGTACGTTTGTTTTATATTCGAATTCTACGTTTGAAATTATTGTACATTTCTTGTTGGTCTTGATATGAATTCTTACTAATGTAGACAAATATCAAGACTACTGGGGGAATTTTACTATATTCATCAGATCTGAAATAAATGTTTAAATCTTAGTTTGATGATAGCCAAACAAAATCTAACAGATCGAAATGCTATTAATAAATTACTGTTTAATCCTATTCATATCCTTAGCAGAAACAGTCGTAATTAATTCAATGCTACAATACAAATGTCGCTAGTGTGGAAACAAAACAAAAGTGCAGGTAAGATAACATTAAGGGGAATAATTCTAAGCAGTAGAGCCAGCTAAAAACGTCCCCGGCCGACTAAATTCAAACCCCCACGCCCCGCGCACCCCGCGCACCCCGCACACCCCGCGCACCCCGTGCACCCCCGCAGCGCACACTTTACACGCTGAATTTAATATCCGTAGTAGTTGTTGTGCTTAAACCTCTTATAATTCTGGCGGACACCGCACGCCGCTCGTAAAGAGGCACCACGCTTGCAGTTTTTGTGTCCAGAGCTTGTGGTCACCGCATAGTTAAGGGGAAGCCTCTCTTTTACATTTTAAACTTCCTTCATATTAAAATGTAAGGATTCTTTTATCGTCATTTGTTTATTTCTAAAGTCAATTACAATGTCAACTTTGCTGTCAAAACACTCGATTTTACAACATTTAGAAACCAATTTAAATTAAATTCAAATAATAGATAAGTTTTGTATAAACTTGTTTATGTAAATGTTTGGAAAGGGTATAAGGCGTGAACGCTTTAAGACGTGATAGCTTCTATGTATATCATTTATAAACAGTATATAGCAAGCAGCATGGCCTTAAGTTGCGAGCAGGTATTTAGCCCAGTATTTATAGAGGTGCGCTAAAGAGTGAGCCGGCTTCCGATCTCGGCTGCTGATATTACTGAATGTTAATACGAGCATTGTCCCACTACGACACTGTAACACTGCCCACACTAAACATTGTACAGGATTTAACATATTTAAGATACTAACTTTGCTTTTAGAAATAATTTGGAATGTATAGTTAAAGTGAAATTTTATTACATGTGCTTTGTGACAGCTTAGGGAGCTACCAACTTTAGAAATTTTCTTAAACTAAATGCTCGGTAAAAACTCGATGGTTTTTAAATCCAAGATATTTGGTTAGATGTATAAAATTCATCTAAATCTATAGTAATATTATAATGAAGAAATATTTGTATTTTTTGGATTTTTTGTATGTATTGAAACTCAAAAACTATTGCGTCAATTTAAAAAATTCTTTCACCATTAAAAGCTACGTTATCTCTGAGTATAGGCTACATCTTTTTATTTTAACATGGACGAAGTCACAAGCAACAGCTAGTCTACCAACAAATCACTTCCTAGTTCCTTGTGGAAATAAAAATTAATAAATATACGAGTATATTTCAATATGAAAATACTAGTAATTTCATCTTTAAAATATGTGAACATGTTGAGTTTTAATGCTAAAACTATACTAGTCTATTAGAGATTGGACTTTTACTATAAGCGTGAACTCTTCGGTACCATATTTCGGCACAGCTTAGTCCGGTGGCTGCATCCTGCAGGTCCGAGCCCGCATTGTCTCTGATGTACGCGACCGAGCCCAGCGTCGTAAACATCGCCCCGCAAAGACCTGCACCACGACGTAAGTACGGTCAGCAAATGCACATACAATATTCAGAGACATAAACCGTGTACTTATAAGTTTACGAAAGTGTTCAATAATTCGGATGTATGCTTAGAAGGCCTAGTCGCCTCTTAGGGTAGGCTCCGAGTCCCTTAGTGGAGGACTTACTCGTATAGTGAGCTGGTGATGATGATGATGATGCTTCGAAGAATTATCATGTTACCTCAAATTAAAACCCAAATAATATGTATATTTGTTAACGCATATATTACGCTACTCTTTAAGATGTGTTGTCGATCATCCATGATAGTTTCAATATCATACCTAGTAAACTTGTGTGGCACAAAAACGTTTTTGTAGACTGTACTTTAAACTCTACCATTGGTGACATTAAAAAGGTAGAAAGGTAAATGTCTCTAGTAAACCATTATTTAAACTGTTTAGTATCCTATGTAGTTTGTTATATTAAGCGCAAAGTATTTAATTTTTTTTTTCACTTTAGTTCCGTTGAGTGATAAATATCAACGTGTAAGTTATCTAAGAGCGGACGCACACCTTTGACTAAACTATCGCAACTGTGTGCGATTCTCGCTTGTTTCGCAGCAAATTCAACTGTTTAGTTCCACAACTAAAAATGGAGTAGCGTGCGAAAGTCCATGTAAGCTCAAAGGAGTGAAAGCTAGACTAAATGCACTCAAAATTCAAAAGTTCAAGGTCACCAGTACATTGCATTTTAACAGTAACTTCTTCTTCTACTTCTGGTGGATCACAATTTTTTAATGCTAATACTATTTTAAAACTAATAAGCAGGTACTGTTGGTAGCAACACTTTTAACGACAGACTGGCCAAAGTCCACAAAAGCCAAAATGATTACATAGAAAAACGCGAGAAACGCTTAAAATAGGGGGTCGAATGCCGCTGGGGGAGGGAGGGGTGGAAATGCAAATATGAAATATGAAAATGAAGATGGCATGTAATAAAAGTGATATACTGGGCTCCGTAGAGCCATTCCGAGTCGGGGTAGCCGTGTCTCGTCAGTTTTATGCCGGGCCGTCTATCATCGGCCTGACAGTCTTCATGGTCGCCTCCTTGAGTGGGGGGTGCGCCGGTGGGGGTCGAGGGGGTCAGTGGGGGGTGCACCCCAGATTTATTATTGCGATGTTGACGCGCGATGTTTTATATTCGGGTTTGCCAGCCGTATGGACAGGCATGCGGTCTCGCAAGTTTTGGACACTGTTTTTATTATAAGTTAATAGTTTTATTCTTTATTATTGTTTTTAATTTACTATTATCAATTTATTATCCACACCATCCCTAGAGATAGACTAGCAGTTTAAATAATGACCACAACATAAACGCCTATAATCGATTTGTTAATTTGTAAATCGAACAAAAACCTCCTAATTGATGTGACGTTTCATTGAATCGTATCGTTTATTTGTTCAGCAGACAGTCTTGTGTATGGAGTAAGACATTGACGAAGGCGGTACACAACATCGCATTACAAAGACACCAAATAATACCTTCGAGGACACACGTCCGCGAACAATGCCCAAATTAATTACCTCACGCCCAAAGCGATCGCAGATGGAACATGCGAAACGAAACGACAAAAACCCATGGTAGGGGCGGACGCGTTATTTATAGCGGGTTAAATTATAAGCTTACAGCGAGAGCGATTTGTGTTTAAAGAAATTATACAATTGCTTCTATAAATGGTTCTAGATATGAGATAGATCACGTGACCAAATTCTATTATACCATCAAAGAATATAAAATATGGTGACATTACAGATATTGTGTGCTGGATTATGTACGCGGTATCCAGAAGGTTACGTGATTATTAAAAACTAAAGTATAGTTTGATGACTATCGTCCATATATGCACACATTTGACGATTCCCTCCGCAATATTATAACTTCGATTTAACCCCATGCCGTCCGTCTGTATGTATACGTTGTATGCGCAAGCAACAAAATTATAAAAGGGTAAATAAAACAGAAAGCTTACACAAGTCATAAATTTGATTTATAGAGATTAAAAAAGGCGCTTTAGAAACGGCTCGAACGAAAATTTTCGGTGGGACGAATCGGGAGATGAAGAGTATGGTTGGAAAAAAAATCTTAATTTAATTACAACACATTGTTTTCTTTAACAATCACAATCTTAATTCAAATAAGTTAGATGTGGAAGTGATATTTTAAAGTCATGAAACAATTTGAATTGTTACTTTTTTTTAAGATTAATTTCAAAGATAATCTCAACTATACGAGTAACATAGTACAACATGAAAATGTTGTATAATAAGATTCTGGCAACATTCAAGTTCCGATGTATTATGAAATTGTAGAGTATTAATGAAATAATACTTTCTTTGCCGACGCTCCTCACGTCAGCGGCGTGTCGATGGCGGCGTCACTGGGGGAGGCGTAAGAAAATTTACAGGCACCGCCGTATTTCACCGCGCTTTTTCTGCTAATCTACCCTCTTAATGCGTCGCATTGTTTACCTGCTGACCCTACCCTGCCTTATTTTAATGGGCGATTATTCGCGCTTGCCGTTTCCCTGTTTCAACTTAGATTTTAATGAAGATTCTGCTTACGTGAGTATGGCTAATGTAAACAAACTTGCTTTAGCACGGTCAATACTTATATATTTGTTTATTTGTATACGGTTTTATAACAAAGTTTGGGCTTCTCATTATTTTAAGGAGGGCAAATTTTAAATTCCTTGATTATGGTTTGTTTGTTTTTGTATTATCGTGCTAAGTGCAGATACGAAAAGTATAATTTTAGTGATTGATGTGAATTTAAGGCCTTACCTGCAAGATAATGAAAATTTGAATCATAGCTTACCGAAATTTACTATTAAAAGTATTTTCAATAACAGACTCAACGTGAATTGAAACTGGGATGGTGTAACTTCGATTGATATAGCTCATATTGTGTTTTTTTTTTGTTAGGTTTTAAATGCTACGAGTTAATTAATTTCAATACAATATTATCACTGGTATGTACCATATCTAAAACATAATAAATAACCAATTCATCGGAAAAATCACTCTACAGTATTTGAAAGACATGAACGTATTTTTCCAATCGAATAGCAATCTAAAATGCCTGAGACTGACCGCTTGCGCTGGAGGAGGGGGTAAAAGGGGGATGTCAGTGCCTGTCAAAGGTTCCTGAAGGAACACTCTGTGAGGCTTCTATCTAGACGTGTAAGGCGCAAGTATAAAATATTTCTTAGTTCAGTAATAATACAAAATAAATAAAATAGAAAAAAAATCTATATCATTATGTTGCACTTCGTGCGAAAGCTTGGATGGATAGATGTTTGTTGCTAGGTGACTCCAAAACGATTTCATGGATCTCGATGAAATTTGGCACTGATGTAAAATATACTCTGGAAAAACATTCTACGTACTCAGATTTTTTAAAGAAATTACGAACGAGGAACGATCCGAAAGCACAAAGTTGCCGGTAAAAGCTATGTAGAATAATAGAGTGAAGGATAAAGGCGATGAGCGTATAATTGATACACCAATGGTAATTTAACCCATTTCCTTCAGTTAGAATTTTTCTTATAGTTACTTATATCTTCCCAAAAAATAATAGCAAAATTTCTCGACAATAGGTTACTGCTTGTTTCCTATTCCGACTGTATTGTAGTAAATTCTAAAATTTTATTAAACCTTTATAACAATTCAATGCATTTCAAGCGTAAAATTTTATAACATTCATATATTAATAACAAAAAAGTAAAATAGTCGCAACTTGCAAATATGCAAACAAATAATAAAAATTCAGGGCGGAATTGGAAATAGTAATACAAAAGTCTGTTCCTTATGCTTGCAAATGACCTTCATATAGTAGATTCGGCCAATCTATGCGACAGAGTTCAGCTCAGTTTTCGATTTGGCAAGCTCCCGGCAATAGACCGGTACGTATTTTGAACGCGGAAGATACGGCTACGGCACACTTTATGGACCCCGCTTGCATATAATCTTATACTTTGCTCAAATACAATAGGAATTGTAATGAAATTGTCAGTTTTAAGACTTGAAAATTGTAACTAAATTCTATAATAGAAAACAATTATTATTTGGCAACTTTAAAGATTCAATTAAAAAAAAGTTTTATTATTTTAATTATCATAGGAACACTGAAAAAAAACGCAATGTTTCTTGTTACGAATTAAATTTTGATTCTCTAAATTGATGGTAAAATCAAGTAATTATGTTTGCAATTTAATGCTATGTAGTACCAATGCTACTAGTTGGGGTCGCGGCTCTGGTCCGGACGCATCGGGTCCGTAGAATGGATGCCATAGAATTTTACGAGACCCGGCGCACTTCGGTAAGCAGACCCCGTAAATAGTCGCACAAGGATATACAAATACACTAGATGTGGCACACAATCATGTAGATAAGATACTGGATAGGACAAAATACAAGTTTATTTACAATTTTTAGTCTTATTTCAAATTGGTTTGAAAATTGTTGTGGATTTAGTGTAGCGGAGTTTCGCCTTGACAAAAAAGCTTGTCACTTAACTGTAAACAATAAAAAATACCTTAAATAATAAGTCTGAAACTGCTAATATTTTTATTCTATTTGTATTTAATAACATATTTGTTAAGTATAATTTAAGTTTCTACTCCTATAATTTTTAGTACATTAATAATTTCATTAAGTATTTGTCACATCTAGTAATTTAATGCAATGACATCCGCGGTAGTCACATTAATGCAATACATTGTGTTACTATTACAGGGTGAGTTGTAGATTTGTTTTGCTCCGATGGCTGGCGATATGAAAATCAGCTGCAAGTTTCAGACAAGAAGTAAATACACACCGTTTTATTTCATTGAAAGCTTTTGGCTATTACGTTGCAACCTTGTCCCCTAAAACTTCGTTTATTTTCAGTAAGGTTTTATTTGTTCAAAAAGGTAATGGCACATCAACTGTACGTCAACTATTAACGACAAATCTAACTTTTTTATTAATATTAATATTATAAATGCTAAAGTTTAGATGGATGGATGAATATTTGGTATAGTTTGTAGCCTAAACGGCTGGACGGATCTCAATGAATTCCGCATAAATGCGGAGAATAGTCAGGTGCAACACATATGCTACTTATTTCTGTTTTTAATTCCACGCGGACGGAATCACGGGCGAAAGCTAGTAAGTCATAAAATTGATGTTAATGAAACACTAGATAAAGTGTTCAATTTCTAGTTTGTAAGAACACGTAACTTAACAGCGAGGTAAGAAAACATTTTCATTGTGACGTCAATCATGTAATAATAAGATGGGAGGCGTGAGTTAGTCGGTCTCAAGTTTGCCTCAACTTTGTGCAGCTTGACGCGCGCTCCGGCTCTTTTCAAGTCGAGTTATAAGATGGCAGATTGCAGACAGCTGTAGCTGTTAAGGGGAAGCATTCACTTTGATTATTATTACGTTAATTTGTTTCTAGCTTAACTCCAGAACACTAAGGTACATAACCCAGCAGTATAATATTGGGGATAATAAAAGTGATGTATTGAAATGTTAGAAAATACTATAAGAGCTTTTAAAAATATTCTTTAGGTGTGTTAAAAACTACAAATTCCTTGAATTTAAAAGGTTATAAATCATAGTTTATTTTTGTATCCTTTTATTCCCAACATATGTTTTTACTACCAATATTAAATTAGACAAGATAAATTAATTCCATGTTAAATTTTTAGGTTGGGGAAAACTTTCTACTACGTTATTGAAAATTCTTTGTCGAGTGGCTGGCACTTAAGGGCTGCAGTCTAAGACGGACAGCAGGGGGCAGGTAAAGGGGTCAAACGTCATCGATCGCCGGGGTGGCAGGGGCAGCTGGGGGTGGCAAGGGGTCCACTCGACTTTTATCTGCGTCGCAATCATACGGGCCCGGCGTAGCGTGTGATGCGTTGTTTTAACTGGACCCGCCACCTTATCTTGCTTCAACGATTTCTTTGCTATCGCTCTGTACAAGTTCTCTTTATTGTTTTCAGTTGTGTTGATTTTCTTTGTTATGTGTATCAATCATTTCTTGCTTCGAGTTTATAGATAAAGCTAGAAATCTTTTGTACCTATGACTAGATCTACAATATGTAACCTAAGGAGGAGCGATGTTAAGTAAATTATATTTTTCACTATCTGTCACACAATTTATGATGGTTCATTTGTTTTATTCTCTTCCTTTAAAGCGATTCTATTCTTACGTTTTACCTTCGTCAATACTTTTTTTACTCATATTTGGAGCGGGATTATGTTAAAGACGGTGTCTGTAGTTTCATATTAAAACATGCCAGAATCAATAATGTGTTAATTTGCAACTGTCCTGTGTAAATATTTTATGTCTTCAGACTAAATAGTCGTCTACATATTTTGAATGCACGGGACCATTTGAGCACCGTTCAAAGCAAAGAATGTGCAGCACAGTTTGCGTAATAGTGACGATACTGTACATTCAACAGTGGCCTTTATTTGTGAGCATTAGTATCCAAATTAGCGTGAATGATTCTGAGGGATGTTGAACGATTATACCGCCATGTGTACTGTGAGTTAACACCTCATACTTAAGCGGCAATGCAAGTTTAATAGCGGTCACTTTGTGCGGACGCGCGTCGCTCCCAGATGGGGCGGTGGAAAAGTGTTTGAATGATTGCGCGTTTCCATTGTCAGAGGTTCACGGAGATATGTACTAATATTTCTACGTATTAATAAAATTTAGTGTAAACGTAAAACGTTGGTAAAAATTTTAAATAATTCTTAAACTAGGGTAAATTTTGTACCGTTTCATACGTGATCACGTCAAGATATTATGTTTTTGTAATTTTTAGATACTATAAGCAAGAACTTAAAATAAAGAGTTGTATATTGTAGTAGCGATTTCTTTGATCAGAATTGATGTTATTTTATTTATCACGTATCGTATCGTAGAATGGACACGTAGTAATATAGTCACCTGCGAGCTCTAGCGACGGCGGTGGCGAGCATACGGACTGTCTTACACCGGTCCGCCTTTGTACAGCTCGTCCCCGATACCACCTCTGCATATTTCAACCGACTACCGACCGCAGCACGCTTCGTAACGCTATCTTTACATTGACCTGCCAAATTACTCATTCACTTGAACACATAAGTTCCACACCAATTTAAATCGTATCCCCTCGACTTAGAAGTTAAATAGGAATACAAGAGTTGGGTGTATAAGTTGGCAGAGATGGGAAAGCAGAGAGGTGGTCGCGCTTGAAATATTAGCAACTCGGGCCGGCCAGATGTGTGCATTCGGAGACGTCTATGTGCCCGTACGTGAGATGTTTGCGTTTTGATAGTCGCCTTTGAGTGTCCCCTGAGACGGATGAATGCGCCAAAGGGATTTTCTCGTCTTGATTTGGTGTTGCGGTTATTGTTTTAACGCTCAAAGGATTGTTAATAATCATCAATAGAAGTTTGGAATCGAAGCGTTTTTTTACTAATGACTACTAAAATATAATCGTATTCAGTCTATCAACTATCTGTTTGAGGTTGTGGATTGGTCATGACTTTTTATTACGGGCATTCAAAACGTAGACTAGCAGCCAACATTTCCATGACAGATTAATCATGAGCGTACGAGTGTATGAAAATATAAAAATAAAAAACCATGCAGAATGTAACGATGCGAATAATTAGCGCCGAAAACGCGCAGACAAAAACATAGTATAGTGTCGGTGTCGCAGGGAAACAATGCGGCCAGCAAGAACTATTGTTCTTGAGCGAGCTGTGATGACTAGTCGCGTCGCCAGAGGTCGCGTTCATCAGTTTTTGTCAAGCTGTACTTACATCTGATGTCTCGTTCTATTCGTATACGCTCCATGAAATGTCTGAAGGCCAAGAAACTTAATGGTGTATTTAATTACCATATGTTAATAATAGTCTTTTTAATTATATCAATATTATCTTCGGTGATATTGTACTTTTCACAAGATGAAGTAAAATTAAGCAGTAGCTTTAAGCCAGCTAATATATACACAAGCCAGTTAAATGATCACGATATCGCACTAGACGAGATGTCAATATTTAATCCCCAGTGACCTTCAATTCACATATCCATAGCTGTCACAAAATCAAATATCATGCTAGCTAGTTACATGCCAGTTACTTTAAGACATGCCTTTAGCTGCAGGTTACTTTTAGACGTACCAGTAAATTGCATGCAAGTGTGCTAGCTATAAGCAAGCGCATACTCGTCTAAAAGTGATATTACAAACTCTTCAGTAACCAGTTATTAAGACCTTCTAAAGTCTGTTAAAAAAAAAGAATTCTGTTCCCAGCCAGAGAAACATGAAACTTTAAATTAATCTTAAATAGGAAAGTCCGTTTAGTATTTTCATTTAAAGTTTGAAAAAGGAAGACTGAGCAACCAAGTCCAGTCGGTATGGCTGTCGGCGGTGCAGTCAGCGCAGTTAGGGCGGCCGTCACGCGTCGCTGATAATTCGCACCCGAGCTGAAAATGAACTGCGTATCACCGCTCAGTTTCACGCTTACATACAGGATGCTCTAGAAATAAACACTCTTTAAATATATCACATATTAGAAATAATTTTGGAGCTTTAAAGTTATATTATTAATCTTATTTGTATGATATAAATGTTTGACTAAACACTTTTCAATTACTAACTATATTGAAAAAATTAAATTAAATTAAATAAAACACCTAAATTAGATTACATATTAATCTGCTAATATTACTAAAGTACAATATTACTAATGTATTAGTTGAAAATAATAAATAAGTAGTGAAAAATTCGGAAACATCCTGTACATCGCTCCTTAGCACCCACTAGGCAGGCTCTAGACGGCTTCCGCCATGCGAAAAAATTAAAATAAACAATAGCAACATTCGTCCCATACCCGGGGGCGGTTTGTAATAAAGCTTTTGTCCTAAGATTAGCTTTTAAGAAAGACTTTAATCTCGCCTGTGTCGTTTGTATGGAGCTGCGCTGTGGCTGGCTTGTTAGCTCGCACTGGAAAAGAAGAATTTGTGGCCGTTGTCTACGCGAAGAATTTACACAGAGTGTGTCATATATTTTGCAAGGAATTGTTTTCGGTACGCGAGCCAAGTCTTGTGTTTTTCTAAGTGACCTCGTAATGGACTGGCGCGGGATGGTGCCTTTGAGAGCGATCTGTTAATGTGCAGTTGGAGTTATTGCGATATTTTTTGCTTTGAATTTTAATTTCAGTTTTACTAAACATTAATTAAAAAATAACTTTTCACTCCAAATACGAACTTTAAGTCTATATATGTGAGATCTAGGTGATCAATAAATTGGTTACCATCTGCTCTTACTCTTCACCTTTATATGAGTTAATTTCATCAAGACAGTCTCAAGATTTACTACACCCAGAAAAATACATCTAAAAATTAGTTCACAATAAAAACTTTGAAATCGTAGTATGGCAACGGCAGTGTATAAATCTAACTCCAAGCATTAGGTTAGCTTATCGAGTGTCTGATCGAGCCGAGTACGCTGCGAGCGGCGCGTCGGGCGGCGGCGGGCGAAGGAGCGGCTAAAAGGAATTAATGCAAAACAAAAGTCCTATCTCGATGGCTGGTGGGCGGGAAAAGGCACTAAATTACGAGATGGGCGTCACACCACCGCCATGTATCAATCAGGCCGCTGCAGATTTATGGGACGTTTCGCTTCGGAATCGTTAGCCTCCGCGACGAAAATGTGCTGCTGTTATCCGGACGTCTTTTGCCGGGGGTTTTTTTCACCCCCTGTAACCCCCCGCCCGGTGCCGACGCTCTCTTGTTTGTCGGCGTAATTCTAACGTGGATTACGAGTTCTCCGTGTGATTTGTGTTCGGTTCGCTTTAACGTAATCATGTTTCTGGGCCTTAATTCAAAAATAGAATATACTTTCCGGGCTGTGTTCGGTACATGCATGTTTTCATCAAGACTCCCAACTTATATACAATTTTGGGCATTCCAAAATCTTGTTCCCTGAATCTAAGTAATTACCCGATTATGTTAGTAAATTATTAACGCATATTTTCTATTTACTAACATACAATATTTAAATCTGTAAAGGTTTATTGGTTTAAGTGCTAGCCAACAGACGCACACTTGACGGACGCAAAGCATTCAATAGCTTACTGAAAAGCCATATATCAGTTAATATAGGAAATTTTCACAATGAGAAATAATTTTCAGTATGAGCGACATCGTCGACGCATTGATGGGCGCCTGCTTTGTCGCATTGTGGCGCTGTCGGCCCTCACTCGCAGCGCCGGTAAAGGGAAAAATGCGAATGTGCAGCAACCGTACTCAGGCCAATTTCCTTTTCACGTCCGCGTCAGTACGCGTCAACGCAACGTTTAGCTTTAGTTGATTTAAATTTTAATCGCGTTCTGTTAATTTCATGCAAATGAATTTTGTGCTATACTTTAATAACACTTATCTTTCATCGAAGTCAGTAACCACCAATGTACCTACTGTAATTTAAAAAGACCTGGGCATTTTAAAAATTCCTTTTTAAAGATTTGTACAGAATTTCATAGCCTAATAATGAGCTTAAATATTTTAGCATTTGACTAGCTTGTGTTAACTATAAGACATGTAGATGAATATCTACCGAGGTACAGTCAGCTTACGCATACACGATTGGATCTCGGATCTCGCGAGCGCGTTTCGGCGCACCTGAGCGGTGTTTATGACGCGCGAGTTATGTGCGCGCGTTCAGACGATATTTATTGACGATTGCTCGCTCGAATTTCAACAGGGAATTGTTTCGGTTTCGTAAATTTTGGATCAACATAAAAATACAGTGCGGAAACGAAACGTTATTTTACTGATACGTAGCTAGACATTGATAAGTCAGAATGGTACATTACGTACCTGAAATAGGATATCATTAATTATAGACTTAAAACAGATGTCGTCTTTGCTATTCCTTAAATAATTAAAATCAAATAGGATCTGTATTCATATTCATTAGACTTTGATATCATTCATATTCATTAGAGGTTTTGGTTTGTATAAATGATTGAGAGACAAAATCTATAGGACGTTTTACCTTAAAATTGGGACATGAGTCTTTGGATTGCGTTAACACTCGTTTCAGCATCAAGGAAGATCCTAGCCTCTTTACATTAAGATGTAGTCCGTCCCTCAGTGGCTACAAATAACTCAAGCACGACGCTGTCGCCATTTATTGCCTGCGCGACACCGCACTAATGAAACCTCTTATCGCCGTGACTGTACCTCAGCGCGACGTTTATCTGTCGCACTGTACCACAGACACGCTTATCTCACTGTACTTCAAGTCTAATCAAGATGCGTGTATCTATTTATTTGAATTATTATAATTAAACAAATGTATACACTGACTTCAATGTAACAAAAGAAAATGGTATCTATTTCATTCACGTATACTTGTAACATTTTGATGTCAAAGAATAATCATCATAACACACTACAAGGCGATGTAGACACAATCAAAACGATGCAATTCCACAACACGGACTGACTGACTAAATTGATTATCCTATAATTCAGTCGGCCGATTGACGGGAGTAAACATCTGCCTTTTGCAACATCTACTTTACGACACCAAAGTAAACTGTAACGTAGCAGGTGTAGGACGTTACTTGTATTTTTATAAAATAAAATAAAACAACAATCAAATTAAAAACTCGAGCAAATCGAACTTAAATCATATTTGGTTGTGAGTTAATTTGACTGATGTTGGTAAACAACTATTTAACACAATAAGAGCGTGCGCACACCTTTGACTTAACTATAGCACAACTGTTGTGCGGTTGTTGATTGTTGTTGTGTGTAGCCCATTTAACTGTTTAGTTGTACTACTAAAAATCGAGTAGTGTGCGTACACTACTCGATTTTTAGTAGTACCAAGGTGCGTACCTTCATATAAGCTCATTGGAATCAAAGCGAGACTGAACTGAAAGTACATTTCAACATTTTTGAGGTTATTCTTTACAAATATCGATAAATCCACAAAATACGCACTACGTTCCGAATGCGTACAATTGTTTTGACACGTGTGCGATATACGAGAAATAAACAACACCTGATTGACGTCGGTGTGAAAGCGATTTACTCAAACTCTATTTATAATGTTGTAATAATTCGTAAGGTTTTTTTGTATGTGAATTGTTGGATGCGGTATCTCGTCTTTTGGCGAACACATTATTAACAACGTTTTACTACGTTTGGTGAAAGATTCACAGCGGCAATAGAAATTTAGTGTGAGTTTACACTTCGAATTTAATAGTATTATGTTAGTATCAATGCAGTACACGTCTAGGTTAAATCTTGAAATGCGATTCGAAAAAATTCGATGAGGAAATAAGAATTATCTTTCTTTGCGTACAAAATAAACATAGGAAATTAGTTAAAAATTACTACAATACAACTATGAATAGTAAATAGTGTAATCATACTTAATACTTCATACTAATATTATAAATGCTAAAGTTTAGATGGATGGATGTTTGTTAGAGTTTGTAGTCTAAATGGCTGAACGCATCTCGATGAAATTTGGCATAGACGTAGGGGATAGTCTGGAAGAACACATAGGCGATTCACTTTTGTTTATTTTTTAATTCCACGCGGACGAAGTCGCGGGCGAAATTTGGTATAAAATAATGCCACAGGGTATAATGCTCCCATCAATGAATGTTCAGTTCATATTGACGGTTAAAAACCAAATGGCCTTTGTTATCAAACACACACAAAGCGCATATCAAACCGGAATATCGCAAACCTGTCAAATTACTCAAAATGAAAAATTGACACGGGCAGCGATAGACCTGAACGGGGAGGTATAGCACGAAAATTGGTTCGAAAGTATTTGTTACATTATCTACATGTATTAGATTTGTGCAGCGCCCCTATCGGGAGTATAGTACACTAACAAATCTCTTACAAATTTTGTTACGTTACTTGTGCATTCTCACTTTATTCTAGACTAGCTGTTGCTCGCGACTTCGCCCGCGTGAAATTGAAATACAAAAAAAAACTTGGCCTATGTTACTCACAGATAAATTACCTTTCTAATGGTGAAAGAATTTTTCAAATCGGCTCAGTAGTTTTTACGTGAATCGAATACATACAAAAATATTATACAAAAATGCAAATCTTTCCTCTTTATAATATTAGTATAGAAGTATAGACTAAGAATAAATATTGGTAGGATTCTTAGGATTGGTGCACGGAGTAACTACTAATCTCTTTCAATTATAATGAATACTGTTCAATTATAATAAATATGTTATTCACAGATAAATTACCTTTCTGATGGTGAAAGAATTTTTAAAATCGGCCCAGTAGTTTTTACGTGAATCGAATACATACAAAAATACAAAGTTTTCCTCTTTATAATATTAGTATAGATTAATTGACTACGATTTGATAATCATTACTCTATCAAATTCTTAGATTTTCCGTACACAAACAATATTTTGTCTTGTTTTTTTTTAGCCGGGGGTAGTGTGTGGGCAGTACTTTTAAATGCGAAGTCGAAGGCGTTATGTATTCAATGCGCTCCTACTATAACGCAATTAATTCCAATCTAAGAACAGCTGCGCCACTCTTATTCGATTGATATTTATTTTTAATTTGCGATTTTGCCAAATATTTCATAAATTTAAAGCGGAAATAAAATCTCGACGCATTGTGATAATTATTAAAATAAACAATTAATATGATTAAGAAAATAATATCTTTTAACTTAAACATTACTTAGAAATGTAGCTTTAACCTAATATGAATATAAATAGTTTTTACCTTTTTAATGTTAGCATAGTTAACTATAGACGAATATTTTCTGGAAATAATATAAATTGCTTCGTAATAAAACTAAATGAAACAAATGATTATTTCTGTGGTTTTCGTTGGAAGTTTGTATCACGCAAATATTTACAGCAGATTAAAACGAGTTATAATGCATAGACAAGGCGTGACCAAATATAATAACTCTATCAGACGCGACGCGCCCAGGAATGTCTAGACATGTTCGATGTAAGGTTACGTTCATCTTACATTAAATACTTAATAGGTACAACTTCAATAACCTTTGATATCACTAGTAATTATTTATTTTTTTGCTCTATAAAATTTATATCATACTAGTTATCCGGCCCGGCTTCTGGGTGGCAAAGTATAAACGTTTCATGTTAACATATCTATCATGCTAATATAATAGATACAAAAGTTCAGATGGATGGATGTTTGTTAGAGTTTATAGTCTAAACGGCTGAACGGATCTAGATGAAGTTTTGGCATAGATAAAGAACATAGTCCGGAAGAACACATAGCGTACTTTTCTTTTTTCTTTAATTCCATGCGGACGGAGTCGCAGGCAAAAGCTAGTAAGTAATGTTAAGAAAATGTTTATTGTAATACTTTTAAAATAAATAAAATATTGGTTTTCTTTTTTTTCAATGGATCACAAAGTCAAAATAATTTAGATTTTCAGACGTAAATCGAAATTTAAAACCACATAGCGAAAATACGTTACCATGACACAGCCTTAGTCTTAGTCAATAAAAATATTAATCATCTAAACATAATGTAAAACTGCAACCATATACGAAATGGCCCCTGAATTAGAATGTGGGAGTTGCATAATCTGTTAAACTAGAAAGACCTCTTGCGTTGTTGCAATCGCTTCCCCCACATCTTGAAAGTGCTAGAGAGGCAAAACTCGATTAATTTAGTGACCGGTAATTAAATCTGCCTCCCCGGGAAGGCGGTGGACTTCGGACATAATAGTCTAACTTGCTGACACATGTATTTTTGTCTAAAGACTCTTGGACATAGAAATAAATAGAGCTGCACTATATAAAAAAGATTTTAACCGACTCTATTTATTTTTTACTCCTTAAATGGTTTATTTGATAAGAAACAAATCTAGTCATCTATAAGTCTAATTAGTTATGCTACTAAAAGTGAAATTCTACGGGGTAAAAGTATGAAACTTTACTTCATTAATCTTCTTTACAAGCGTTTAATGTATTGCTAATTTGGTATTAAGACAAGTTTCCATGTATGTGAATCACAGTCGGTAACATTTATTTATGTTTGTTTGGAAAGATTTCAAGTCGATGAGCTCATTTAGTGTGCATGCCATAGATGGGAATGACGCTTATGTGAAGATTTAATTTCACTTTAGAAAATGAAAGGAAACACTCAATTTATAATCTGCACAATTTAGGAATTTAGGAATACACGACTGTATAAGCAACCTTAAATGAAGTTAAAAATCAAACAAATTTCATTGAAATTTTAAGTAATAAAATCTTATTTGACGGTCTTGATATTTTCAGATATTTTTAACAGGACTTACAACCTTTTGACAGGCGTTTTTAAAACCACTATAAGTGAAAGATTGACAGCCATTTTCGAACATCCATATGATAAATGCAAATTGTTTCTATTCCCTACGAAAAAACTGGCCGAACGTCCATCTAAATTACCGGAGTCAGTGGAAAATATTTATGTATTCATTCAGAGCTGTCATCGACGTCTCAACTATGCCTCATCAATGCAAACAGATTTTGGCTTTTATTTATTTTTGATAAAAAAAAACACAAAAGCGCTTCCAGCTATCAATAAAGCAATTAAAAATAGGCCATGTCATCCTCGGTCCTCGGGTAACTTGATTCGTTCAATCTGCAAAGGATGGTTTTATTTAAATGGATCGAGTTCATCTCTCGCTCGATATGTATGTTTTATTATTTTTTGTAATAATAACGCATTGTACGAAGTTCAAATTATAAGTACGTTATTGGGATAAAGCATTTTGTTGCACGATGACCGTTCATCACACAGTACAATAAAGTTTTCATTACGATACCAGATACGTCATTGATAATTCAAATTATTACATCATCATTGTAAGCTTGTTAGATTATTGTTGAACATTGGTGTTCCTAGTGCCTTTTAAAATATGCGTCTCTTCGGTTTCCGCATTCAGTGATATTCTTCCTACCTTACAAGAAGCTTACCCGAACAACTGTATAGAAGACTGCTAAACCGCACTTCTAGTCACTATCAATGTATTATACAAAAAAGAGCAATACTAAAAAATACCACACAACGGTGTGACAGACGGTCGTTCAGCCGCGAGCGTGAATTGTCAATGTTAATCTGGAAAAAGCATGTTCACCGTCGAGGTTTTAGAGGTGGGATAAATAAAAAGAGCTTTCCGTCAGTTATATTTTAAGCTGTCAAGCTTTCTCTATCGACGGACGCAATCGGAGCGCTTTTCATAGTGGGACGTTCCACTAGATTACGATAAAACATTTTAAAATGTTGCCGTAATAAACTGCGACGGTTCGCGACGGCCACGTGACGTTAAATGGCCTTTGGGAATGTTTCTGAACTCAAAATTCGTACATTTATAGACATTTTTAAATGATGCTAAAAAACAAGCTGTATGTAAATTATGCTATCTACAATATTAGTAACTATTTTGATTTAATATTTATCACATATACTTATAAGTGACTAGCTTTTGCTCGCGACTCCGTACGTGTGTTATTAAGAAACAAACAAAAGTAAGTAGCCTAAGTGTTCTATGCCAAATGTTCCGAGATTCGTTCAGTCGTTCATTCATAAACTTCCGCATTTATAATATTAGTAAGAATATTAGTAATTGTCACATGACATCCATTCCTTATCATATACAATGTTGATAACGACGTTTATTCGCGGAATTCTTCGTCATTAACCTGAATTAGATTTTTAATAGTTACTTATAATTGATTAATTATCGATACAAATAACTGATATGTATTTGTTTTCTACATCAGTGTCGCAGACCCCTTGCGAGGACCATAATGAATTGGACAGTCGGCTACCGCCAGCGGCGGACATGCGCCGCGCAACGCCGGGGGCACTACGTTGTATGATTTCCTTTGAACTCGGTTGCACGCTCTGATTCGATTACCCTTGACATTGCGTTTGCGACCATAATTGATTTATTTTGACTATTTAATTGTTTTTTTTATTAAAGTTTACGGTTAGTTAGTAGGTAGTATTCACAAAGCAATAATAACAGGCTAGTCAATAATTACTGAAAACCATCATTTTAAATACAATTTCAACCATATTAAAATTATTAGTAACCTTTAAGTTATTTGCAAGAAATGAAATTATAAAGTACAAAAAAAAGAAGCCACAGAATTAATAACACATAGCAATTCTGCGATCTCGCATCCATATCAAACGTATGACGATTACAATTTATGTTTAAGACAACAGCAGTAATGGAGGCAGTAGACAAAAGAAACCAGCGACAGAACAAACGCAAAGCAACACAAAGTAAAACAATAATTACGGGAGTCACCTCGGGCGGTGCGGGATACCTCTCAGAGTAACCTTTGTAATAAAAAGATTTATTTTTTATTCAATTAGTGAGTTAATACGGAATCGTCTACCTCACGTATTCTTTGATACGTTACATGCTGTTGCAAAGCTCTTTGTATTTCATAATGTTTTGATCTTTTTATAATGATTTTGTTAGGATTGTGATAGTAATGTATGTTAATATGGGAATAAAGGAAAGAAATCTCTTTTCGATGAGACACACAAGGACTAAAGGAGTTGTAATTGTAGAAAAATAGCTAAATTATATTTATATTACTTCTGAGAACTTATTCATTTAGGAAGAAAATTATACTTAAAGTCAAATATGTTAAAATTTAAAATATCGTTAAGTTATTTTAAATAAACGCAGGTATAATATTTGATGGTGTACACGCGGCAGATTCAATTAACGCAAGAATTAAAGGAGAGTAAAATTAAAGATCAAAAATGTGTGTTAGCATAAGGTTAGAGCGCAAATGATTGTGCTGACATCTCATTAGCTTAGCGGGAACCGCGCGCCCGCGGCACTATTCTGTACCGGTGCAAGTCATAAGAGAACTCCGTAAGAGATTCACCCACACATATTATCGTTCGTTGTAGATTAAAATCGTATGTAATCACTTGTAAGATCTTTGTTTTTGTCATCGAAATACAATTCCAAAGTTTACATTTTAGCAAAAAGTATTTATTTTTCAGTCATCCTTTCCTATCGGATGATATATACTCCATATGCGTGGAACTTAAATGAAAACAAAAGAACGTAGCCTATGTGTTCTTCCAAACTATGCTCTACATCTATGACAAATTTTATCGAGATCCGTTCAGTCTTTTAGGCGGTAAACTCTAACATACATCCATTCATCTCAACTTTCACATATAAAACATTAATTACTTTTCCACTTTAATTTAAAAATCGCTTTCACTGTACACTTGGGCCACACTATAAGGTAGGACGCAGCACATATCTGTATTTTTGCCGATCAAAGGAGCGTTGCGGCTGACGTGCTTTTGAACCGATAATCAAATTAGCAATGCTTCCTTTTTGAACAAAAATGTGTCTATCAGAGCCGCTACCGCTGCTGGGGCGCTTTGTGCTGCTCACTCATTACCTTTGCTGGAATTGATTTTAATCATAGAATATCATAAAGATTATCTATCTATAAAATATTATACTTTAAACAAAAGTATTAAATGATCGTCTACGTCTGCGTTCACTTATTAAAATAATCACGTGATTCTTTAGTAAATTTGCTTTATTTATTTTATCCGTAGTATTTTTGAGAGTGTTTGATCAAGTTTGTAATATGTAACTAAATCAAATGTAAATAATAATTTATATTCAAGCAGTGTCGCCTAACCGCGTCCATAATTTTTGTACGTTCAACCCCAATCACAACCCTCCTTAAGCCCTAAATTTTGTTGCTTTACTGATTTAATGACGTCACATGACGCTCTCTATCGAATGTCAACTCGCATCGTCCTATAACACGATAACAAAACGATTTATCTTCACAATAAATTCAAAGGAAAACAACTCTAATATAGTTAGTAATAAAGATTAAAATCTCGTGACAAGAGAATGTCGTTTCCAAGGAACTTTCGTTTGTTCTATGCATAGGTTAGATATTTGAGTCACGAATCCATTTTATGACTAATTCCATAACTTTATATGTGAATTCGGGATCAGGTACGCTGGCGGTGTTTACGGAGGCGCTCCTCTATCGGGATCTCAGTAATAGGCCTCGGGGATTTGTCTCAATGGTTCACTGCGATCTATTCGTTAGTCTTTGTAATGATGAACAACTAACTACTAAATGTTGTAACGATGAACAACTATCTACTCACAATATGTTCAACTCACAAGAGAACAAGGTGAACAGATTGCTTAGTACATCTTTAAATGTATAAATCTGGATTTTTTACTCATGGTCGAATCGGTACTACTTTTCGACCATTTAAATGAAAAGTATGTAATTGAGAATGTAATTCTTGTTGATTCAATGCCTTGTACATTGTGTAAGAGAAATGCAAGATATTGTAACGTTTTATTGCATTAAATTAACACGAATTTCGAAGAAACAATACTTTCACAAGTTATTCTTGCAGAAATACAGATAACAGAAACATGTTACCTTTGATGTACCTTTTTATTGTTAAGTTTTAAATTATTGTATTAACTCTGTATAGATCTCAATCCATTTAATCCGGTAAAAGCTACGCGTGCGCACGCCCACCTTGTTCTTACCACTTACCATTTCATTCCGACTGACGCCCGACGACCCTTGACATTAGCTCTCTTGCCAATTGCCCAACTCTGTCGTACATTCGGAGCATTAACGTTTCGATACAGTTACAATCTCTTAAACTATACAGTTTAAAACGAACCTTTCCATTTTATATTGCCCTTCATATTTGCGATCGTTTAATGTGTTTACGAAGTGAGACTGTTGTGAAATGGTTTTTTCTCTCTCTTAAACTATACAGTTTAAAACGAACCTTTCCATTTTATATTGCCCTTCATATTTGCGATCGTTTAATGTGTTTACGAAGTGAGACTGTTGTGAAATGGTTTTTTCTCTCTCTTAAACTTATGACACACACTTATAGGATAGTATATTAAGAAAAAACGACGACAAACTGACGTTTACATCTGTAAAATTAGAGGAACAGGGCTAATTTCCTTGCTGATTTAAAAAAAAGACTACAGATGCCGAGGAGCCTAACATCCACATTCAGAGAAATTAAATGGTTATCTTTTAATGGGTAGCTTTTTCAAACTTAATCTACATTAATAACTATGAGTTTGAGTGTAAGTTATATGGTCTTTATAGAGGTAATCATAGGGAAGGTGATAGTCAATTGTTGGTGTAAATCTTCTTACATATTTTGCTAACAATATAATTTGGATTAAACATATATTTATAAAAACACAAAGTAATAAGCAATGAAAAACAATTACCGCTCGTTGTCGGGTCCCGCGTCCTCGCAAAGACTATCATTGACTGTTTTAATTATAATTAATTGCTTTTTAATTTATCGAAAATGAATTTCCGTCGATTAATAAACCGATGGCTTGTAATTACATTTTATTGTATGTTCGCTTTGTTACTACTTTGTTTCATGTCCGTGGATATTTGCGGTTTAAAATAATAAATTATGGATCATATTGTAATTTTATTGTCAATAATAATAAATGAAATTCGAGAAATTGTGAGAATAAAGACAATGGAAATAAAATCATAATAATTTTAATTTGTATTTAAACTTTTAAGAATTCAACTCCAGTTATCCAGTTCAGTTGGTACACTTACAACCTCGAAATACTTCGAGGCCGTCTGTTTTTTTTTATAATATTAGAGTAAGTTTCGCAAATCTTTTGTACAAAATACTAATCTCATTTCGACATACCGGTACATATTAACGTTCACTCTACAAATGGACTCACATTCCTTTTTTAACTTTGTAGTAAAGATAATTACAGCAATGCCTTTCTTATTATTACGTTATTTTGATTTTTATATGATGGCAATCTTTTAACTAATTTAGTTTGCTATACTATAAGTGTTTAGGAAGGTTAAAATATCATGTTTTTCACATTAACTATTTATTATAATTCCATACCATATAGAAATTTACATAACGAAAAGATAACATATTCGTGTAATATTTTGTAGCGCGTGAAACATTATGATTATCATAAAATTACAATAAAAACGCGCCAAAATACCTTAAGATCATTGGCCCATAGGCATTGGTGTCAATGGCGATCGCGACCGCCATATAAAAGACCATGTGTGTCAGACTTCGTAATGCCACTTTCACAGGAGGGCAGAACAGTAAGAGAACGCAGTAGGCAATGCCCCTGCTATTGTTTAAACTCACACGTCAAGACAGAATAGTACTATAAGTGTTTATATTAGGAAGGTTAAAATATCATGTTTTTCACATTAACTATGTATTATAATTCCATACCATATAGAAATTTACATAACGAAAAGATAACATATTCGTGTAATATTTTGTAGCGCGTGAAACATTATGATTATCATAAAATTACAATAAAAACGCGCCAAAATACCTTAAGATCATTGGCCCATAGGCATTGGTGTCAATGGCGATCGCGACCGCCATATAAAAGACCATGTGTGTCAGACTTCGTAATGCCACTTTCACAGGAGGGCAGAACAGTAAGAGAACAGTAGGCAACGCCCCTGCTATTGTTTAAACTCACACGTCAAGACAGAATAGTACTTATAAGAGTGTTTGTTCCAATAACACCAAAGTGAATTTTGCTACCTTCGTGTGAAAGTATCGTAAGGCACGCGACATGTAGACTCATCAATTGACATGTCATTGACAATGTTTATGTCATTCACAAGAATTTCATTAACATAACGTATGTCATACATACAAAACAACGTGTTGATATTTATCTTTATTTAGTAATAATGTTGTTTTATCCGTAAATAAATATTGAAGTAACTATAACAAATATAAACAGCTGGTGCCAAAAAGTTTAATTAATAAAAAAAAAAACAGCGCACTATCGACACGTCCCCACTGAGGATTCGGAGCCTACCCAAATTAAGGGGTGACAAAGCGTTAGTCAACCATGCTGGCCCAGTGCATTTTGGTTGACCTCACAAATATATTTAAATTCTTTCTGATAGTTATTTTCTATATTGATACATTTCGCCATATGACTTTGATATTATAATTTATAGTTATGTAAAACAAATTGTGGTCCAGTTAACCGAACACGTAGTATATGGTGTCATGATGACGCTGTCTTGCTCAATACTAAAGAGGGTAATGCGTTTTACTGGCATTGTGAAAGATCAGTAACACGTTATACTGCCATATTACCCAATTAAAAAAGATATACTTGAGGTCGTAGGTAACTTAAACTTAGTCGCTTTTGATAACTCCTATTATTTGCTGTATGTTTGGAAATTCATCTTCATCACCAGCGGTATTTCCAAACCAATATGACTTAGGGTCCTTCAAGAAGCGAGCCTATCATTTCCTTAAAGGCCGGCAACGCATCTGTGGTTCCTCTGGTGTTACGCATGTCCATGGGCGTCGTTGACCACCTCGGTGTTCTCGCCGCTCGTTTGCCCTCTTTTATTATAAAAAAAAACAGCACACTATCGACAGGTCCCCACTGAGGATTCGGAGCCTACCCAAATTAAGGGGTGACAAAGCGTTAGTCAACCATGCTTGCCCAGTGCATTTTGGTTGACTTCACAAGTATATTTAAATTTCTTTGCCGATATGTTCGGGTTGCATCACGATGTTTTCCTTCACCATGTAAGAACGTCGGGTAATTTATACATCACATTGGTACATGTCGTCCTGGGTACGACGTTAAACTGCCTAGTCGCCAACCCGCATGCCCAGCGTGGCGACTTAAGGGCACAAACTTCCCAATGACAGGAAACAGAATGCCACGGCCCCCAGTACCCGGCAGCTCTATTATTCCTGGCCAAGGTGGCGGTCATGGTAACGGTAGGGCAGGGGGTGCGAAGAATCCCCGGTCGGCAGGCCACCATAAACAACTGACCATTGGCACGTTTAACACCCGGACTTTGAGGCGAGATGAGGATGTGGAGGAGCTGGAAGTAGAACTGAGGTCCATCAAATGGCATATCCTTGGACTTTCGGAGGTCCGTAGAGAGGGCGAGGACACCGTGATCCTTGAGTCTGGAAATCTCTTCTACTACCGCGAAGGAGACCAGCTCTCCCAGGGCGGTGTCGGATTTCTTGTTCACAAAGCCCTCGCTAACAACGTCGTGGAGCTATCGAGTGTGTCGTCGCGGGTTGTGTATCTTGTGCTTAAAATCTCAGAGAGGTACTCACTCAAAGTCGTACAAGTATATGCTCCAACTTCGACACACCCTGATTGTGAGGTCGAGGCTTTATATGAGGACATCTCGAAGGCCATCCATAACACCACCAAGACCTACTTCACCGTTGTAGTAGGGGACTTCAATGCCAAAGTCGGAGTACAAGAACAAAATGAGTCGACAATCGGACGATATGGTTTGGATCGAGAAACCACAGAGGACAAATGCTTGTCAATTTTCTGCAGATGGAGGGCCTCTATTTGATGAACTCGTTCTACAAAAAGAAGCCCCAAAGGAGATGGACATGGCAAAGTGCCGATAAAGTGACACGGAATGAGATCGATTTTATATGAGGACATCTCGAAGGCCATCCATAACACCACCAAGACCTACTTCACCGTTGTAGTAGGGGACTTCAATGCCAAAGTCGGAGTACAAGAACAAAATGAGTCGACAATCGGACGATATGGTTTGGATCGAGAAACCACAGAGGACAAATGCTTGTCAATTTTCTGCAGATGGAGGGCCTCTATTTGATGAACTCGTTCTACAAAAAGAAGCCCCAAAGGAGATGGACATGGCAAAGTGCCGATAAAGTGACACGGAATGAGATCGATTTTATCATGACGGATAGAAAACGAATATTTAGGGATGTCTCAGTGGTCAATAGGTTCAGCACCGGTAGTGACCACCGACTTATTCGAGGCACCCTTGATATCGACATCAGACTTGAAAGGGCCCGATTGATGAGAACGACTCTACGTCCGTCTCTACCCCAAATCATCCGAGCGTCCGAAAAGTTCCAACTGGAACTTCAAAATCGATTTAGTTTGCTGGAAACCACTGCGGACGTGAACGAAGTCGCGGAAAGCATTACGGCGACACTACGTGAAGTTGGCGGAAGATACTTTGGGTCGCAGCGAAAAGGTCGAGAAGCCAAACTGACCCCTGAGACTCTGGCTCTCATGAGGAAGCGGCGAGAAGCCACTCAATCTGCAAGAGCTACAGCAGAGTACGCAACCCTGAATAAGGATGTCCGGAGGATGGTAAGGCGCGACTATCGTAGCTTTAATGCTAAACGCATTGAAGCTGCGATAGAGCGTAATAAAGGCCTTAAAGCCCTCGTACGGACAACTAAAAGTGCTCCTCTGCTTACGCTTAAGCGAGAAGATGGCTCTATAATTACTTCCAAGCCAGAAATCTTGGGTGAGGTAGAAAAGTTTTATGGCAAACTCTACGCATCGCACACTTCTCCACCCACAAGCGCCGCTCGCGCTAGTGACACCCGAGCACCGCTAACTCGGCACTACTCGGATGACGTCCCGGACATCAGCATTGGTGAGATTAGAATAGCCCTAGAAAGGCTTAAGAATGGTAGAGCGCCGGGCGAAGACGGAATTACTACAGAACTGCTAAAATCTGGAGGGGTTATTATCCTGAAGGAGTTACAACGTCTGTTTAATTCCGTCTTACGCAACGGGACTACACCATTGGCGTGGACTGAGAGTCGGGTCGTATTGTTCTTCAAGAAAGGTGATAAAACTTTGTTGAAGAACTATAGACCGATATCTCTCTTGAGCCACGTCTACAAGGTCTTCTCTAGGGTTATAACGAATCGTCTCGCTCGAAGGCTTGATGAATACCAGCCACCGGAACAGGCTGGGTTTCGAAAGGGTTACAATACCGTAGACCATATTCACACCCTCAGGCAGATTATACAAAAGTCTACAGAATATAATCTGCCACTTTGCGTGGCTTTCGTGGACTACGAGAAAGCTTTTGACTCTATCGAGACCTGGTCAGTTCTGGAATCCTTGCAGCGATGCCAGGTAGACTACCGCTATATCGAGATGTTGAGATGTCTGTACGACGCCGCGACGATGACTGTGCAAATTCAGGACAGCCAGTCAAGACCCATCAAGTTGCAGCGGGGAGTCCGACAGGGAGATGTCATATCTCCGAAACTGTTCACCGCTGCACTTGAAGATGTCTTCAAGACGCTGGACTGGAAGATGTGCGGAATCAACGTCAACGGTGAGTACATCTCGCATCTTCGATTTGCCGATGACATAGTCATAGTGGCGGAATCGCTGGAGGATCTCAGTCGTATGCTCAAGGATCTCAACGATGCTTCCCGATGCGTGGGGCTACGGATGAATCTTGACAAGACGAAAGTCATGTTCAATGAGCAAATCGTCCCAAGTCCAGTTACCATCGGAAATGCAGCCATTGAAGTGGTAAAAGACTATGTCTACCTCGGTCAAGCCATCCAGCTTGGTCGGGGTAACTTCAATACGGAGATCGAGAGACGCATACGACTGGGCTGGGCGGCATTTGGGAAATTTCCCTCACCTCGCAAATACCTCAATGCCTGAAGACGAAAGTCTTTAATCAGTGCGTCCTCCCTGCGATGACCTACGGCGCGGAGACTTGGACACTGACAGTGGGTCTGGCTCACAAGTTAAGAGTCGCACAGCGGGCGATGGAGAGAGCTATGCTCGGAGTTTCTCTAAGGGATAAAATCCGGAACGAAGAAATTCGACGGAGAACCAAAGTTGACGACATAGCTCTCAAAATCAGTAGGCTGAAGTGGCAATGGGCCGGTCACATTTGTCGGGCCAGCGACGCCAGGTGGGGGAGGAAAGTCCTCGAATGGAGGCCGCGAAAGGGGACCAGGAGCGTAGGGCGTCCTCCACCCAGGTGGACCGACGACTTAGTGCGCACGGCGGGAAGTCGTTGGATGCAGAAGGCGGAGGACCGCAATCTGTGGAAGGTATTGGGAAAGGCCTATGCCCAGCAGTGGGCACACAAAGGCTGATGATGATGATGATGATGATGATTGGTACATGGCGGGATTCGAACCCAGCACCTGTAGATTACAAGTGCTAAAACCCCTGAGCCACCGACGCTCTTAAAATTCGTAACGCTAATAAAGTTTGGAAATTAATAGTTACATATAGAAACCGTCGCTGGCGCTGTTGTTAATTGCTTGTACGGACCATAATAAACAAGAGAGGGCTCGATCCCCGCCTTGTAATATTTTATAATATTTATAATATTGTAGTATTTTACCATTTTTATGTACATTTATCAGACGTCAATACGGTAAAGGAAAACATGACAATGCAACCTGTACTTGCTTGTGAATAAATTCAGTGTCTGAAATAACCTCGACTGAGCCAACGTGGTTGACTAAAGCCAGTGGGGATCTATAGTGAGCTGGTAATAACGATAATAACAAGTCAAACGACGCTTGTGTTAATTTAAATCTATACTACTCGTATTATAATAAAGCGTAAACACACACTTCTTTGTTGCCTAAGATGTCGGCAATTACAACATATCTTTGAATAATTCTTTTTTTAATAAAAAGCCCTACACTTACGTCATGCTTTAGGCTGTATATTTTCACGCCATTAAACTTAGGGGGTAAATATTTTGGATAAAAACCCTAATGCGGGAAAGAGACCATAAGTTGTTGCCAACATCAAGGAAGCAAGGATGCCATGGTTTGACATCATGTCATGTCATTTTGATATTTGCAATTGATAATTTGACAAATGTAAACAATAAAACGCAATTTTTATAATTTTATGCGGATGAAGTCGCATGGGAACAGCTAGTGAATAGATAAAGTTAAAACAGCAAACCTCATTGCTCCGAGATCCTAACAAAGTACCTTACCTAGAAGTTGGATTGAATATTGAATATTGGTTGAATTTCGACCGAAAGGCGACCACTATTTTTTTTATTTAAATTTGTTAATTTTTTTAAAATGTACGCAAAATATGTTTTTCGAAATTTCATCAAACTCACAAATGACAATATTTGGCACGAGCTTTAAAACTATGAGAATTAATAGATTCAGTTAATTTCAATACGGAACGCATTAAACGTTTTTGTTCAGAATTCATCATTAATGGACAAATTAATATTCTATTGGACAATAATAAAATCAGAATTTATAAAATATCGATAGCAACCGTTATAATCCAATTAATTTATCTATGTCAACGCTACATAGAAAATATAACGTATCAATTTTCAAACAAAATCTATAGAATAACTTACGATAAAGGAACTTATAAAAGAGCATTATATTCCCCACGATTTGTATGTATATTTTAATCGTTTCTTTGTCTGGCTGTACGTCACAGTAGTGCGGGAGTCTGGGAGTGCGGCGGAGTGAGCCCGAGACGCGGGGCGATCGTATATCATGCCGAGACACAGACGGAATCACCGACCTGATAACATCGCTCAAGCGCGCACACAGAGTATCTACTTACAGAGACTACAACACAAAATTCCACGTTTAAGTAAAATCGATATAGATCATTGATTTACACCAAATATAGTGTTTTAATCTATTGCTATACATTTCCGCTTATTATGAGAACAAATCTTAAATTACTTACTTTAGATATTCGATTCAATATGTGGTCATAGAAATAAAGGCATTTATTAGTAGACTTACTTTTCTCACGTAATACCTTACATATTACTTCTTAACTTTAAAGAGTTATTGAAATTTATCGAAAGTTACATAAATTTTACAAAAGTGAGAGAACGATAAACCCACTTTAGACCTTCAACATAGTTCTTTGGTTATGAAATAAAGTAGGGAGTTCTTAAAATTTACTGGGTTTGTTTCTATACAGATTATAAAATGTGATTATTATTCATATATGCATAACGCTGAAGATGTTAAAAATATTTTAACACCAGTCAAAATCATAGACAGTAGACAAAATGTTAATTATAAGCATAATATAGGACACTCAGTTATTTAGTATATTACTAAGCCTTGAATCATAAATTAATGCCTGGACTACTAAGATTATTAAGAATTAAGTATCGTATCACAACGTCTCAAAACGCAAAGATGTTACTATTTAGCGTTATCTCTGTTGGTAGCTGGTCTGTGCTGGTCAACAGTACTGTCGCAATAGAATTGCATAACTACATAATAAACAGCGAGATTTATTACGAGTTCTAAAACTGGAGTGCATAACAAGACGAATCTATACAACTATGAACTGCATACGTTTCTTTTATCTAAAGAACGTACTATTTGGTAATTAGTTACTCTTTAATTCTATCTAATTTTTTACTTATTTTACCTTAACTCTTAACACTTTTAAATTAGGAATTCATTTTCTACACTAAGCTAAATGTAATTTGCATAAATAGTGAATTCGCCACCGTTTTCCGTATATATAATTAACATTTCCGTCTATATGATTATCAGAACCGTGGTAACAATTAACCCGTTCTATCACTTAAGCTATGTGTTACTGTGGAATATAGTCATTATGTTATGAGTTTTGTAGGCGTTAATGTGTTCGTAAGTAGAGCGTAAAATAAAGATGAGATTAAAAACAACAAAAACAACCAAGGAAGTTTTATATGGTTTTGCGATTGTTATACATTGATGAGTGATAACTGTAAGCCTTAGAGCGGGCACACTTTGACTAAACTATCGCACAACTGTTGTGCGATTGTCGATGGTTAGTTGCTCAACTAAAAATCGAGTAGTGTGTGCACCTCCATATAAGGTCATAGGAATAAAAGCGAAAGCGCTGAACAGTTGTGCGATAAATCAGTCAAAAGTGTGCGCGTACTCTTAATAAAAGATAGTAAGTACACGCGTATATTGACGCGTTACTTTAACGTCTATAACAAAATTACGTGGATAACGTATTTGTAAAAATTAATAGATTCTCGTCTATACTAATATAATAAAGCGTAAACGCACACTACTTCGTGGCGTAGGATGTCAGCAATCACAGCATATTTTTGAATAATTCTTCCTTTAAAAAAAAAAAACATACGGACGAATTGAGTACCTCCTTCTTTTGGGAAGTCGGTCAATAAAAAGGCCAACACTTACGACACGCTTTAGAGTATATATTTTCACGCTATTAAACTTGGGGGTAAATAAATCGGAAAAAACCCACATGTGGAAAAGGGATCATAAACTACAAGCTGTCAACGTTATGGATGCCAGGTTATTATGGTAACGGTAATTTTGACATTTTCAATTAAGAATTTGACAAATGTAAACAATAAAATAAAGTTTTTATAATTACACGCGGATGAAGCCGCACGGGAACAGCTAGTTAAAAATAAACCTGTTCGAAAAAGCAATTGCAACGTAAAAGAAGATCAATTTTTAAATTCGTTAACATTATATAGTATTTGATATATTAAAACAAACACTTCCTACTTCTGAATTGCCTTTCGAATTGTATAATGCCTTGAGTTAATGCATTTGAATGCACTAACATCTCCAATCCTTAAGAAGAAGGTAATAAGGTATACATTTGCGTAACTATATACATCAATTTGCTCCACTCACGAATGTATCTCAAATTATTGCATACATCGATGATTTGGTATCCATTACAACATATAACCAACATTATCTTGTTTAAAAATGAATATTTTAACTAAAAAAATTGTGTCGAATATTCAAAAATGTGACCTATAATTTATTCCTTTTATGTATTTAATTAGTTATCATAATGTATTTTTATTAACTATTAATTTCTATTTTTATTTGATTAAAAGACGTGTCGTTTTTATTCTTTTCGTGACGTTTATTTTAATCAAAGCATAAATTACACGAATTTTTTTCTATCATAAAATTTTATTTATTGATAACTGATAGCTACTAAACTACTCTGGATTTCGATTAGGGGATCGGTATTGTGTAAGTCTCATGAGATGTTACGTTGATTCTCGTTACCGGATGTACCGCATCCGCGGTCAATCGGACGCAATGGTACCCAAAATATGTGGCAAAACTGTTTTGTAATATCCTTCTACAATACAATTAAAAATGATTAGATAAAATTTAATTAAAGAATGTAGTTCAAAAATTGCTTTGAATTCATAAATCATCAACATTAAAATCACCAATAAAACGAAATATCGATTTTTAAGCTTGTTTTTAAAGCATAGACAAGATATGCTGTCACCTTTCATCAACAAGATATTGATTAAAATAATCATTACAAATGTTTGCAAATTGCAACTGAACTTTTGTATAATTGGTCCGAAAGCGATACAACTAAACGATCCGGTTTACGCACGGGTACTTTCACCTAACATCGCAACAATGCTAATTGAATAAACTCCAGATCAATGATTTGAATAATGAATTAACATGAATTTAATTCAAAACTGTGTATTCGATTTTACAAATATGACTATTCAAAAATATAAAACCAGTGTAAATAAAATCTCTAAAGGTACCGACGTTACACAATGTAACACATTGCGAGCAGTCAAGCATAGTTTGACGGGGAAACAAGCGGGCAAAAAGCCGCGAACGAATGTTACAGTACGTAACGTCAATCAGTGCGCACCTTTATGCGATAGGCAAATACAAAAATTCTCAACATCTTGACTAATTAAATATTTTCTTTGAGATAAACAAACATGCATTTTTAAAACACATAACGTCATCTCACGTCTTTGTGTGCCCATCGAAAAATGTCTACAACATTTTATATGTGGGAATATATTTTAAAAAATGTAAAATATTACGTAAAGCAGGTGAGCGTGCGTTGCAGTTCAGTCTCTGACGTGAGATACTGTAGTAGCACTAAACTGTATCCAATAATTTGGACGACACGATATTACAATTAAAGATTGACAATATTTTTACTATTATAAGAATTGAAAGTACCAAATTTAATCTTCTATGTTTAGACTGTAATCTTTATGTATCTTTATTTATGTTTGTGATAATTATAGAAGTGAACTATTATTAGTGTATTTAAACACTGAGCAATTAGTAAAACAGTTGTCGTGTCGTGCTTGTACAATGTAAACGCACAGCCTCGTATCCCGTCTCGTGTCCATCTCGCCTTTCTCCATGTGCGATGAACCGTGAATGTCATAATCTAATTGCGTTCATACGAGATGTTACTTTAACGAGAACGCAATGATTGCGGGGAACTGGAGCGAGGCAAGTCGGGTGCGCTCGCTAGTTAACACCTTGTGAAACACATATTGTAACATATGTGCTATATTATATTATATTTTGTAATAAACAACTGTATTTATGTTTTATCTTTAATCTGAAACGATCACAAATCGATTTGTAAATGATACGTGGATTTTTTTACACTCTAGTGTTTTGTTTAGTTTAGTATTAGTTCCCTAGTTGTCATAGCTCTTAAACACATCATCTTATTAATCTTACTAATATTATAAATGCGAAAGTTTAGATGGATGGATGTTTGTTAGAGTTTGTAGCCTAAACTGCTGAACGGATCTCGATGAAATTTGGCATAGACGTAGAGGATAGGCTGTAAGAACACATGGGCTACTCACTTTCGTTTTATTTTAATTCCACGCGGACGGAGTCGCGGGCGAAAGCTAGTATTATATACATCTGTAATTCGAGAATTCGTATATTTGTCTCTCATCTATTCTAGTACGTCCGTGAAACTTTTTATTGACATAATTGTACATGTGTTCTCAGGCTACAATCACTGCAACCGGAATCACAACTGGCATTGACGGATCGTAGAAAAATGTAACGATAGAACGGTTAACTTTCACATAGCGTAATATACGTAACTTGGTTAAGCGCTGGTAAAGGTCAAAGTTCGTTGGTAACTATCCCGGTAAATTGAAGTGAAAATAATTTTAAAAACTCAATGGTCAACAGGATTATGTTTTTAAAAAGTCATTATTTCTATAAAATTAAGTACCTAATATATTTCTATTCATTTATCTGTTAAATGATAGTATGTTATCAGCTTTAAAATTATGAATATGTTTTCTAATACCGCTTTCAAAGTAAACGGCTCAGAATATATTGAACTTTTGCACACAGATAAAAGACATCAACGAGAGCGATACTACTGATACACAATAATTGCATTTTCTACTAATTACATACATTTTAACATAAACATAGACGTTATAATAACAATTTATTAATACACAGATACGTAATATGTTCGTGTATAGTTTGTCTCCATATCACCAATTTTTCAAATATAATGATAGAAGTTTTTGTACATCTATTATGGCAGTGTAAACCTACTCTTAAGTCATGAAGTCTGCATTAGAGATGGCATTGCCTTCAGTCGCGTGTCGTCGAACTTTGACATTGTCGTGCGATGATGCCTCGATGGATTTCTATGCTGCGTTTACATTGATGAGAAATTATACTCCAGTAACTAAACTCTAGTAAAATAAAAATAGTAATACTTAAGTAATTAATAGCGTAAGAATTCTAAGAACAATTGTTTTGTAAGTCGAGTACAAATTTTAAAAAAGATGTAACTGATTTTTTATTTTATTACAAAAATATACGACGAAAAAATGTAGAAAATACGTAAAATATATTCACACGACAGTAAAGAAAGAAAGTTTTTCTGTAAATTTAAAGTACAAGGTAAATAAAAGGCATTCAGATAATTCTTTTTATGACTTTCACTTAGTTAAGCTAATCCAGTCAGTCAAGTCACAAACTCCGTCTAAACGGTCACGCTGTGTCAACAATGTCTGTTTACTTTTTACAGAGTACTATTACCACAGAGGTAACAAAATCACTATTAAAGATATTTTCTTTTTACGAAAAATTTCTACGGAATTAATTTACTTGTCCTAAGGAAACAGGAGAGTTATGATAAAACATACTTTTACCTACAAGTATTCTAAATTCTTAAATATTTTCATGCCATTGCATTAAATATGAGAATTTCGCCTAATTAGAAATGAGTAATCTAAGTACTACTGTTTTCTAATACAACTGCAAATATAAAACCAAATCTCTTTAAGTTCGTCTTATTTTTTTTATTTAAAATTCGAATTGACATCTCTGTTACATGTCTAATCTGTATCACCTGTGCTAGACATCTTTATTGTTTACTATTGTGTAAGTTAGTTTTAATTATTAGTTAAGTTTTTCTTGTGTTCTTAGAATTTAATACATTTAATTAACAAATACAATCATTCAAACATAATAATAAGAGCCAATGTTTTGATTAATAACATTTGATTTAAAGTCAAAAGTGTCAAAGATTACAAGATTCAACAATCTTGATACTGGTAAAAGACGATTGAGATATGACTTCTGATGAAAAGGCAATTATGTTTATGTCGTGTCAATAAATAGAGTTAAAGCTGACATTCCGAATTCCTTTAACAGTTAAAGAGACGAGGAAAATGATAAAAAACAAAAGACAGTAGCTAATGAAGAAACAATATGTCGTAACACATCAGTTGGCGCGGGCTGTGTCACTTATGATAATTCAGCATTGTATTGAAATGAGATGGCTCCTGAACTGATTGGGCTGCTAAAGATGTTCAGCTTTCTGTGTGCCAATCTATACTAATATAATAAAGCGTAAACACACACTACTTCGTGGCGTAGTATGTCAGTAATCACAGCATATTTTTGAATAATTCATACTTCAATAAAAAAAAACTACACTTTTGACACGCTTTAGGCTATTTTTTTTCGCTATTAAACTTAGGGGGTAAACAAATTGGATAAAAACCCTAATGTGGGAATGAGACCATAAACTACGAGCTGATAATATCAAGGAACCAAGTTTGTCATTTATGCATATGAATTTTGACATTTCACAAATGTAAACAATAAAATAAAACTTTTATAATTTCACGCGGATGAAGTCGCACGAGAACAGCTAGTATGTTTATAAATTCGTTAAGTATGTACCAAACGTCTGCGACCTTCGGTTCGTACAATCGATAAACCCAATTTCAACGTGTAATTTGATAATATCATCGATATTATCATACTATCATACTAATATTATAAATGCGAAAGTTTAGATGGATGGATGGATGGATGGATGGATGTTTGTAAGAGTTTGTAGCCTAAACGGCTGAACCGATTTCGATGAAATTTGGTATAGATGTAGAGGATAGTCTTGAAGAATACATAGACTACTCACTTTTATTTTTTTAATTCCACGCGGACGGAGTCGCGAGCGAAAGCTAGTTGTCTATAAAAGATTTTATTATACAATTATTATACAAATAGTTAACTATATTATAGTTTTGGCTAATTGTGCAAAATACTAGCCTGAAAACTAAGAAAAGGTAAACCGATTGCAATGAAATTGAAACTTTATATTAATGCGTGGAAATTGAATTTGGAATTCTGGAAGAAATCAAGATTTCTATTTAATTATACAAACATTGATCAAGGTTACTTACGTGCCCTCAGAGGGGTCGGATCCTACCTAAAGTTAGGGGGGACTAGACTATAGTCAACCACGCTGGTTAGAAATATCTTTGAATTTCTTCGTATATAGAAGGTGCATGACGATGTTTTACTTCATCATAAGAACGTTGAAAAAAGGAAAAAAAAAACATGTCGGGAATTGAACCTGGATGTTATGTTCCGGTTTGGTCAATCGCTAAGCGCGCTGATGTTTACCATTAAAAGTTACTGGTTTAAAATTAAACTTGTTTTTGAGTAAGCAAGGAAGAGAGAGAGGAACCTTGACACAGTTTAATGTCGCTATCCGATTGATATAAATCACCTCTCCAATTAAGTAACGCCTCTCAAGTAATTGTAGGGATTCGATCCCGGCCGATGGACTTTGACGCAATGCACTTTAGCGGTAACCGATCGGTATTTGTTTATTCTGTAATCATACTAATATTATAAAAGCGAAAGTTTAGATGGATGGATGGATGTTTGTAAGAGTTTGTAGCCTAAACGGCTGAACGGATTTCGATGAAATTTGGTATAGATGTAGAGGATAGTCTTGAAGAATACATAGACTACTCACTTTTATTTTTTTAATTCCACGCGGACGGAGTCGCGGGCGATAACTAGTACAATATAAACTTAAGAAACTGAAATACCAAGATTTTGACCACGAAGAAAAGTAATCTAACAGAGAATATTAGGGGAATAAGAAAAAAAACGTACTCGTATCTTTATCTATTACCATCTTATTGAAGCATAATAATTTTAACTAATCAAGTAATCGCTAAAAATGTCCAAAATGTTTATATTCGGAATTAAATGCATATTGATATATGTTTAAGAACGTAGTTTTACATAATTACATCCATCAGCAATTGGCTTTAAAAGTAGATAAAAACATCAGAACTTTTTTTTTTATTTCTAGTATTTAATGTTAAATGTATTATAGAAAGTAAAAATTAGCATATTCATTAATAAGTTGCTTAAAATAAAGAAATTTACAAAATTCATCACGCAAAGAAAACTAAAATAAATCTAAACGTTGCGTTTTATTAGCCTTTTACTGCTGTCATGTTTATTTTTTATTTAAATAAAGAGAAAACGTTACAATGAACAAAAAACTAATATGTTATTTCAAACACTCTGAACAAATTTTATTAGTTGTAACAAATTTATATTTGTGCTTAGATCGTTTGCAAATCTTTAATCTCTTAAAATATACAATTTAATACCGCAATAGAAATCTCCAAATGTGTCCAGTGTAAATTGATATTAACATTGAATATCGTAAATCTATTAAAGCATTAATCAATTATTTTAATAGATACAATTAAGGAATGCTTTTACCAAAAATCGCCAGATACAGTTTGCCCGTAATCCGAATTCGTCCTCGACAGCGCGCGCCGGATGGACCGAAGTAAAAGTTGGCGGCAGACTACCCGCTATATAAGCGGCGGCCAGCTCTCCGAACTATCATACCACCAACAGTCACGGAGACCATAACAACAATGGCAAAGTGGAGCATCGTAAGTGTTTACCAGGAGTGCAGTGATAGTGCATACGACCTAGTGTAGCGACGCGCAAACCGTTGCCCCTAACGTGGGAAGCGCTCGGTGAAACGAAAGCTGGTCTAGTATTGGCTTTTGTTTGTCTGACGTCATCGTCAGATAATAAAATCATCACGATGGCGTAAAAGGATAATACAAAGTGGAATTTCAATTAGTTTCGTTATTAAACTGTTTTCATTGATAAGTTTATGCTGATTCAGAGTGATTCAATTATAGTTACACGATCATATTCTAATAACCAATCATCCGTATCCTAGTTGGTGACCTATTCTTATGTGATTTTATTTTTTGTCAGGTCGCCCTCGCCCTGATCGGTTGCGCCGTGGCCGAGCCTCCGGTCGGCTACAGCTACTCCGCACCCTCAGCGCTCGTCTACTCGAGCAGCAGCCACGGCTCCCCCCTCAGCAGCGGAGGCCACTACACCTCCGTGCCAGTAGGCCACCAGGACACCGAGGGCTACCACATCGACCCTCACCTACTCGGCAAGATCAAGCACATCATCCTTAAGGATGAGATCCAAAACCAGGCTTACCAGACCGCTTCTTCTGGCCACGGTATCTCCGGCCACGGCCTGTCCTCTCACTACGGTGCTCCCGCCCCCGTCTACGGCGTGCCCTACGATAGGATCGTCGGCATTGAGCTTGACCACATCCAGCAAGGTATCCAGGTCGCCCAGTACCACCAGGCCCAGGAAGACTACTCCGGTGGTTACGCCGGCGGTTACTCTGGCGGCTACTCTAGCGGTGGCTACTCCAGCGGTGGACACGGCTACAGCGGCGGCTCCCTCTCATACTCCGCCCCCTCGGTCTCATACACCACCATCGGAGCTCCCTCCGGCTCCTACGGCGTGCCCTCGCCCTCCTCGTCCTACGGCGCGCCTCACCATTAAACGAAACGAAACGCTATAGTCATCTCATTTCATTCATTGTAATGTTATGATAAATCATGTGATCGCACCCTAGACGTAAACTTGTATTATATTTGTTGTTAATGTAAGTTTCTGTAAATAAAACTACTTTTTTGTATAAAAACCGAAGTATTATTCGAGCTGTTCTCAGCGTTGCACCGAATGCAAACACGCGGAGAAATGGCGTGTGTACTGAGAACGTTTCGTAATTGTTTTCGACTTGTTAAAACGTAAGTACGCAACAATCATAACACCTTATAGGGATGTAAACCATTAACTCACATAATGCGCTGCAAGGTCCTCAAACTGCTCGAAATCGAAACCCGAGTATCGAAAGTGAACGAGATGACGACGAAATGTAAATACATTGACTTACGTAAGACCACACTGAGATATAGGATACAAAAAAACAAATTGTTTTACTTTCAATATCATCGAGCCTTCCATATAAATTCTCTTATGTAAATTTTACAACTTCAAGTAAAACAATATTTATTTATGTATTCAAAGTAAACAGAATAAATAACACAATTGCATCATTAGAATGTGTGCCGAATAATATCGATGTGATCAAATCGATTCGTAATAATGAATCGATTCGCCAGACATTCACATTAGAAACTTAGATTCCCATGACTTAAAACGAATACGCCTACTATAGAGTTACGTCATTCGTCCACTTTGGCGAAATTAGCGAATATATTCGCTCGCCGGTTAATCTACTGCAAGGTGCACTTTCTCCGGCGAGTGTACCGAATCTCGATTGCGTAAGTCGTGTGTCGAGCGGATTATTGTCGTGTTTTACTTACAATTATTTACAACCAATATCTCGACCGAATACACGAATTTACACATCCGGACTTTTCACTTGACGATCGCAATAAAGTACTACGTAATAAAAATGTGTCAAATTCTTTTTTTTTAAAAAAACAACGCTTATTTAACCGTGTTTGTGTTACCCATAAATCATAAAGAGGTTCTAAAATAAAATAATAATTACTATTATAAAATAGTCTGATAGCAGATTAAACCTGTCCGTTCTGTTTAATCTTACCTCTTCATTACATAAAAAAGTGACACCAATTAATATGCAAAACAAACTCGCGAAGAATTAACAACGCGAACTATTAGACAATACATTAATTTACATTGCTAATATGAGATTAAAGTCAAATACAGAAAATATCTAGCCGTGTTTGTTATCACACATCCTGTATAAATATTGATCGTTATGTAACCAGAGCTCCATTATTACGTAATTCCATTAGTCCTTAGAACGTAGTACTTAAGTGAGTCAGACTGGACCTGACGAGCCCCTCGATGACTCACAAACACTCTCTACACTACATTGGTTACGTGGTTTGCTTCTTAACTACATGTCGTCACCTAAATTCAATCGTCGCCATGATTACGTGCTTCTAGAAGGAGGAAAATAAAACAACCGAGATATTTATAGTTTTATTTATAAGTGGGAAAACAAATGTCGCCTAATTATATGTTACAAGTAACATGGACATCTGCAACACTAAAAGAACCATAAATGCATTGTCGTCCTTAAAGACGAAAGAAAGGACATTTATTGACTCAAAGTTCCAATAATAATTCAAAGATCTCCCTTAATTCTTACTTCAAGTACTCTTAAGACATGCAACAGCGTAAGTAATTATCGAAGGCTTCCTAATAGCTGTTGCTCCAGTTTACTGAATGTAAAATGAGTCATACAGTCTATTTAGACTATACGTATCCATTTGGATACGTACAGTACATTCGTTTCTAAAATCTTACTAATATTATATATGCCAAAGTTTAGATGGATGTTTGTTAAAGTATTTAGCCTAAAGTACTGAACGGATCTCGATGAAATTCAGCATAGATGTAGAGATAGTCTGGAAGAACACATAGGCTACATACTCTTGTTTTTTCAATAACACGTGGAAAGAGTGGCAGACAAAAGCTATAAAGTTGAGTTACAGAAAAGGAAGAATCTTCTCTATTTATTCTATCATTAAAGGTACCATTATGACATAATTTAAGAACAAAATTGCAACAGTTACCATCTCAGATAATGAAACGGCTACCAACTTCAATTTTTACCATAGACAAGCCGTTGTACATCGAATTGACAGTAGAGTTGTGTTTAAGCGCTTTAGATAGTAGTAACGCTGGTTTTGACTTCACATTGCAAGAGACGATACTATATGTATACAAATATATAATACATGTATAATTACTGGGTCGCCTCTCGCCTTCGATTTTTTGGTAACTTGTCTGATGTTGCGTAAAACTTTACTTTATTTTTAAAGTATTTTTAGAATGTATAAAGTAAAAAATTCTGCAGCTTTAAAAACCTTTTTAAAATGACATTTTGATATAAATTGGTAGACAGAAAGCACTCATAGAGAGACAGTTTCCCAGTGGTATTGTTATCTACACACCCGGCTTTGAATCCCGTCATAAATAAATGTGTTTTATATTTTTTTGCATATATTCGACGTTCTTGCTATGATGAACAATGCAACCTGATCATATAAACTAACCTGTTCGTGATATTGAAATGGATTTAAAAGTTTCACATACTTTTATCAAGAGAATCCAATCCCCTTGTGAGATTGCGTGGCTTTCTCCGAGCGTCATTCCGGGTGACCCATTGAATGCAAATTTTAAACAAACAAAAAACAAGAGATAAACGCCGACAGATAACTACCACATTCCATACACGGCTAACGATTTACTTAATAGTATGTGACAAACAAAAATGTTACATAAATATGTTTTCTACAAACAAAATAGTTTAGTTTAATAGTTTTTGTTAACATAAATGTAGCAATTAAATAGATATCACTAATAGTTTTTTTTTCCTAATAAAAAGTAAATTTTGGACTCATAAAGGCGAAAAGAAATTTTGAATTAACAATTAAAAGCTGATTAAACTTACGCATGTTTTACGTCATGATTTCTAATTTAGGTTTTTAAATAATGTAATTTTTTGTAGCAGGAAAGTCAATGATAACTGTCTTAATTTAATTATATCAGAACACAGATAAGAAGTGTAACAATAAGCGGAAGACGCGAACACATACGAACAATGGCTTGAAATGTAAATTCATTCGAGCCTAAACAAACGTAACGCTTTGCATAATCGAACGGGTTTTGTAATCGATATAATACTAAACTGTGTCGTCTGAATTCTTTGGATGTCATAATAATAGTCTATTGGACCGTGTGTCAGATGTCTGATGGCTTTATCTATAGGTAATTAACAACTCTATTTTATTAGTTGTATTTATTTAAGTCCTTTTGTAAACTCACTGCAGGTCTTCTAGTGTAGCGCTTGTCTATTATAAGACATGCTTCAAACTTCAAGAGAACATTTCTTATAGGCTCATTTAACTTTAGTCCTATACTTTAAACGCTTTAAAAATACAGATGATGCGAGAACCTTATTTTCAACCCGTAGTGATTGATGTCTTGATACCAACATTTCCACCAAAAACCCCAGGAATCGCCCCACTATCTTTGATTACCAGTCTCCGGTTTACAGCTGGTCACACCAGACCGCGACTGATTCGTTAATCACACGGCAGACGTCGCGCGGCATCTTCGACGTCTTCACTAATATACTTCCTATAACTACAAACAGAGTTAAGAACGAATAGACATGACAACAAAAATGTAAACTAAAACTATGATACAATGATATCTACGTAAAAGACGTGCCTTTAAAATTAATAATTTTGTTAAAGCCAAAGACTCGTTAAGTTTATTTTTGTGTATTATGATATTCTTTAAAAATACAATTAATTTGTATATCTTGAAATTACATAATTGTCTTATACTTAATTATGATATACCATTCTAAAAAGTCTTAAGTCTATTTAAAGTGAACGCTCAATCTCGCTAGCTCACTGGACAAGCAAATGTCGTTGGACTCCATGCCATAAAAGTGTAGCGGTTTATTTTTTTTCGTTTTTTTTTGGTTTCAAATAAGTAATCTATTATCCATTACTTCTTATTTTTAGGATGTATTGAGACATTAAAGAATAAAGTCAATGTATAAGTAAAATAATTTTATAGGCATAGTTGGATCCATAGCATTTTTTTTAATAACAAGATTTATCTCGCTGACGCTTATAACTTGAGGCACATCAAATCGTAACCGGCCACTTCATTATGGCCTCACTGATGATTCGTATGACTTTTTGTTATAAACACATTACCCCTTTTTCTGCTAAACAGATGTGTGATGTCTCATTTTTCGGTTACGTAGATGATTAGTTTTGCATCAATTTCTCAGATAATCATTAAACATTGTACTCCTGCTGTCATTTGTAAATCATACTGTGATGAAATAGTACTAGAACATTTATATTTCCATACTGGCTGTTGCTCGCGACTTCGTCCGCGTAAAATAAAAAAATAATAAAAACATAGTCTATGTTACTCACTGATATCAACCTAGTAGTTTTTGAGTTATTTCAATACATAAAGTACAAATCTTTCCTCTTTATAATATTAGTATAGATTAAATATAGAACACAGATTAACTCACGTGAAAAATTGGGTGTAGGCGACAAGTTTTTATATTTCGTTTTTTATTGAAGGATTTTTGTTGTCATTTTTTAAGAATGTGTGTTTTGTAACCAACTTAATATAATTAATACGGTAAAATAGAATGTATGAAATTACGACATCGTTAAAGAAGAGACGGGCGTACGTTGATACATTTATTAAATGTATAAGAATTTCTTAATATTGCATAAAATAATAAGCACCAGTTACAAAACACCTCTTTCAGAATTAAGCAATCAGTGACAAGACAATGCAGCTTTGGTAACTCAGGGACATCGTAACTTTTGCTAATTTATTGTTGTTTATGACAACTTTCGCTAATGAAATAATCTTAAGTAGCTTATTTATTGTCTGGCTTAAGATGTTACGGATCAAGATGGTTCGGCTGTTGTAAGCCTTGAAACTTCGAAAGTCACTCAACTACACCACGCAATTATTCAACATTAATTGCTACTACCGCCTATATTAAAATAGGTAATAGATTTTTTTAAGAAACTACAACTTTATTGTATAATGTTTACTTTATGGTAGTTTCTATTTAGACAGAATCTCCTTTCAAACTATGAGTCAATGATTCAATAAGGAAATGCATTCGATGTCATAAATCTCAACTCTCTTTGGACTAGGAAACAATTATGCATATAACTGGTAGTTAACACTCTTAGGGCCAAATACTGAAACGAAACAAATACTTAAACGCCGCTTACAATCTCATAGACGTCTTGTAAGGAATTTGGATTTAAATAGCCTTATCAAGACGCTAAATATTTAAATGACTTTTCAGTATTCGGCCGTTAGTATTTTAACAAAAAAATGAAAGTGACCTCGCTTTTTGTCATTGACCCACATGTTTATGATACATATTATGTCATCGAAGGCGCAATGTTTAGGTCAATCTCAATATCAGGTTAAATATGGCACTCACATCTCAAAACTGTTGTGACAAAATTTATACATATAAAGCATTCTTCCGTAAAGCTGTTTGTAACCAACGTGTTTCAAAGGTAATGTTTTCCTTGCCCTATAAGCGTTATATCGTAAGGCAAATGTTCGCTTACTTTCACCTATCATCTGTAGATTATGAAAGTTACGGAGTTATGTTTTGCCGCACGGTGGCGCTGCGAGCGGTTAGTGACAAAAATGTCTGACGCAATAAGATAACATCTCACACACGTACGGAGTATGGACTGATTCTCTTTTCTAACATTGAAACTGTTTAAGGATCGGATTGTACAGTTGTGAATAAAAGTTAAATGTTTTTAATTAATAATGAAGTTTAATTAAAATCAAACAATCACATTATTTATTTCATAATTTATAACATTAAGTAACCATCACTTTCCTTTGCGATAAAGAGTACAAAATAAAAAAAAACTTGCACTTTAAAAAGTAAAATTTTTACCTTGTATTTAATTCGTTTTATATTTAATCTGGCATTTTTATTCACATACTAGCTGTTCCTGTGCGGCTTCATCCGCATGAAATTATAAAAACTTTATTTTATTGTTTACATTTGTCAAATTATCAATAGCAAATGTCAAAATTACATGACATGACATGACAAACCTTAGCAATCTTTCTTTCTTGATGTTGGCAGCAACTTATGGTCTCTTTCCCACATTAGGGTTTTATCCAGAATATTTACCCCCTAAGTTTAATGGCGTGAAAATATATAGCCTAAAGCATGACGCAAGTGTAGGGCTTCTTATTAAAAAAAGAATTATTCAAAAATATGCTGTAATTGCTGACATCTTAGGCAACAAAGTAGTGTGTGTTTACGCTTTATTATATTAGTATAGATTTAACTTTTACTCTTACTTAATATTATCGTGATATATCAATCAATACAAAACATGTCATAACTAAACACTTCCGGTCCTGACTGTACTCAGTTACGTGAAGCCGAATAACGTGACATCAGTACAGTCGCGTACACACGGCAGTCGGACGGACAATGCTTTGACGTACAGACAAAACAAACTCCTAAAGAAGCATACTTCTTTATAGTACTCGATCATGAGTTACGTGCACATTATATTGTGTCGGAACGAATTGAGTTTGTAAACGCGTGTCTAATGCTATTCTGTTAGTAATTTATGCATTGATGTCTCTATTAGCTCTGATAAATTATAGTCATGTTTCTAACATTTAAAATTACAATATAAAAAAAAAAAACTTTAGGAGATTTTTGGAGGAAGCATTCTAACGATGGAAAACTTTTGTATAAAATAGTAAAATTAACCGCAAAACGTGCATAGACATTAACAGACAACATATTTATTAAGCTATGTCACCTGATGACAGAATAACTCTACTCTTTATATCATTAACTAGAAAAAATCTCAAATTCTTGAAGTCTACCATCTCTTCAAGGACCACGATAGACAAACGATTATAGCTTTTAATGTATCTAGTTTTACGAGTGAAAGTCGTCCAACAGGCCAAACACCATCACCGATATTACACAAGGCGGAGTAAGGAAATACCCGAGCTTTATCATTATCCTTTCTACTAAACGCAACGTCTAACTTCGTTACAACACTAACCTGCTGTAACTTTAGTCTTCACATAACTGCTGCTTATATATATAAAGAGTCCATTTCATAATACGCATTAGTTAAATCACAAATTAGTGATTAACGTCTCTGAGTATGGTAGTAATTTACAATATATCTGTACTCTTTGTAGTGCCTGTCAGTCATAGCTTTAGGTCCATTATAACACTAGTTTTCGCCCGCGAATCCGTCCGCGTGGAATTGAAAAAACAAAAGCAAGTAGTCTATGTATTACAGACTATCCTCTACGTCTATGTTTTTAATTGAGATACGTGCAGCAATTTAGGATATAAACTCTAAAATATCCATCTAAACTTTCGTATTTATAATATTAGTAAGATTAGGACAATAATAGATATAAACGGCTTGTTCAAAATTATTATTAAATACCTATTGTTTGTTAATAGACAGAGCACGAAGTTAGTCACCCTGAAGCTAGTACACAATTTATTACAACGACCACCCACCAATAAGTTACTCAAATATATGGCTAGTGACCTTAATACAACGTCTAAATATGCACCATGTAATGCATAAACTTCCTTAATTGTTTTTAATGCTAGTGTAAAGGGCCCTCTAACGTTTTTACGATGCATTTATAATTTTTCGCACACGCTTGATGTATTTTGAACGCTCGGTAGTCTTTCACTATGGATTTCGCAATTCGTAAATATATAAGGCAAGGAGAACGGCTCAGTTGATCTTTGGTGTTGAACGTTAATATCATCAAATAAAAAATGTTAAAAATAAGGCAATAGATTTTTTGTTTTCGTTTCTCGAAATTAAAATTGGTAACATTTAGTTTCCAGCCATTGTTTTCGAATAATTTTACGAATTAAGTTGTCATCATTTTTTTGATTTGATATTGGATACGGAAATGTTATCAGCTAAGTTGACTACCAAGAAAGGTTTATAGGTTATGGTTTATTACGAAGTTATTACGGGACAAATGTCAAAGTATCGCTGGCACGCTGCTGTCTATGGAAATTTGTATTACACCATCGATGATTGCTGCCCCAAGATTATTTATGGTGATTTACAAATTAGTAGTATATATTTTGTTTTTCTAAAAACAACTTTATAAAAACCAATTTTATTCTGCATTAAAATTATGCGAATGTAACGTTTTATTTAGCAAGTTTATTGAGATCGAGGTTTTTAAACAAATAATTAACATTGTTAGTAACTTGTAGCTAAAAAAAAGTACTTTAATTAAACTTACATAAAGATCTATTTATTCAAAATAGGTGAATGTACTTTACAAATTTGGACTTTATTCATACTTTCGGACTTTCGTTCATATACAGATTGTAACCTCCACGAAAATGTCAGTCTGTAATACTGTGCCCTATAAAACTGCTTATCCCCGGTTTACACTTGGTCAGTAGCGCTCAATCACTGGACTGGCAATTAACTGGCATAGTGTGAACACTAAATGGTGCCAGTGATACAATTTATGACTGGACGTCGCCATTGTCCAACTGTGCTGGCCAAGAGTGAACCAGGCATTATGATTTCTCATTTTCTATATCATCACCCCCCTGCCTTATCCTACTCCCGTAGGATCAGCGCACCGGGTTTTCGTTTATCAAATAACTCTATCATCCGTCATCTCAGTCATCTTCTATAGTAATGTTATAAATAGGAAAATGATTGATTGTAATGAATAGGCTCAAAAACTAATGGGCCGATTTTAAAAATTCTTTCATCGTTAGAAAACTTTTATCTGTGAGTAACATAGGCTATATTTTTTCATTTCTTTATTTTTAAATTTCACGCGGACGGAGTCGCGGGCAAAAGGTAGTTTTTAAATAAAAACTGTTACGTTTTTTTATCAAAGATTAAGTTTATTCGTGTAGATAGTTAAGATTTACGCAAATCGTCCTACGCGTGTGTAATCGGTTCAACGTTCACTTTCGATATGATGACGTAACTTACGTAAAATCCGTCCATTGTCCGACATTTTGAACTTGTTTAGCCGACATTTTGTTAGAAGACATTGTTTCTGCATTAGACTGGTTTACGTACGGAAGCAGTTTGCACTTTCACTTCGATGTGCTTACGAACACTGTGCTTTGTCCAGCTTTTTACTTCATATTTAAATAATAGATAACCCCTGTTCGTGTACAGATATGGATCTTTTTAGATTTTTGTAAACGGTCTTATTTATTAAATCTCTATAAGAGGCTTTAAAGGTTAAATAAGTAAAACTTTCTATTAGTATATTAACTGTATTTAAATATGATGATTTGCAACTTTCACTGACACTTCAAACCTTATTGTCAAAAACTTCAAACTCAAGTATAAGCGACTATACCAATCTTACTAATATTATAAATGCGAAAGTTTAGATGGATGGATGTAACAGTTTGGAGCCTAAACCGCTGACCGGATCACGAAGAAATTAGACATAGATGTAGAGAATAGTCTGGATACACGTAGCTGTAAGACAGTGACAGTGACAGTGACAGTGAGAGTTGACAGCGAATGTGTCAGGAAGTGAAGACTGCACGTGCACACGACAATAAAGAAACACTACAAAGACATGCAGCTTTATTAATAATAAAGAAATACTACATGGCGCAGCCGGTAGGATTCGAACCTACGCTCCCAAATTTCACGCGGACAGAATCGCGGGCGAAAGGTAAAATTTAAAGATAGATTGACGTAACATTCACAAGTTCGTTGTTTATTAATATTCATAAGTATTCGCACAATCGATAAATTATTGACGACCTATAAGTAAGTTATAATTATCACTGTTATATATTATACAATTATTTATGTAACTATTGTGTTTAATCCAACACTAATAAATTCATAAAAGACTGTTGAATAAAATCATCAAAATTCTTCCATCTCCGATTTCAAGTTTAACTTTTTAATTTATATTTTAAAAACATCATCATCATCATCCTCCTTATCCTACTCCCGTAGGGTCGGCGCAACAGGTTTTTGTCCTCCAAATAACTCTATCATACGTCATCTCAGTCATCACTCCCTTTTTTGATCATGTCATTTTTCACGCATATTTATTTTAAAAACATATTTAGATCTGATTACGCGGTGAATTTAAATTTAAAATATCTCTATAATAAGCAACTACCATATTATGTTATATGTACAGTTTTTATTTATAAATTATGGTACGAAAGTAAGAGGTTCGGAGTACGACGAAAACATTCAGTTAATTATAAGAAAAAAATAAATTAAGAATTTTATATAACTCGAAGTGATGTTGAAATCTGTAGTTAATTATCTACCTTAAAAGGTTTCGAGTAATTTTATAACGAATGGGTTACATCTTAAACGATTAAATGTTTTCATTAAATTGTCTATTTTTTTTTAATTCAGAACACATTAATTAAGCATTTAAAGATGCTAACTGCTGTTTTAAATTTATGACAAAAGAGAGAATTACGAAATCCCACTAGATTTGTTCAGGTCTTAGATTTTTAACTGAAAAGTTCCTTTTAACTGTGCTTGTTGACAAATGAATTGTACAGTTTAGTTAACACTAGCTTTCGCCCACGACTTCGTCCGCGCGGAATTAAAAAAATACAAATGTAAGTAGCCTATGTGTTCTTCCAGACGATCCTCTACATATATGCCGTTCAGCCGTTTAGGCTACAAACTCTAACAAACATCCATCCATCTAAACTTTCGCATTTATAATATTAGTATGATTTAAAATCAAAACTAATTGTATATTTAGTCCGATTGCAATATCATTAATATGAATTAATTAATTTAAATAAAAACTGTAAACAATGCAACCTTGTAAGTAATGTAACATCAAATGAATCCAATCGGCATGTTTAAAGTTACTCCAAGTTAAATCATCCCATTTATGGTTACAACTTAAGTCAAGGTCGATACTAGACGGAGAGCAAATATGGACACTCGGTCAACAGGTTTTTCCCACTAATGTTTATGCAAAGTATGTTCCAATTCAGTCGGAAATTAATTATTAAAAATCGTTTGTACATCACTATTAATAATCGAAGCACTTAATAACGTAATGTACAGAAACTAAAATATGATTATTAAAAGTAAATCGTGAACTTTTCTTATTAATCTTATTAAATTCAAATGTGTCAGTGAATCTGTCTATCAATATTAATAAACAAAAGACAAAATAATCATTTTTCTATTGAATTTTGTTCGAACAGTTATTTTTTTTAATTATTGGTAAAACTAACACCCTGAACTTTTAAGCATTAATTAAATATTACTAACAAACCGTTAACATTGTGTATTTTAAATTACGTTTCTGATGTATAGTATGTATTTAAGTACATAGTGTTTGAGTGTAAAATAACTAATATTTGCATCAGACAATTATCAATGATATATAACCTAAACTTTGTCTTTGTCCTTCGTTTGAGTTCTCGTCTGACAGTGCTTGATGTCAGTGTAATCCCACATCAAAAGCGTCTCATCAATTTCGATAAAGAGCAAAAAGTCAAAACTGTAGCGACAATGAGTCGCGTAATAAATTAGCGGGCAGCGTAATGCGTGCGGATGATCTACAGTTGCTACCAGCGTAAAATATTGCCGTTATTACGCTCAAATTATAATCTGTGGTCTCATTTCCCGCGCGCTGGTAACACCTATACTGTACGGCAAAAAAGATTTATATTTAATTTGTTTTCGCTCAGGTCGATGATTTAAGGTTAGATGAAATGTTTCGTTTATAATTTTCTTAACGTATTACAAGCTATTCCGAGCTGATTTTCTTGATTTCTTATCTTTAAAAGACTTTTTTTTTTTTTTATATTATAAAGTGGCAAACGAGCAAGCGGCCACCTAAATCCGCCAACATGGCGAAGCGACCGTTGCCCATAGACATCTGCAATTGCAGATGCGTTGCCCACCCTAAATCGACGGAGGAGGAGACGCACATAAAGAGGATATTTCCCCTTCCCATACGTCTCCTCCACCGTCAAATCCACTTTCCCATCCAATCCTTTCCTAATAAGAAGAGGGTGGAACGGAAAAGGGACTAAAATTGGGCCTCCGGCACCACACTCATCAGACGAAACGCGGAATTGCTCCCACTTCACGCCTGTCTTCTGTGTGGTCGTGGTATTACACCGGGCGAGCCGACCCATTCGTGCGAAGATGTTAAAGCGGGCTCTACCACTGTAAGCTCTAAAACTGTAACCAGATATGAAATTTACATATTTTTCTTTTATGTATCCTTAATTCACTTTTATTTAATTAAAAGTCTATAAGGAAATAAACAAGGACTGATATCTTATCAAAACTTGACAATAAATAACACTAGCTGATGCTCGCGACTTAATCCGCGTGAAATTAAAATATAATGCAAAGTATAGCCTATATTATTCATTGATAAATTAGCTTTTTAATGGTGAAAGAATTTTGGGAATCGGCCCAGTAGTTTTTGAGTTATTTTAATACATACCAAAATACAAATCTTTCGTCTTTATAATATTAAAGTATAGATAACAATGGCAACCAATAAAATCGAAACCGTTAAACTAATCCACATCAAGGAAGAAACAAAACTATGGTACATCTACCCAAACCCGCTCGAGCATCCCGATATCTCCCTGCGCCCTCTATCTCATAAATCTGCGTAATCATTTGAATTACTCCGCCACAAACGTTTCTCTTAATAACAAGAGACGTTCGGGCAAACGACCTTCAGACTGAACTACGCATCTAAAACAACGTCCCGTTCTAATTTACTTACATAACTAAAACATTACAATCTCATGCTTGTCACTCAGTACATAGATGTCCTGACTTAGTAGTACTCGTGTCTAAAATCAATGTTACCTGTTTTCCCCGCTACTTAACCTTCCGTTAGTGATGTTGGTTCGATAACCTCATGGTATGCGTTTCCGAACTTCGTAACTTGAGTTTAGAAGTTTACAGAATAGGTAATCATATCATACTAATATTGAAAAGAGGAAAAGTTTGTTTGTTTGATTGTAATGAAATAACTCAAAAACTACTCGGCCGATTTCAAAAATTCTTTCACCATTAAAAAGCTACGTTGTCAGTGAGTAACATAGGCTATGTTTTATATAATTTATTAATTTCACGCGGACGGAGTCGCGGGCGAAAGGTAGTAATAAAATAAACGGATACTTCAGCAACCCAGCATAAGTCCGCTATAGACGCTCAGTTCTAACAGTTTTAACTGAACACACAGTTTTACTGCCTAAAACATGTCTAAACACGTACTATTTTCACTGAACAGTTCGACTTTTCAGTTAAAACTATGAGTTAGAAATTCGTGTAGTTTTCTTATAATAGTTAATTCTAGAAAACCTTCTCTGACTGAAGTCTGAATATTGAGTACTAAGTATGCATGCAGTAAAGAAAACTTAAGATTCCAGATATAAAAATGTCCAGATCAAAGATAACTGAGGCCTTTCTGTTACAGCTATTACGTTAATTAGAGGATCTTGCATCACGCCTTACAAATCTCACCAACACCAACATAATTACTCGCTACTGTAGAAAATTATCTCTTTCAACATTGACAGGGTTGGCAGTTACTGTAATTGAATGGGAGTGATTGACAGCCCTGGTCCATTGGTCGTCATAACATAGAGTTACGTTGTTACTTGAACGAAAAAAAATCAATTTTTATTCCATTTATTTAATCTAATTATGATTAATTAATCTATTTATGATAGATTACTTTAATTTAATATAACTACGAGTAATTAGCTATGTTTATTGCGTTGTCTGCTAATAAGTGTAATATTTAAAACAAGCGAATAGCCGAAACGTTAAGCGAAATTTATACGTAGACAATATTAGAAGAGAGAAATGAGCAGAGCGAATGCAATAACAATAAATAGCAATAAATAAAAGGATTCCGTCGTTGCTTGTATTGTATGATACTAATCCTGCCCGAAGGAACTCCGTGGAGTCGCTTCATACTAAACATTTTCATTGTATTTGTTTAAGAAGTTCGATAAAAGTAAAAAAAAAAAATTTTTTATCTATTAAGCTTTACTTCAATTTAGATTTAATTCCCTTAATAAATCGACAGAACTAAATGCTATTTAAATGAAGTTTGTAATAATTTTATTAAAAAAAAAAAACAAATATTAATTTATTACAACTGGTATATTTAAAAAATTAAATACCGTATGAAATAGTTAAATGAAGTGAATGCAGTAAATTTTCAAATAATATAATCTAAAATTTGGATTATCATCAATTACTTTGCTATTCGAAAGTCTGCAAAAACTTTAGTACAAAGACAACTCCACTACTTTAGTCTCCGCAGAACTAATCCAAGGCAACGCCGACTGTTACGGCGATTACTTTAATTGGCTCAATCTCCATTCAAAACCACCTCGCGGCGGGCGCAGGGGACGCGGGGGGTGCGACGGGTGCGGCGGGCGCCGGGGCCGGGGGGCGCGGGGGGTCACCAGATTTATAGCGAAAGGGTAAGGCGCTTGATCCCTGTTTATGAAGGAAGATAGGGAAAAAAGCCAGCAGCGCCGTAATACTAGCTGATAGTTCGCCTCATTTGGTTTTTAAATCTTTTCAAAATAACTTCGCTTTGGTCTTATTTAGTTTGTAGACGTAATTGAATTTTGTTCGTGAAGTTTTGAAGACTAATGATGATCAGATAACTGTTTAGATAGCTACAGAATTCTAATCCCAAGCTCAAGTTTACGATCTATAAGAGGTTTAACTAAAAACACATGAACACCATTTTTTTCTAAGAATATAAGCAATTACCTTTCTGATGGTGAAAGAATTTTTAAAATCGGCCCAGTAGTTTTTGAGTTATTTCAATACATACAAAAATACAAAAATACAAAAATACAAAGTTTTCCTCTTTATAATATTAGTATAGATGAATTCTTGATCATTATCTTCATCATTATTTTTGGCCTCCACATAACTCTATCATACGTCATCTCAGCCATCACTCCCTTCTTGATCATGTCACCTTTCAATCCATCCATCTCTTTCTAGGTCTATCTCTACCGGTGTACCCTTCCACACTCATAACTAACTTTCTCCTTGTAACATGTGTTAGATAGGACAAAATAGTGTTATTTATTAGAACATTTGATGTTAAAATGTTCTAATAAATAAATATTTAATACTAACTGAGATAAAATGATAATTGTTATCTATTTATGCATTTCGTGTGAAATAGTTTATATTTAATTTAACCTTCGGAGTGATGATGTTTAGTATTGGCAGCCGATATGTAAAAGAGGTATAAAAAAGACCCTTCCGGTCAGAATAGTCTCTCTTCCGTTGAGTCAGTGTAGCGAGTGGACTTTCGAGGAGCAGACCATGGGCCTGACCATGGAGAGTTAAGTAACCTATTTTATATTCACTGTAATATCCATTAATAAATAACTGTAATAACCTTACCGTTTGTGCAAAGCTATTTTGTATAAAATAAGTATATATGGGTTGTTGAATAAGTAATGTCAATCATGACAATTATGTGAATTGAATTTTATAATTTGTATTAGTTAATACTATTTATGTGATTTCTATATTATTGTGTTTATTTACTAGTCGAATTAATGAATATATGATTTGTAAAGTTGCCCGTTGTTTCTATTCATATCCAGGTTTGCCTCACAAGGAAATGGTTAGCTGTCACTTTCATTATTAACAGACGTCCATATTTAATATCTTTAAATGATTCTTGAAACTAAATTAGACTTTTGACTCTCTAAATTACTGTAGTTGTAGCATTTCGTTATTGAATCTGAGTACGATTCTAACATCAGAAGTGGGATTGGCTTGTGCTCACATAAATATTGTGATTTCAGAATGGATGCTCCCCGTTTTGCAAGAACTTTTCAATATTATTCAGGATGATGTCGGCGGCGGAATGACGACGTTAATCTGCTGTTGTTAGATCTGACTACAAGCGGTTCTGATGCCGAGTCGCGGTGCAGCAAAAAGATTTGGATGGTCCAGGTTTGCAACGGCTCTCAATGCAAGTAAGGTTTTACATAGGGACTGTGTTCGTGTTTAAAGATTTAAAGATTTAAAGATTTATTTATAAAGTTACAAAATTTGTTTTAACACAATTGTGATCGATCGCCTATCGCCTAAAACGTATGGCCAGCCCTGTATTCTAGGAAGTGAAATTTGGTTTATAATTCCGAATCATGCGGTTTCATTGTGAATATGCTTCTATCAGGGAAGAGTAGCTTTTATTTATAGGAAGTCTGGGTTTTAATCGACAAAAGTATTGATTACTAATATTTTCATTAAGACAGTTATGGGTAAAGGCCAACTGTAGTATTAACAAGAATTAGTACAGCACAGCAATTTAGTCTTCTCATTACTCCGTGTATTTACCACATTTGTTTAATGGGTTACTTATCTACGTGTGTTTGCAAAAATAAAAGTACCAGTTAAATCTCTGGAATTGTTTATTAGATTAGACATTGTATTGTCCGAGACTCTATTGTCCTTACGATCTCGAAATAAGTAGGAATGCCGTTGAACATATTGAAATTGCAACAGATTATTTAGTGTAGTCCATTGGATGTTTTATTGCGAGGCCTTATTTACTATCTTTTATTTAATTCCGTACAAGAATTGGAAACAAAAATGGGGCATTTGGTTCTTCCGTGTTATCAAATATATTTTTTTTAAGATGGAATTATATGACGTACATGTGTATGTTGACAAGAGCTGTCAATAATTAAAATTATTTTAAAACATTCTTTTATTTGGTTTGAATATTATCGTTGTTAATACTTTTTGCATTTTCTATTTTCTATTTCTCTATTTGAATAGAATCTGTCAAATACTGAGATGTCACTTGTTGTGTGACATCTTCACTTCAAATTTTAAAATAGTGGCCAGATATAATATTAACAAACATGGTTCTAAGCAACTACGGCAGTAGAGGTATTAAGGGCTACAGATTTAAAATAAAGAATAATTTAATCATTACGAAAACAATGTCTCTTTACAAAATAGTTTTAGAGTCTTTATTACAATATCAGAAAAAGCAAAGACTTATTACTGATTTCTTAACTAAAGAAAATGTACTTATAATGTAAACTACACTACTATACTAGGTAGTCCTATAGATATAATTTTAGATCTTCCAGAACGGTTTTTTTTGGAAGCGATTGGTATCATCGGTGGGTTACAGATACAATTGGGGGAAACATATCTTCTGATTAGGGCAATCGATTCTAACACGATTTGAAGCTCGTTTGTAACCCTTTATGCAATATTTTCGTTTTGATGCAAAAACTATACATTTCTCATGTTAGTGTTCTCATCCGTAAACTAGTCAGGTTCTAGATTCATAGCGCCAACATTCCGTTTTTGAAATATAATTGCAGTATCTAATGATTATCATAGCTCACAATCATGGCTAAAATTGCCCAACAGAATAACTTTGAAAGCCAGAACCTATATTTGTGATATTAACAACTAGATTCTAATCAATATTTAATACGAAGCGATTTATTGCTTTAGAAGAATTAATCTGATATTGAAGCCTAAATTATTTGCACCAAAAGGCTAAGTATGCTGAAACTTTTCACGATTTTATCTGTCATGTGAGGGTGACGAATGTTTTCCAACAAATTCCCAGAGTGGTAGCTTTTGTCAGAAAATACATTTCTTATTGTTTAATCTTTGCAAAGTGAAAGGACGCCTGGTTGACAATGTTACTATCGCATTTCATACCATATACTTGAAGCGTACCAGGCTGTCGGTGGCAATAAAAGCCACAGGAATGTACTATTAGTAGTTTTTGGATTTAACTATTTCATTGAAAAAATAATATACTAAAGCCTTGATACCTATCGTACGAGTAGCTATTATATCATTCAATACTACGTCTTAATTATTATTTCAGAACACTTAGCGAATTTTAGCTCTGCTCAAATCCAAACAATTTTTAGAGAGTTATATATCGAACACCTCATGATAACTATTGGCATCCCTGGCAGTAATAAACAGGTTGAATGTGGCTATTGTAATTGGTATAGTTAGTATGTACTATGTGCATTAATTGCCGGATTGGCCGAACGGGGCTTGATCGTTATTGAAATGCTTTAATTTTGACATTTGTAATTGCAAAGTTTTACGATATGTAAACAATAAAATACAGTTTTTATTTAAGGTTTTATTAATGTTATGCGGATGAAGCCGCACGAGAACAGCTAGTATATATCCATAGATTACAAACTATAGTATTAGTATTTATGAAATACTACATAGTTTATATATTATGTTGTCATTGATGCTACGACGGTTATTATTTATGACTATGACTATGACTATGAGTATGACTATGCCTATGACTATGACTATGACTATGACTATGACTATGACTATGACTATGACTATGACTATGACTATGACTATGACTATGACTATGACTATGACTATGACTATGACTATGACTATGACTATGACTATGACTATGACTATGACTATGACTATGACTATGACTATGACTATGACTATGACTATGACTATGACTATGACTATGACTATGACTATGACTATGACTATGACTATGACTATGACTATGACTATGACTATGACTATGACTATGACTATGACTATGACTATGACTATGACTATGACTATGACTATGACTATGACTATGACTATGACTATGACTATGACTATGACTATGACTATGACTATGACTATGACTATGACTATGACTATGACTATGACTATGACTATGACTATGACTATGACTATGACTATGACTATGACTATGACTATGACTATGACTATGACTATGACTATGACTATGACTATGACTATGACTATGACTATGACTATGACTATGACTATGACTATGACTATGACTATGACTATGACTATGACTATGACTATGACTATGACTATGACTATGACTATGACTATGACTATGACTATGACTATGACTATGACTATGACTATGACTATGACTATGACTATGACTATGACTATGACTATGACTATGACTATGACTATGACTATGACTATGACTATGACTATGACTATGACTATGACTATGACTATGACTATGACTATGACTATGACTATGACTATGACTATGACTATGACTATGACTATGACTATGACTATGACTATGACTATGACTATGACTATGACTATGACTATGACTATGACTATGACTATGACTATGACTATGACTATGACTATGACTATGACTATGACTATGACTATGACTATGACTATGACTATGACTATGACTATGACTATGACTATGACTATGACTATGACTATGACTATGACTATGACTATGACTATGACTATGACTATGACTATGACTATGACTATGACTATGACTATGACTATGACTATGACTATGACTATGACTATGACTATGACTATGACTATGACTATGACTATGACTATGACTATGACTATGACTATGACTATGACTATGACTATGACTATGACTATGACTATGACTATGACTATGACTATGACTATGACTATGACTATGACTATGACTATGACTATGACTATGACTATGACTATGACTATGACTATGACTATGACTATGACTATGACTATGACTATGACTATGACTATGACTATGACTATGACTATGACTATGACTATGACTATGACTATGACTATGACTATGACTATGACTATGACTATGACTATGACTATGACTATGACTATGACTATGACTATGACTATGACTATGACTATGACTATGACTATGACTATGACTATGACTATGACTATGACTATGACTATGACTATGACTATGACTATGACTATGACTATGACTATGACTATGACTATGACTATGACTATGACTATGACTATGACTATGACTATGACTATGACTATGACTATGACTATGATAAATGAATGTGATGCATTGTGTAAAAGGCATATGGCGACTATACTGCGATTTGATGTTGTAAAAAAAAAATCATGATGAGACATGGGAAATGACCCGACAGTTTACGTTATTACTCTTATATTACGACAAATCTTGTGACTTTTATTTTAGACATTGACAGACCTTTGAGAGTTGAGAGATTTTGTTTGAATTGTGACCCACTGGGTCTGATATTCTTGATGCCCTATAGTATAAGGGCGTGGCAGTAAGCCAGTTTAAGTTGGTGTTTGAAAAGAAAAGTTAAGCAATTAAATTGGCACTTTGTGATGGTATTTAATTTTGCCTTTAATGTTGTGATATAATATTGTATATTATCTGTTATTGTAATTGTAATTGTTAATCTCTTGTTTTTCAATAAAATTATTTTCAAATTATAAATGCTGTATGTAATGAGATTCAAATATAAAGAGGTGTAGTTGAACCTTTGCTTGAAGCATTTTTTTTTTTTTTTTTAACATATTTGTCACTAATGCTATCTACTAATAGATCCTCAAACCACATATCAGTTTATTCAATTTAAGGTAATTGCCAATAGGTGTGATTTGTATATTGTTGTGTTTGTATTTTGTAACATTGTTTAGGTTATTTTGTAACAAATAATGGATCCTATTATCTTTTTGGTTAAATGTTTTGTTATTATATATGTCAATACTTTTTGTACTATTAGAAAGTACAGGTGAAAGAATGTTTGTTTAATACGCTTGTTTATATGTTATTTAAATGTCTTTGGCCTGAATGTTAAGTAGAATTTTATATATTAAAGTTTGTATTCCTACTGCACTTCGGGGACGAAGTGTTGTCAGTATGGCCGTGTTAGATAGGACAAAATAGTGTTATTTATTAGAACATTTGATGTTAAAATGTTCTAATAAATAAATATTTAATACTAACTGAGATAAAATGATAATTGTTATCTATTTATGCATTTCGTGTGAAATAGTTTATATTTAATTTAACCTTCGTAGTGATGATGTTTAGTATTGGCAGCCGATATGTAAAAGAGGTATAAAAAAGACCCTTCCGGTCAGAATAGTCTCTCTTCCGTTGAGTCAGTGTAGCGAGTGGACTTTCGAGGAGCAGACCATGGGCCTGACCATGGAGAGTTAAGTAACCTATTTTATATTCACTGTAATATCCATTAATAAATAACTGTAATAACCTTACCGTTTGTGCAAAGCTATTTTGTATAAAATAAGTATATATGGGTTGTTGAATAAGTAATGTCAATCATGACAATTATGTGAATTGAATTTTATAATTTGTATTAGTTAATACTATTTATGTGATTTCTATATTATTGTGTTTATTTACTAGTCGAATTAATGAATATATGATTTGTAAAGTTGCCCGTTGTTTCTATTCATATCCAGGTTTGCCTCACAAGGAAATGGTTAGCTGTCACTTTCATTATTAACAGACGTCCATATTTAATATCTTTAAATGATTCTTGAAACTAAATTAGACTTTTGACTCTCTAAATTACTGTAGTTGTAGCATTTCGTTATTGAATCTGAGTACGATTCTAACACATGCGATTCATATCTCCAATGAATGACCTCAAAAGGTCTTTAATTGTCTCTTATCGAATCATCATTGTGTTTACTTACGTGTGATGAAAACTGTGTCGACCTGCCGAAAGTATAAGACAAGTAGTCGACATCTGACCCGTCCTCTTCATCACGGTGCGCGCTGTGTTTTCATTAGCCTCCGCTAACGTATGACGCGGCGAGGGACTAAATCTTCATTTTTGACGTCCCATGGGTACATCTATGATGTTGGTGTCACTAGATGTGACATGACATATGTAGATCTACAAATTTGTTACAAAATTAAAAATCTCAGTTTCTCAGCAAAAACTATTTCAAAAAATGTCCTGTATATCTAAGAAAAAGAAACACGTATTACAACAAAAGATCTTCTTAAAGTGTATATTATAATGTAGGTAAAATAAAGATGATCGAGGGTCTTGTATTTGGTATAAACTATAAATGAAATGGTTTCATTAGATTGAATTGAAAGTTATAAAACTAGCGATCGATTCTTCCTTAACCAATTTGAAGACTCTTCCAGTAGTTGTATATCATTGGCCGTGTCTCGTCCCCGCGGCGGCCGGGGACAACGCTAATGTTGATATATCGGCCGCAGCCGGACACCAGCTTTGTACTGAGATGTTAAATAATAAGGATCCCTCGTGAACACGCTCACACGTCAAATAGGCTCGACACGGGCAAGGGAACGGTAACACGGTGTTGAACAAACCGTGAATTCTTACACAAGGTTGTCGCTGTTTTTTTATACAGATTTTTTTATTATTTTACTATACAAAAAAATACATTTCATGGGAGCTTTGGCTCCTGCACTAGGTTCCCCTGTGTTGAAGGAGCCAATTACTTTCCCCATTTGTGAAAAGCAATACATAAGTGTCTAAACAAAAAATAACATAACAATTGGCTTGTTATAAAATTGTGATGAAGGAATTCAAATATGATAGAATTCCTCAATTAAACTGTTCGAGACATTGTTGGATAACGTCTTCCCAGACGTGGTGGATAACAAAGTAATTCCGCGGTACCCAGCGCCCGTCAGCCAAATGATCAATATCTCGCCTTGATGTACTGATCATGCCAATATTTCAGTCTGTGCTAACTTGCCTGCCCCTTGGAAATTATCGGAGGCTAAGCTCTTATAGTTCATTGTGTTGAAAGTATGCTCTACGTAATAAATGAAAAGTTCTACGATTTTAATATCGTACTTAAATACGATGTCTCATATATTTTGTACCTGGGTCATTCAAAAATAAGAGACGTCATATTAAATTATCGAGATTACTTTCATTATAACATAAAAGATGTTTCTCTTAATCTAATCTTAATTAAACTTACCTTCAAATTCATTCCCAAAGTTAGAACACAATTGACCACTAAAATGTGAAGTAGAGCATACTTGCGAGCGATCGCCCCGAACTAGCCAATCTCGTTCACAGATAATTTATACGCCAGCATCACGAGAGGGTTTAGTCTTATATAGGTTAGGTATTACTTCATATTTCCTTCAAATGGAACGACGGAAAACTTATATTAGATGTGTGCCTACATACATATCTTTACTCTTTGGAAGTTGAGTGAAAAAGAAAAAAAGTGACAGTTAAAAAACTTTTAAAATATGAAAGATAATATTACTTATTATCTCATTTCATCATATGTAAGAAAGCAATTAATCTTTTTTAACAAAGATTGCTGATACAAACAAACAATGCTAAAAGTGAAACTCAAAATAAACTCATAACAATAAATTTTCTCACACCAATTAGTTCTATTTAAGTGACGTGTTGAGCAAACGGAAGGAATGACGTGAAATAAACAGCGTTATGTGAACACTTTACGAATAATTTTAATGACTTTAATAGCTGCATTAAGCGGAGTCGTAAAAATTCCGACCAATTGACAAAGGAATTTGACGTATTTTTTGTTTATACGTAAACATTGACGTTGTAAAGACGCAGGCCTTCAATTGTCGCCTCAAGGAACCATCATCTGCCTCGCTCTACTTATGTTCTTTTCGATGTGGATACTTCATCAGTCCATCTTAACAATGTCAGCCTTCGCTGCATCGAAGTCTATATCGTCTCCCTTTTATGTTCATAGAATATTTAAAATACAATATTTAATTTTAGATAATTCTTCGAACACTGGAAAGGTTGCACTTGTTACTAATCACATTATTTTAGGTATTATTGCAAACTAAATCTATTACCCCTTTCATTGCCTTTGCCTATAAATAGACTGATATTTGTCGCCTTTAAAAGTATGTACCAATTTTAAATATGAAATTTCTTATAATTCACCGGGTAACTGTATCATGATTTAAATTGCTTTTTTAAAATGAATGTTTTATATAACATTAGTCGTGCATTCGGCGAGACTTGAGCGATGGCGGCGAGGGCGGGGGCGGGAGACAGGCCACAGGGGTGCTTTTCATCAAGAACCCGGACACCGGGTAGATTTGCTTTTGGACTTTATAACCGGATCATGTATTTGAATAAATAATAAATATTTGCATTACGGAGTGTATAAAATTCAGAAAATCAAACCTAAACAAAAATTATTGAAACATCAAGTAAAAGCTTTTTTTCATATTTACTTATTACTTAGTAGTGGAAGGTTACTGAATGTTTTGAAAGTATAGTCACCGATTACTTCCAAAGCGACTTCTAATGAATTTTAATTAAAAAACAGACACATTAATATTTATAATAATCATTTCTATTGTATCCACAATGTTCTTTACCTTCTATGTTTTTATATTGTTGGATTCATATAAATTATTTTTCATTAGTAGTTTTTCTTAGTTGATCCAATCAATCAGAGGTCGTCGTACTTTCAGTCTACAGAAAAAAATCTACGCCAACATTTCCTTCAGCGGAACCTACGCTACGAGTGTCCATTAAAATACTTCAAAGTATAAATGTACTGAAGAGATCATTAAAATAAAGATTTAGTATTCAATTTAATATAACCAATTTTCCTAGATCAAATGCTTCTAAAGCTATCTACACGCGAATACTAGCCTAATTCCTATAGTGTTAAAGTAGATTTTTATATTGCGAAAAATTATAGCGTTTGAAAGAATTTTTTTTAGTCTATATTGTAAATTCTACTTTATTGTATTACAGTAAAGTTTAAATTTGAATGAGAATATAAACGGATGCAAAGGTAGAAGAGACAGGTACTCTTTAGACCGGAGACTTCATTGGGAGTGAGGGATTGATGCGCGGCGGACGGACGTCTGGGATTTAGGGATTAAGAGCAATACCTTTAGGGTTGTTGACCCTTTTCTGGATTTAACTTTTAATACAAGGTTAGGAATGTATGATTTTATTTATAATCATAGTTTTCCTTGGATTTCCTCGCTTTAACTCGAACACGCGGAACTATTTAATCATTTTTATTGATACAGATATCTTTTTACAAATACAATGCATAAATTATCATCTATCATCCGGCAGGAATTCATTTGATTGTTTAAAAAAGGAAACAATTATAAATACCTCGACAGGCATTACTTAAAACAGCTTCCTGCGCCTGCGCCGGCAACCAGCGCCATCTGTCAATCACCGCCGAACATTACACCTTTCATGTTGTCCGTGCTCAGTGATAGATGGCAGCACTTGACGACAGATTTATTGCCTCACCGATATTTTTATACACCGTCTGATTAGATACAATAACATTAAAGTTAACACACTGGCCAACGGTAAGCAAACAGTGAAGCTTTTTACTGACATTTATACGTTTCATTCATAGTAATGTAAAAGGACTAGTTATAAAAGGCATTGTGAAATTGATTGTCATCGAAATTAATATTTAGCATAATCGTGTCATATCCGTCTTGAAGCCTTTATACAGATGGCAGCAATCTCATACAAGTCGGTCAAACTGCTGGAAAACACGGTAAAAAGCGCCCCCGCCCTGCTAGCCCGCTCTTACCCCGCCCCCGCCCATCGAGCGCACTCAAATTGTTCTCATATTAGATTTATCGGCGGGCCGCGACGAAACATCGCAAGTATAGCAACAAAGGCACTAGCTCATCCGTTGACAGCTTTATGATCCTAACAGTTTTTGCTAACAGCCACCTCCAGTCGCCCGCACCCCCCGCGCCCCCCGCGCGCCCCCTGCCGGCTTATTTATGACTCAAGTTTTATTAATTAGCCGCTTTCGAAGGATGGAGAGGTCGCCCTGTCCGCCGACGGAATCATTATTAGAGTTTTGCTTCAGAACTTTTTGTCACGGCACAATCGGATCTGGGTCGTGACATTACATGTTTGATTTCAACTGAAATCAAAGTATAACAAATGTTTGAATACCATCCACAAAGCAGAATTTTCGTAGAATATTGTTTGGTAAGTATTTTTCATCACAATAGTATAAATAAATATAAAGATATCATTGATATCCAGCCCCTCGAGTGAAAAGAGGTATTTTATCAAGCATAAGTATGTCCAGAAAGAGCTAATTTTGAGGACCAAACTGTCTTAATTCTTTATTGTACCTGATACAAGACGCAATGTACTTTACCGCCTGTGAAAAAATAACGGCAATTGTTTATTTCTAGCATAAACAAAATGTTAATGATCAAAACAATTTTTACTAAATAGGACTAATTACCTTCAATCGCTATGGCGCCTTCGACCACCCTAAGTAGACAAAGGCCAATAAAAAAAATACTTCGAAAATTGCTTAAAATCAATCATATTATCATACTTTATACTAATTCATACTATAATATTATAAATGCGAAAGTTAAGATGGATGTTTGTTAGAGTTTGTAGCCTAAACGGCTGAACGGATTTCGATGAAATTTGGTGTGGATATGAAGGATAGTCTGGAAGAACACATAGGTTACTCACTTTTGTTTTTTAATTCCACGCGGACGGATTCGCAGGAAAAAGCTAGTTTAATATAAAATCGAAATTTCTTATACATTAACACGCACATCATTATTGTGATTGGATTTAGCATTAAGGCGACATCATGTGCATGCCAAACCCCTATCGCTCGGGGACCAGCGCCCCCATCAGGCCCGCGGCGACCCGACACATAAATAATAAACTGTGCGGTGCGTCTGCAGATAATGGTGAAATACTAGCCGCGACCAGCCATGTCAAACCTTGGCAGCGGCGGGACGGTTAGATAGACGTTAGAACGGGTTATTTATAATGTTATTAACATCGTTTTAATTGACATCAACAAAGTCTCACTTAATAGCGCACGCATACCTTGTGGTGGTGAGGTGCTACTCGATTAGTTGTGCCACTAAACAGTTGAATTGGCTGCGAAACAACGGGCAATCGCACAACAGTTATGCGACAGTTTAGTCAAAGATGTGCGCCCGCTCTAAATGATACGAAGTACTACTCTGGAATATTATTGGTCCTCTTGATCTACATATCACTGTTAGACTTCCGAACGTATGCTCATCACAAAGAATTCCTAATTCTGTTATATCATTCTTACATTTTCCTACAGTTGTAGAGAGTTGATTTAAGCTAATTACTGATTGGTCAATGATAAATTGAAAACAATGAATCCTTTTATGAAGTAGACTAAGTAGGCTGGAACTATTTTGATAAGTGTGACAACATAATTTTCCTAATTAAACAAATAAGATTGTCGTCGTTTGTTTTAAGCAAAATTAATTAATACAGATCAATATATGAAAGTTGGTACAACACTCCATAAGTCACGTTGTCTATCGCCGGCGCAGAGCGACGCCGCGCGCTGCAAATAAATTACAAAGATATATTATTATTAAAATTTCGGCCGCGAACTTTTGAACGTTAACTTCGATCACGTCACAAGTGACACACCGAGAGCAGGTTGGCTTATTGATTTGTAATGCATTAAAATAAATGGATTAACTTACTTGAGGGTGTTTAAAGTCGCCCTTATTGTAAGTACTTATACCCTAAGATTCTCAAGACATTACCAAATAATTAAGTTTAAATTTAATTTACTATTGAAAACAGATTGGCTTTTCGATTTGTATTATGTAATTAATTTTATAACTTAAAATCAAAATAATAACACAAAAATCTTTTAAGAAAACAAACAAAAATTCAATAATTAATATAAAATCTTGAGCCCACTGTGTCTCAAACTCGATCAGTTCGGTAAAATTAACGAATAACGGGCAACGTGCGATTTGAAATACCGATAAAGGATGTTCTTCGAGCCGCAGATAGCCAGCCGCTAGAGACTTCCTGCGACTCCCCACGCCTCTCACTTAATGAACCCATCAATTACAATAATGACACATCACGTAACACCATTAATTATTATTTAATATGCGCTTTTAAATTTAATTAGGTATCAATTTATTAACATACAATTTAGGGAAGTCATTTGTCATTTATTAAGCTATTAAAACAGTCCTTTTAAATATAGTCCCAATGGGTTTCTTGTAGTTTAAAAAATCGATAAAAATTTTCTAACACTACATGACTTAGAATATTTGATCAAGCAAAACAAAAGCTTAAATCTTATATTAAATTCATTTTTAGTATTTCAAGGTCATTGACACTAAAGCTATTTTATTGTAGGTAGCATTTAGTGAACTTCTGATCTAATATTTGTTCAAATTAAAGCATAACAGAGTCGATAGCAACTATGATTTGTTTCTAAAGCTTTTTGATAGTTGAAAATAAGTTGGAATGTTCAAATCAAAACAGTTTGAATCCTTTATAAAGTTATTCGTGACTGCTGTCTGGGATACTGACTGGCATAACGCTATTCAATCTGGTAATATCATTTCTTAAGGCTATCAAATGTAGAAGTCAGTTACCTTCAATATTGTATTATAATTCAAAAGACTAACGTACAGTTTTGTTTTGAACTTAATTCTTAATTAAAATTAGCGTCATCTATAAATACAAACGAAAACTGTCTTGTTTAGTTATGGTCAATGACCATTTGATTAGTGCCATCTTGTGGTGAGATGGTACACTACCACGAAATTATAGATGTTTTATCGATTTATTAGCACGGATGTGATTATTATTAAATATATTATACTTTGTAGCAACACTGAAATTCAAAATAAAACATACTTTTAAAATTTTGATACAAACATTTTTTTAATTCCAAATGGTCAATGAACATATAACTAGCGCCGCCTATTGACTGATCCTAAAACTATTTCGATAGAACAACAACATTTCTTACAACATAATAATTGAGGAACAAAATAAAAGTTATAATCTGAGATGCTTAAATTTAAACCGTATTCAAAAATTGGACAAAACAATAAAACAGACTGGACAATTTATTGTGCTTTATCTGTCGGCGATGCCGCTAGATGGCAGCGGAGAGCTAAGTGATGCCATTTTCGCAAGTATTTTAGGCTTAGTTCACACGTATTATTATCATTGACTAATATTCAATTTACAAACAAGGCATGAAAATGGAGTTTTTATTAAATCGAAGTATTACATTAAAAAATAGACATTCAAAGCTGCTCAAAAAAAGGTCATTAAATTTTATATCCACCAATTTAATAATCTATCACTTTAAAGATTATTGTAACACTACTGATCTCTATACATGGATAGGCTATAAGACGTGGTATTTTGTGCCTATTTGATTTTCGCTATTTTAGCGGTGAGCAGTGATGGTGAAACAAACCGGAAAATGAAGTAAGAAACAATTGAACATCTTATACACTAAAATTCACTCCATAATATATCCTTCATTTAATTCTTCTTAACCAAATCTATTTCATAAGTTCTTACCGGAAGGCTGTTCGTAAACGCGAGTGCATCAGTAGCCTTAAGCCGTGTACCCTGTGACTCTGTTATTTATCGCGCCATTACTGCGCGGAGCCTTAAATCATCACGTGACGTCGGAGCGGCTACGTGTGCCTTAATGAATGGCGGGACTCTGCTATACTTTTTTTCTTCATGAAATTGTTCTGAAAGCACTTAGCATGGAAATCTATTAGACGTGTGTTGTGAATGAAAATTAAAAGCCTACAGTTTGAACTACGATTTGAAGGTGAAGTTGGCAGTTAGAATGCAAATAAGTCGGTTGGTAAAGTCTGATGTGGCATAATCAACATTGCTTAAGAGCGTACACACCTTTGACTAAACTATCGCACAACTGTTTAGTCGCGCTTTGATTCCTGTGAGCTTATATGGAGGTGCGTACACTACTCGATTTCTTTTTAGTTGTGCAACTAAACAGTTGAATTTGCTGCGAAACAATCTACAATCACACAACAATTGTGCGATAGTTTAGTCAAAGGTGTGCACCGCTCTATAACAATACAAGAAGTGACTTGTGGAAAACAAATTCCGATCAACAATAATGTCGATGGAATAAAACAAAACACAATCTGGTTTTGAATTAAGTTTTCTTTGACATTGTGTAATTAAAAGATATATGATAAAAATCCTTCAACATTTAAATATTACGTCGAAAATTATGAAGAAACACTGGCAGTAGCACATACGGGTCTAAAAAAGTACAAAATGAAATTAAAACCGTAATAAGAAAGAGTTAGCGACAAACGCAGGCCATTCCTTTGTGATGATATATATAAAATGTGACAAACGCAAAAATACCCCCAACAAAGCGCATATATTACAGACATTATCGCGTCTTTTGCCCCACAAAAGGTTGAAAAGTCGCGTTTTGCACGTATCGCCTTATCGCCGGTCTGCCCGAACCCTTACGTCGGAGGGAGCATTACGCCGCCCTACAATTCATAAGCGTACAGCGAGACAACTGTAACTAGCGTTTTTAATGAACTTGTACTCTTTATTTGTATGAAATCTTGGTACTTTAAGACTTTAAAATACCAGGATGATTAAACAAGAGTAAAATCAAGAAATAAACTCTATAAACGTAAACTTAAAAAAAAGGAATTAATTCAAGTTGTTTTTAAATAAATATAAAATTTAAGTTTTTCTACAAGTTCCATATTATTTATATAATTTGTATGTATCCGCTACATCTTATGACTTGCGCGATAAAATTACTTTCCAGGGAGAATTATCAGGAGTCGTTCAAATGATTTATGTACACAATTATTGGGTTATTCAGGTACGATGTTTTGCGATGCGATCCCGCTTCGATAGAAGTTTCGAGACAATGACGCTTAATTTACAGCCGACAGAGGGCTCCACTGTTACCTACAAATGAGACGAAAGTAAAGGTTAAAGGTACTCAAAAGAAAATTAAAAATATCGTTTACTTATATTAAAAAAGCCACGCAATTATACATCCGAAAGTATTTCTATCATAAACTTCTTTTCACTTGTAGAATTAAAGAAAACAAATGCATATCTCAGATATAAATTTTGCCTGCCTTACCTTAATCATTCATAATTTATGCACCATTTGCATCGATTTATTTGCATGTGTGGTACAAGTTTGAATTCAGCCATCGCTCATCGCATTTACGTCTGCACTGAAGCGTCTCCCAGCTCCAAATCCAAGCCTGTGGGATATTTCACTGGAATCTATCAATGTCTTCCCTCACCGCTGCATAAATCCCACAAGTATAACACAATTTTGACATATCATTGATCTATCCGACTGAGGATCATCTCAACACCTAGCTCCAGTCTCCCCGGGGACGTCAAACGAAAACTATCTCACTTTACCTTTAAGAATAAAACGTTTTCATCGTACAATACACCGTACATTGATGTTTTAGTATGAAAAGGTTTGAGGATACAACAATGCCACCGGCATTGGAATCAACAGAGTTCAATGGGATAGCAAATCTTAATTTCTTAAAGCACCTATATTGGTAAACGGATCGAATAGTTACAACCATCAGGTAGATGTTGTAATAAAATGAACTCTATCTCATTTTGTTAGAGTCGCATTTCGAATGGTCGTCAAGGTTAGGAAGACTTTTCTGGTGTAGTCATAGAGTAGATAGTTTGAGAGACAGGTTCTATCAAGCGTTGACAACTACATATTGTGTCGACATGTATTTTATTCGGTAGGTGTGAGCTCTGTGCAAATGTACTCTGCGAGATTGTCTCCTGTATAGGAATACGTTTTCACGTGAACAAAGCGAACTGATATTGGTATGGATTCGACAAATGTTTTGTTACGAAACGCGTTAACTGACGTGACACTAGTTAATATCTAGGCCGATTTAATAGCTTTGATACTTTATCACATGAGAAAAATTTCGCATCAAAATGGTAATTTTTAATTGTAATTATCTCATTAAAAAATAAAAGATAAGAGAACTATGTTTGTTTGTGTGTTAATTTCATTGGTGTTGAAATCTTTGAATATTATACATCCATCTGATGATACCAATATTGTATGACATTTTTAGTCATTATCATAAATCAAAAACAGACATTTTCTCTCGTTTCTTGCGTTGCTTCATCCTGTCAAACAAGCGTCGCAAGATATCTGATCGTGTGTTCATTTTGAACTGTCAATTTTATAATTCAGTTCATAATTTCACAGACTACCAAAGGTAATGGTAAAATTAAAATACGACTTATAATTACATTAAAGATATTAATACCTTGACAATTATTGATCAGATCAGTTAATTATGATACTTCATACTAATATTATAGTAACGTGAGTAAGATGGATGGCGGGATATTACGTATGTTCAAAACGACTTAACAGATCTCGCTAAAAATGTATACAAACATAAAATATATTCTAGAACAACAGTAAGGTAACTAAGTATTTTTTTAATTCTGTGCTGCTAAGGCTCTGAGCCCCTCGGTGGGAACGTATAGTGAGCTGGTGATGATGATGATGATGAAAGCTAACATGTTTATAATATCTTTGTTTGTCTTGTAAATATTTGTATCTGGTTAATAATCTTACATGTCTCCGATCACTGTAACTCCTTTGAAAACTACAAACAACTTAAAAAGTTCTCTTCAAAGCTTATTATGACATCTTATTCCAAGTCAGATTGATATATTCATATGTACCAGCGTTATCTAATGCCATAAAAATAAATGAAGGGCTAAACACGAACCTTGGCAGATGACGTCCGAAAAAAAAACGAAATTAAAAAGAAAAAGTGGCAATAAATAAAGAGGAGTTATCAGATTGGGCGGGAGTATAACGTTTTAATAAATAACTCGATGTAGCTTGTGTGAGCGCTTCTTTTTTTCAAATTAATAATAATACGAAATAAATCAATAAAAGAATGGAAACATTTCAGAACTGGCTCCGCTTGAATGATTTGTTGTAATGCGAGTGTTCCGTGCCGTCTGTTCTGTTCCTTGTTTTGACTGGGATCAAACCGACTTGATACTTTGAAGATATATTTTTGTTAAAAATATCTCAAATATTTTATTAATCCACATAACCAGGGTAACAGAACGCACAGAAGTTATTTGCATTGTTTTACGGAAAATCTTGTCATTTCTTGTGAATGAAAATTTATCTTAAAATTGATTTTCACGTATCTATAATTTAAAGGGAAAGTGAACGTCGAAGTAAGCGATAGAATTAATAAAGTGGTAAAATGGTTAAGATTATTATTTTTTGGTTAAGCTATTGTTAACAAATATCTAAACGAACAAATGTAGTACATACAATAAATAAAATTTCACGATTTAAAACATTTATTTAATAAACCTACAAGTATCAAGTAGATGCAATCGACACACAGCAAAAGCTAGTCTTATATCAGTTGATATCGAATGGAGTCGGCTCTAGATCTCCGTCCCACCTCCAGCAAAGTGCTGCCATCTATCTGACTGCGAAGGTTGCGCCGAGTATGACGGATGATCGGACAGCCGGGCAGCCGGGTGATCGGACTGCCGGCCAGTCGGGCGATCGGACGGCCGGGCAGTCGGGCAGTCCGGCGGTCGGACAATCGAGGGTGGCGCACAATTTTAATTAATACGGTGGTCAATGATCGGAAATCGAAAGCATTTTTAGTCAAAGCAATTCATGTTAATATCTTTTTATTTAATAGATATCTTAGAGTTTGCAAGGTCATAAAAGAAAGAATTAAAAAGATAGACATACAGTGTTTGTCTTTACTTGCATTACTGTACTTATTACTTACTAGCTGTTCCCATGCGACTTCATCCGCATAAAATTATAAAAAAAAATATTTATTGTTTACATTTTTCAAATTATCAATTGCAAATGTCAAAATGACATGACATGATGACAAAGCATGGCAACCTTGCTTCCTTGATGTTGGCAGCAACTTATGGTCTCTTTCCCACATTAGGGTTTTTATCCAAAATATTTACCTCTTAGTTTAACGGCGTGAAAATATATAGCTTAAAGCGTGACGTAAGTGTAGGGCTTTTTATTAAAAAAAGAGTTATTCAAAAATATGCTGTAATTGCTGACATCTTAGGCAACAAAGAAGTGTGAGTTTACGCTTTATTATATAAAAATAAAAAGATATTAGTACAGATTTAAATACTTTACTTACTTGCTTTTAGAGAATTCCTTTAAATCTTTCTTTATTACGGTAATATCTTACAGTCTTATGTCTTATAGCAAGTGTACTTGATTGTGTCAATATAAATACAAACGAAATAAATCAAATACGAGTAGAATATAGGAAAGAGTAGGAAGTATTCAAATATCTTCGCATCAAAATTCAAACGGCCGTCCGCCGCCTCTCGTCCCGCGCAGCTGACGGTGCCATATTTACCTGAAGTACCGGCTGCTAGCTGTTACACATTCTATTGCATTTACCCGCTACAATATAGACATTTAAAAACAAACAAAAAACACTATCTTACTAAGAGAGCCACTCTTTACACCATTATTAAAATAAAAAATGATATAGTTAAACTCTTTCTGTATTAAGAATCTGGAAAACAGGAGTTATAGCAAAATATGGAAAAAGTTACTAAATCGTTTTGTGGTTTTCAACAATATAATTAGTACAAGCCAAGCTTTGTCAGTCGATTTTTCATGGTTGAAACTCCCATTTCTAACACTAGATGGCGTTAGTAGTACTAATTTCGATCAATTATGTTATTTCTTAAGAATAACGAAAGTTAAATATTTTGGTTTTCTCATGAAGACTCTTTTGACCTCATAATATTTGTCCCATATTAATGTTAATTGATAATATTATCTGGTTTTCAAGAAATTTCAAACTGTATTTTTCTTAGTGAATAAACCTCCTTGCTCAGTTCGTCCATCAAACAAAAATATCACGATAGATAATTTATGAGCTAATCTAAAAGCTTTAAGTCAATTATTAAGTATAGGGAATGCACAATCAACTGATATAATCTAAGGGCGTGTTCGGACTATGCGTCCGCGCACGACCGCCCTCAACATAATACGAAGCCAACAATTAGGCCTCATTCGTACTGGGCAGTTCTACGTCACTGTTGATTTGTGATTGATACTATAGGTGCGCTTAAGGTTTTAACTATATCACAATCTAAATTGAACTCCATTACTTACAAGATAAGATTGATTTTCAATTATTTTCGAAAATCGAACGATTCCTTAAGGAAACGCAATGGACTGTGGATAATATGCACATAGTCGGTAAGGGCGAAAGTCGTCTGGCTTAAATCAAGTGCAATGATATGCGAATAATCGATTTACGACTTATTTCGATAGTGTTAAGGTTCATTTTCTTTAAGCGGCTGTAAAGGCATCAAAGTAAGGTTCTGAGTTCGTAATAAGTCGTAGATCAAATGTTTAGTGGAAGGTTAAGATACCTCGAGGCGCATACGAACTTCACAAAGCTGCTAAGACTTTAGCTTGCAATCGAATTGCAATCTTAACTGTATTAGATTAAAATCCAATTTATAAGAACAATTAATCGATTTAGATTCCTTAATGATTTATCGATAATATTGGCTAAATGAAGTATGGGGGGTTTTAAGAAGGCGTGGTAATTAATATATGACTTTTTGATAGATCTCATAATTCATTATTGTAGTAATTTAAATGGCATTTTATGCAAGCATTAAACTAGATAAATTATTTAATTAACGTATTTTTATGATATGCAGACATATTCCTTATTACTAGTTAAAAAATCAAATATTAATTATTGCTTAAACGATTTTCTTAGATCAAAATAAAAGCTCTTGTAAAACTCGACAAGAATGGTGACAATATATTTCTATACCTTGTCCTAGATATATCCAGTGTTATGGTAACAATATAACTGTAATACGTAAGACTTTCCAACTAATCAAAATACAAGAAATTACGTACAGTTTCCCTATTAACAGTCAAACAATAGATCGTTCGTCGCGCACGGCTACACACACTTCATAACTTGGATTATACACACGAATGGATATTCTAAAAATAGTAACTTACAATCAGGAAAAGTATTAAGCAAAGATATGTAGAAGGTATATTGAGTTTACTTTTCCGAACCGGGGCTGAAAATGTTAATCTAAATAGTTACAATTAATTTTAATCTTACTTATTACTAATACTAGTTTTTGCCCGCGACTCCGTCCGCGTGGAATAAAAAAAAACAAAAGTGAGTAGCCTATGTGTTCTTCCACACTATCCTCTACATCTATACCAAATTTCATCTAAATCCGTTCAGCCGTTTAGGCTACAAACTCTAACAAACATCCATCCATCTAAACTTTCGCATTTTAGTATGAAGTATGATTATAAATGCGTTTAGATGGATGGATGTTTGCTAGAGATCTCGATGAAATTTGTCATAGACGTAGAGAATAGTTTGGAAGAAAACATAGGCTACTAACTGTTGTTTTTCCACGCAGACGCAGACATGGGCGAAAGTTAGTTGCATTGTAATTTACATAGATAAAGTATGCAAATGTAAGTTAACTATGTTAGATAAATGAATAGATCTCTTCACATCAACCGGCGGCTGGGGGACTGCGAGGGGTTGAGGGGCGCGGGGTAGGTTCGTCCGGCATCGAAACTTAGTAATTAAGACAACAATAAATAACTCTAGGGCGGGACGCGCATAGGCTGGGTACAGTCGCGTAGAGAACTCAAATGTTACATCTATAATGAGAAATGTTTTTATTTAAAAGTGTTAATGAATACTTTGAACTCTCATTTCTTTTATATGAGAAGTTGAAGGGAAAACCAATCATACTAATATTATAAATGTGAAAGTTTAGATGGATGGATGTTTGCTAGAGATCTCGATGAAATTTGTCATAGACGTAGAGAATAGTTTGGAAGAAAACATAGGCTACTTACTTTTGTTTTTCCATGCTGACGGAGACATGGGCGAAAGTTAGTTGCATTGTAATTTACATAGATAAATAAAAACTATTTTGCTATTTGATTTTAAGTAATTTTCCATTATGAAATAGCAGAAAAGTGTTAATTTTTTTCAGGAATAGAAAACTTACTGGTCTGTATTATAAAAAAACTTAGAGTGGTTTTAAATATATATTTACCTTAAACATACAATGAAGTCCATAATAGCATTCAGAGACGTTCAAATATTTAAACGTGTTTAACATTTTTTAACTATATTCTAGCAATCATTTTAAAATCCAATTAGAAGCACATCTATCAGTTCATTAAAATAAGTACAATCACATAGATAAAGTATGCAAATGTAAGTTAACTATGTAAGATAAATGAATAGATCTCTTCACATCAACCGGCGGCTGGGGGACTGCGAGGGGTTGAGGGGCGCGGGGTAGGTTCGTCCGGCATCGAAACTTAGTAATTAAGACAACAATAAATAACTCTAGGGCGGGACGCGCATAGGCTGGGTACAGTCGCGTAGAGAACTTAAATGTTACATCTATAATGAGAAATGTTTTTATTTAAAAGTGTTAATGAATACTTTGAACTCTCATTTCTTTTATATGAGAAGTTGAAGGGAAAACCAATCATACTAATATTATAAATGTGAAAGTTTAGATGGATGGATGTTTGCTAGAGATCTCGATGAAATTTGTCATAGACGTAGAGAATAGTTTGGAAGAAAACATAGGCTACTTACTTTTGTTTTTCCATGCTGACGGAGACATGGGCGAAAGTTAGTTGCATTGTAATTTACATAGATAAAGTATGCAAATGTAAGTTAACTATGTTAGATAAATGAATAGATCTCTTCACATCAACCGGCGGCTGGGGGACTGCGAGGGGTTGAGGGGCGCGGGGTAGGTTCGTCCGGCATCGAAACTTAGTAATTAAGACAACAATAAATAACTCTAGGGCGGGACGCGCATAGGCTGGGTACAGTCGCGTAGAGAACTCAAATGTTACATCTATAATGAGAAATGTTTTTATTTAAAAGTGTTAATGAATACTTTGAACTCTCATTTCTTTTATATGAGAAGTTGAAGGGAAAACCAATCATACTAATATTATAAATGTGAAAGTTTAGATGGATGGATGTTTGCTAGAGATCTCGATGAAATTTGTCATAGACGTAGAGAATAGTTTGGAAGAACACATAGGGTACTCACTTTTTTTTTATTTTACGCGGACAGAGCCGCGGGCGAGAGCTAGTACGTGATAAATATGAATTGATTGACTTTTCATTGCGCTTAAATCTTCGATGGTAATATTTCCATTGTTTTCTACAATTATCAATAGATGGCATCTATTTAAAATGAAGAAAGGATAATAAAAAATGTTTTTTTGTCTTTGGTAAAGTGTGCACGATTCCTTAGAATAAATCATGTCGGGTTGAGCGAGTGACGTCACGCCGGCAACTGTTAATTGCTATAAACACAGGAATTTTGGTGAAACTCAAGATTTATGTAGTTTCGTTTCGCGTTCCTCCGCCGAGACGCCCCCTGACGAACTTCGTTCCAATTGCTGTTTGCTCTATGTTACGTAAACACCCTAACAATGTCATATATCAAATATTCTTTAATTGTAACAATACTTAGCTTTTATTAACGCTATTTGAGATTTTAAACAAAGGCGGATCTTTATGGCCAGCGGTTAAATCGATATTTAGAATTCCGGTGGCAACTTTTTCGATTGTTACCTTATACTATAAAATATGTAGTTAAAATAGTCTATGAAAGTGTTTTGTGTGTAAATGCAAATGTTAAGATTGATAGGGAAATTATAATGATTTTCCTAAACAACATTCAGGTACAACTTTAATATATTGACCGCTAGATGTCGCCTTTTGTTATAGATGATTTTGATGCATTTAACTTTAGGTTTTGCGAGATCTATTGTAATCTAAACTTTATAACAAATAGATATTAAGGTGCTAATTGGACGATCAGCAGTTAAGATCGGAATAGTTACTATAAAAATAGTATTTAAATCATTTTTGCATATTTGTTTTTTTTTTCGTCGAAGTCCATCAGTCTGAAAAGTAAACAATCTACCTAAAAGTTATGCCACAGAAATAAATACTTGAACAAAACTTTGTTTTCGTTTTACTTTTTATAGATGAAATTGTATCAACAAATTGCTCCAAGTGTAACCGTAATTTGTTCTCAATAACAATAAAAAATAACATTCATGAAAATGTTAAACGCTAAAAAATCATTCACATTCCGAAATCAATAATTCAAAGGCCAATTTGTATCCTGAATATCGATTTGCGATTGCGAAAAGTAAAAAAATATTTACTTTATTTTAATACGATCGTGTGAAACCGGTTCTAAATGACTGTAGAGAACAATTTTACCGTAATTTAAGCGCCGAGAACATCATTTAGCAGTTTAAACAAACCTGCGCTTGCGTCGATGTCCACGGACTGCTAAATAATTAACCCACATTACAGTGCTATTACCGAGGGAGGTATCCGATGTGACACTTATAATGCGATTAAGTTATACAGCCTGACAAAATGCACTCATATATCTAGCTCTGCGTGCACGCGAATATAGACCTTAGAGTATTCTAACTTATTGTAAATAAAGTATCGAATTTAGAGGTTAATTAATGACGATATTCCTCTAAACATTTTATCAATACAATTTGAATTGTCTTTATTGTTAATGATATCAATACAATACAAAGTATTCTAGGTAGTTTTTAGAATCAATCTAAGTTACTTTAAGTGTGTTATTGGTATGTACAAATCAATCGCTAAACGTGAAACTTGTGTTGCTTAGTGTACACAAGTCGTTAACCACGCTGTGTAGAGATTTCAGCGCATCGACTTCAACAATAAAGTTTTACGATTTTTAAATTGACACCGCGGCCGTCACAGGTTTTTCCTTTCGAACTATTGACACGTTCAGATTGACCCGATTGGGGCGCGTTTCCATAGCAATAAACGATACGTCATTTCTTTATTTAAGTTTTTACTTTAAATTTTGTGTTGATGATGTTATTAAAATTGTGTTAATTAAGGCTTCTATAAAATGTTACTATACGAAAAAATAATTTAAAATAACAATGATGAAGAATTTTTGATAGGATATTTTTGTTTATAAATAAAACAACAATATTCAGTAAATCCACATATTCCATCCAAACAAAATTTCAAGAAAGACTCAGGTAAATTGTTTGAAGTTTTTTTTTAATTAGACAATAATTGCAATGGAAACAGAGAATTGTAGCAGCGTTGCGACACGGTCGGCGTGTTTACGATCATCTCAGTCCAGTGTGAAAGGTGGCGGTCAATTGTAATTTTTTTTTTTTAATTAGACAATAATTGCAATGGAAACAGACAATTGTAGCAGCGTTGCGACACGGTCGGCGTGTTTACGATCATCTCAGTCCAGTGTGAAAGGTGGCGGTCAATTGTAATTTTTTAATGTAAACGCTAAGTGAGGCTTCCCTGTCCCTCGAACTGAAACCCGTTAAATGCGTGGAATTCGCACATTGCTAACAAATAACGGATAACGATTAACACATTCATATAGCTAACAAAATATACAATCTTCAATTCCTAGAAATTATTTAAAAAAATAATAAAAAACATTGCAAACTGAGTCAAGACGGATCTTAATCTGATGACATATAAAACTGTTGACAATTACATTTTTTTAATCCTTTTTATTAATTAAATTAAAACTTCCAATTAAACGCGTAATTATTTTTTTAAAATATGATGTCATGAGTTAAGATTGCTCGTACTTTAATATTCTTTTTACAAAAAACGAGCCCGTGTATTGCAAGGCAGACGAAGGCACCTATCCTATACTTTAGAGGGGACACAATACATTATCTTTTAATTAAGAAAGCATTATTAAACACTGCTTGCATTTCTAAGATGATTATTTAACTCTTTAGAAAGCTGTTACAATCCTATTTAGTCTTTAAAATGAATCTGAGATATAGAGATATCGGAATCAAAAGAAAGGTTCAAAAGACGAAATAGAAAAACCAAGCGTTCTTCTTCTCTCTTTGTCATTGTCTCTCGTCTATTTTCATTCTCAATTCTTTCATATTGTATATGCTAGTGAGGTATAATAATAATCCGTTTATTTGTTTACCTTTTACCATAAAAATATCAGAATAAAGTTAACAGTTTCATAACAAATAAGTTTTAATTACACGCTCCTGTAAGATACGAAGTGTAGCGAGGGATACGTATCATTGGTTACTTTTATAGTGATCGTAAAAGTGCCGGTATGTTCACGACCGTTCCAACGGGTACGGACATTATGCCGAATCGCATTACTCCGTTTTACAGCGAAGTATAGCGCCACTTCGACAAAAATCAGAAAACAATCTTCATAAACACATCAGCAATGAGATCGACATCAATCGTAAATTTACTTTTAATATGAAATAATGCGTTTGAACGGTTTATTTTATTATTTGGTTAGTATGGATTTATATTGAATTTCTGATAAGTAAGGATATTTCAGAATTATGTACGAAATGTTAAGTTTTTTCTTAGAATGTAACCTTTTAAGTTTATATCGATCTTTGTAGTGAGGTAAGTTTACTACAGGATCTCTCTAAAATTAACTTAAAGTAAATAATGACCGGTAGCCATTATAGTTAAAATATCGACATAAAAACAATATGAATAAAAAGGACTATTCGAGACCAGGATGTATGAACGATGACGTCATAACTGTTCAAATAAACAACATAATGTGATCATGTTCATAAAACGAACATTTAAGTATAAATTAATTGATTAAATAAATGTATAATTGTAATACAAAAGGTTATAAAACAATTTGTGCACTTAATGTTAGTGCGTTGATGTCTTTTATTACGTTTTAAGGGTAAATTAAATTAAAATTTATTTGTAAGTTTAAATTATAATATAGGTTCTATATGAAGTAACGCTTAGTAACAATATAGAATTTAATTAGTACTTAATCAACTTGTTAGAACCCGATAAAACACTATCAATCGTTAAACGATAACATCCAATATCATACTGTTATGACACTTATCTCTTTGGCACTAACATTGTAGAAGTCTAAGGGTCAGTTCCACCAGATTGTAAATTGTCTGTTAACAATCCAACGTGTAAAATATTTAATGCAAATATCGGATTTTGTTACCTTACCTGACAGTGACATTTTTAAGCTATCTGAGCGTCTATCAGCTAGTGGTGAGACAGGCCCTAAATCTATTCGGACAAATATGCAATTCTAAAATAAAAAGATATAATCATTTAAAACGTGTACCATCTTGTGCATTTAATGATCAGAGTACTAAACTCACTAAATTATTGGACAGATTCGAGAGAAAAATGTTGATTCATTTTGTACCAACGTAATAAAACCACGTAATACTCGCACACTCGTAAATGTTTGATAAAATTAATTTACAACGTTTTATAAGAATAACCGTTTCTCTTACGTTTTACTCTTACTTCATCAATCATATGGATTTCGGCTTAATTCAAAACATTGTTGCAGTTCAATCGTCTAAGGCAGGGGTGGCAAACTAAACTCAAAATGTTTTGGCCGCGTCGCTGCTTACAAAAATCATTATGTACTACAAAATAAGTATTAAATTGGTGCTTTATTAGGAGCGAATGCTAGTGATCTCTAAGCTACGCTGTTCCCAATAATCACAGTCACAACTAGCACGTTGATACGTAAAGGTTCAATACCTCTGGATTTCTTATTAGCCAAATGTAACTTCCAAAATATTTTTCTCTACTGTCCTTGTAATAACTTTATGAATAACAAGATAATCTAAATATAAAATTAAAAGTAACCAGTTCAATTATTATTAAAATATGTTCGTAATTTAGAAAAATTATGACGTCCCTTTTTCGCTAATTCAAATAAATTTCAAACTAATAGGATCTCATGTAAATATTCGCCAAATAAAATATGTAATATCGAGTTACAAATTGCTCTCATACTTGGATTTTGTTAAAGTTTATTTTATCTCTGGTAAAAATATTGAAAGAAAATGACCAATTCTAAAAGAGAAACTACATATTGAGAATTTTTATATTATACTAAAAGAGTATGTCGACGCACTAATTTTTTATTACATCAATCTGAATCTTTAATATCGTTGACAATCTACTGAGCGTCGTAAAGTTTTATTTGCACCGGTGTAAGGGCGCGTACACACTGGACGCAGTGGCCGGCGTACCAAATTATGTACGTTTTATTGTAAATAAAGTGTAATTTTTCCGTCTAAAGTGGCCATCGCACTGCGCGGCCCGAGACGAAAGCCCGATAACATCGCTTTACAAGGATCTGATAATTTAGATAATTTGGATGCGGTATCTTTTAACTTCGTCATAAAGTAACGATTACACATTACTATTTAACAAAATATTTAAAAACTACTAAATACTTTATGAACTTTAATTTGCCAAAATAGGTTTCTTGCACATAAAAACTAAATTAATAGAACAGTTTTCCTAAGCTTACCACCTCCATTATATTTTTGTAGTAGTGTTTTGTTTTAAAAATGTGAAGCAGTTTATTATATTTTACAATAGCCGCATCCATAAAAGACTTTCGTACATCGATACCGAATGGAAAATAGAGCGGGCTATTAGAGATTTCAGCGAAGCCTTTACAAAATAGATGGACATCTAAACAGAATGGACAAACATCAGAACGGGCTCTTCGTTACATTTTTATGAGTGAAACAACAATGGCGCACGACTGCGATAAAATTTAGATACGAAATCAAAAAACACCGAAAGCAGTCTCTGGCGGCCTCGATTCGAATCAAATATTCTATACTAGCAGTTTCGATGAACGTCTGTGATATTTGTAAGCGAATTTTCTTTATTTTCTTACATATTCTTGGTTAGTTAAACAACCTTCATGATAGCAACACAATGTAAGAAAACTTTTAGTAAAAAAAATACTATGGCCAACCTTCATTACCGTGTGGAACTTATGCACTAAATACATTATCCACTAAATATAGATTAATACTAATTTAGATTTTGTTTAAGGCCACACTTAGACCTTATTTAAGATGTCGTTTCGTATACATCAGTTAGACATTTTTTCGTAATGTTTGTTAAGCATTTTTATGTAATTATATTATGTTTTGTTTTTTATGGTTTTGTAATTGATTACTTTAGGCTATTATGTAGTACAGGGTTGCAATTAACGAATGGTCGATTCTGATCGATTTTCATTAAGCTAGTTGAATTATTGGATGATGTTTTACAGGATTAGTTCCCGCCCACCTATTGGAAAAAGATCTATTCAGTTACTGCGCCTTATGTACCACTAGCTTTCATCCGCGACTACGCCCGCGTGGATTAAAAAAAATGTAAGTAGCATATGTGTTCCAGACTATTCTCTACATCTAAATCAAATATCATCGAGATTCGTTCAGCAGTTTGGGCTACTCTATCAAACATCCATCCATCCAACTAAACTTTCACATTTATATTAGTAAGACACATTCGTATGTACCGCCTATGTTTTAGAAACTTAATTTATAACTTCTTAATGCATACTACGTGTATGTGCTCGTAAAATATAACAAAAAGTGTATTTTCTTTCAGTAGTGGTTATATTTGTGCTCTATTATTCGTAAAATTCATATTGTAATGCGTGAAAATGTCTTCATATATCATTTTGTGCCGGATCACTTAACCGTACGCGTGTCCATTGTACAAATCCGTCAAGTTATTTACTACAAATAAAGTCTTTACTATCCTATTTGTGAACATTACATTTTGGTACTCGAATGATGAATGATTTTTAAGTTTATTAATAGTAGTTTTTACAGTTTTCTTAAAAGCGATTACAAAAATATACAAAGTTTAGAACTGCCTTTTTTACCAACGTTCAGTTCTGTTAGTAGCTAAAGTATTTGTATTTCAATATCTAAGAAGTTATTTTAATATCCGTGTTGTTTCAAGTATCACAATACTGACATATGTTAACTCCAATAAAACGACGTATCGTTGTACAATGGAGCCGCGGTTGACACTAGTAGCCGTTGTCCGGCCTGCGCAGTCCAGATAGTGGCCGATGATTTAACGCTCAACTTTTGACACAACTAAGCTTTTTGGACACGACCGCCTCTTGCCTATAAATAACGTCTTACGTGAACTTGAGCCGATGGCGTGAGACAGAAAATACAGCGTCGATATAACCATCTCATATGTTACAACCTTTCATAATTAATATTCAATTTTATTATTTTCGCATTAATAAGGGACAGTCTTGCAGCTCTTACACACCAATACCTTTGAGATCAAATCTTACCCTTCCCTCTTTTACATAAGAACTATGTTCATTCTTTTTGGAACAATTTCCAGTCCTTCCTCTCTTGAACCTTCCCCTTAGAGAAGTGCAATAATAATAAATTGTGTACAAAATTCTAAACCTAAATTTCTAAAGTTAGGTAGTTACCCCTTCGGGCATTATGATGAGGAATACGTCTGTGCCTAAATGGACATAAATTTCTTGCCTCTAATAATGTATTGAAATTTCAACATAAACAAAAGCAACAAAATAATCGTGTCAACATAGAGTATACAGCATAATAAATAGTTTTTCCACATAACTAGTAAAACACAGTGATTATGATACTCGTAGCTACATCGGAACACAAACGGCCAGTGGTTGTATCCCGCGTAACAGACATCCACTGCCTTTGTCTTGGGCCAAGCCTGTTTCGGCTGCTCACGATAAAGGGGCCGCGGTTCATATTTCACACATTTGTTTGAGAGCCCACTCCCTATGATTTGTTGTGTCCACTGACGTTTGCTGAACATTTTTTTACGCGACCCCGAAAACTTTATCCCTTCTAGGCTTTGCTATTTACGAAAAGACAATACGTTTGTTTGGAATATATTTTGTTTTTGCGTTTCACAATATTTGTCTTCGTTTAACTAATTAAGGTTGGAGTTCAATAGAGTAAATAGCATAGCAAATGTAATTTAAATTAAAAATGCGAAAGCTTAGATGGATGGATGTTTTTTTAAAGTTTGTAGACTAAACTTCTAAACGGATCTCGATGAAATTTGGCATAGATGTAGAGGATAGTCTGGAGGAACACTTAGGCTACTTTCTTTTAGTTTGTTTTTAATTCCACGAGGAGATAGTGTAATATAAATGTAATAAAATTAGAAACTAGATCCAAAGTTCATATAAGATTATTCAATGAAAATATTACTGATTACTTGTCATATTGCTTTTATTTATTGTGATTGTTTATGTTAAATCGAAATAAGACTTTTTCACTTGTATTATAAGGGCTAGAGTGAGATAGCGTTATAAATAATAATAAATATTGTGTGTAAACGTAAAAATGAAATACGCGTGGTACGTGGGCATGGGAGCAACTGATCAGGGGTATGTGTGGGTAATCAGTGTGTCGAGTGCCGGGAGAGGTAAGTACGGAGACCACTTCGATATATCTTACTCATATAACCTAAACTGCTGAATGGATCTCCATGAAATTTGTCATAGATGTAGAGGATAGTCTGGTAGAACACATAGGCTACTTCCTTTCGTTGTTTTTTAATTACACACCTACGGTGTCTCGAGATTAAGCTAGTATATAACTAAATTGTTGACATACACCCATTTGTTGTGTAGGATGTCAATAATCACAGTATTTTTTGAAAAAAATTATTTATCCAAAAGCCATAAACTTACGATGCGCTTTAGGTTATATCATTCTCGCTTTTATATTTAGGGATTAAATGAAGTGGAAAGAAAAGTCAGTTATTTGGGAATTAAATAAAAAATATGACCTATAATTTAAAAAAATATTTTTAATCTACTTAACACCACTTAATTTTTTAATTTATTTTCAAACAAAAAACATTTATATTCAAAAATCCGTCTCCTTTCAATTGTATCTTCTTATAAAACCTTATAAGAGCTACTAAATAGTGATGTTTATTTGATAATAAATGTCTGTTCCCTTAAAAAAACACCAATAAATATATCAAAAGGCCTTTTCTGCTACGTTTTGATCCCGTCACTTGCGTTATTTACGCGCATCGCCTCGGTTACTTATCTCTTATGATGATGCATCGAATATATTAAAATTCTTCAAATTAAAGTTTGTTTCAATCCACGATTTACCGTCTTGATTCTGCCGCATACTGTGACGACCAATTTTCAATGAGTTATTAATAGATTTTCATAAGAATTAGACTGAGAAAGTTCATAAAAGACTGGATGGTCTAGGCTACTAATTGCGAATTATTGATATCCAAAATTTCTTCGTCCTTATTGCTGTTGCGACTGACTTTCTAATACATGATTTATTACTAACTTATTAATAATTATCTTACTAGTATGCTCAAAAAACTTCCAAGTTTACACGTAACCATTAACCTTCTACTTACCCCATTTTCTATACCAGGTTTCTCGACTCAAAACAAAAGAATAAATAAAAATCCGAAGTCCAGTGATCTATTGTAATTGCAACTTGTAAACAAGATTTGGCGAGTTACGTTACACTCACGAAAATATTCTCTCAACAATAAAGAATATCAATCAGTTGTATTTATGGAGCGGAACTAAAGCAGCCGGGCTTTTTCACTATAAACCGAATAAATTTGAATGAAAGCTAAATATTTAACTGACTTGTATACGACGGGCACCTCTTAAATGTATCGCATAAATTCGACCGAGTAAAAAGTCGTCACACTCAGACGAAAGAATATGTGGATAAGACTTTAACTTTGCTATGTTTTGATTCAAGGTTATCCTTTTCAGTGCTTTCTAGTTATTGCGACGAACTCTATTACTCTAAAATTACTTTATGCCTATTAGCTATTTAGCTAAGATTTATCGAGAAGTAAATTTACAAAGACCACCAATTTCTGGAACCAAGTGGATAAATAGGGTAAAACAACGTCCACATTAAATATGAAGACGAATGGAAAATATTCTCAAGGTTGGAGGAATACACTAACTACTTTAAAAAAAGTTTAACTTGTTTATTTCTATGGTGTCCGGTTTTTATCTCAAGTAGATTTCTATACACAGCTCATCGTAGACTCGTAGACAGTACATCCACCCTATTCTTACCATCCGTACCCATTAAATGCAATAGTTACGGGTACAAAATTTATTGTTTTTCATCTTTGAAATCTTAGCGGAGTCAAGTTGTATAAATCATGCGTTAATGCCGGCGCATTATACAAATTCAAATTTATAACCCGATAAAATTACAGAATGGCCGATGGGGTGTCCCCACCCCTTAGAGGGTGCTATCATTACGGACAAACTAAATGCGGCTTTAATTCATTATTCGTGCACTTTCTGACGGCTTATTATAATTTTAGGATTCGCTGGCAACATATTTTTAAAATGACTGCGTGATGAATCTTCAGACATAGACATGAAAATATAGGAAATTTGTTTATATAGACCAAAAAAGTACTAATCTTTATAGGCGCGAAAATTTGATTTTTTGTTTTTTTCCTTTATATCTCTTAACGAAAGATCATATCTGTAATTGAATTTGGGCAACTTAAACGCTTCTTAAACAGAAAATTATTCAATTTCCAAATTCTACGCAATTGCGCTAAGAACATAAAAGTCCCCAAAAACACAGCGAGGTAATTATTATCAGATTGTTTGATTTATTATGACTTTTGAATGTAAACCTCTTTTCTTCCCATTCACGTTTAATTGAATGATCAAAATCGAATGGCTTAGAGGCGGACATTCGAGAGGTCGCGCCTTTTGTCCTGAATGCAGCTAAAACAATGAATTCAAATGACAGCGACATCTTGCGGCATTTCCAAACAACAAAAGATCTATTTTATTATCGTTCCTACTTCAGTATTACTAATTGAAATTCCGATTGATATTTTTTCTATACTAATATAAATATTTATTATAGATTTTTGTATGTATTGAAATAACTCAAAAACTACTGGGCCGATTTCAAATATTCACCATTAAAGAGCTACGTTATCAGTGAGTAACATAGGCTATGTTTTTATTATTACCTTAATTTCTAGCGGACGAAGTCGCGAGCAACAGCTAGTATACGATAAAAATTAATCACGAGATGTAAAGGTTTTTATTAAACAAATATAGTTAAGTGTTTACTTAATAAATTCTAACAAACACTCAAATACAAAAATGAATTCAATCCAAAAGTACAAGGTACGTTAGCTACGTGCTCCCCCATCAATCCACATTAAACCTACCTGTGCTAACTTTGCCCATAACTAATAATTATGCCGTACACTCAATGAAATATAACAAATACATCCCAGCGCGCCGGAGAACGTACCAACATTTAGATAAATACTCAAATTTGGTATATCCAACTTCTACATTGATTACATTTATATCTATGTCAATTTATGAATAAACTAGCTGGTGCCCGCGACTTCGTCCATTCAATATTAACATAAAAAGTAGCCTACAATATGCCCGTTAAAGTCAGCTACCCTTCAGTGAAAGTCCGGTCGAAATCGGCCCAGCCGTTTCGGTGATTTTTCGGAACAAACGCGGCTTGCGGGCAGACAGACAGACAGACAAAAAATCTTTAAATGCCATATTTATAGAATTAAACTAGCTAAACGATCTTAATCTTTAGTCGCATAGAATTTTATAATTCCTTTATCATTTCGAACTTCACGTGATCACGCCATCTATTGGCTTTTTATTATAATTAATATTTATAGCACTCAAGAGAAATGCAATCAACAATGCTTAATTAATAATGGGTCATCCCTTTTTTCCTAAATATTTTTAATGGATAAAGTTGATAACTTACATAAATTTTGATTAAAATAAATTACGTTGTAAACAAAATAATTTTCCACATATTTTTGAACGAACAAAAAAATTAGGATCTCACAGTCAAGTTTGAAAACCGCTTTCTTTTCTTTTAAGTTAATCCTGTAGAATAGTCTCTTTATAAATAACTAGCTGTTGCTCAAGACTTTGCCTGCGTGAAATTAAAAAATATAGCCTATGTTTCTCATCGATAACGTAGCTATTTAATGGTGTAAGATTTTTTTAAATTGGCCCAGTAGTTTTTGAGTTATTTCAATACATACAAACATAAAAATCTTCCCTCTTTATAATATTAAGTATAGATAGTATAGACAGCTTTTATTAACAAATATACATAAGTTCATGTGAAAATCCTAAGTCCCATCTAGATCCCACTCCCAAGGATCAGATTGAAAACACGCTAGTCAACAGTCGGGTCTATTCGAGTAGACGGGCGCAGTTACTCGCAGACGTTCCATATCTTTTGATGTTGATAGATTTATTGCCTCTTCCCTGCGTGATAAGGCGTTTCAGTCACAATGCTTGCTGATTTATTTAGACGCGGCTTAACTCGAGGGTGCAAAACTAACCTCTACGTAGCGAATGTTACATTGCCGTAAATCAACTTATGCTCTCATCGTTATCGTATTACAATTAAAAAGGAATGAACTTGATTTTTAAATATTTTTTTTATATAATACACGTTTGAGAATTAACATCTTTAAAAGTTGGGATAGAAAGTATGCATATGGGAAGCTTACGATGTCTTCGATATATTTTTTTATATTCTCTTTTTAATTCAGCATAATTCGTCATAATTTATTACAAAGTAAGAATATTTATCAATCAAATTAAAAGGTAAACTGATTCATTGAGTTTCGCGTATTTAACATTAGCGTGTCATTCTTAGAAGTGATTTAAAAATGTCAACTGAAGAAGAAAACGAATGTGATTTACATAAAATGATCTCCAACAAGACAAAATTTCACAGTCCAATTACGGAGGCGTGCTCGGTCAGAGCCAGACGCACGCACGCCGCGCTCGCTTGGCCCGCGTTGTAATGCGCTTTACAACTCCATGTGACGACAACGGGACGACTACGAGACGACATGTATACATAAAACTTTTTGTACCGACAACGGATTTCTATAACTTCCCAAGAGAATTTTATGTAACAATTTTAAGTAAAAATGACTTCGCTCAATGTTTAGTTTATAAACGAGCAGGATAAGTAAGATATATGAACACAATAGAAGCAGAAAATGCATCATAAACAAATACAGGTTTTCCATATTTTTAAATAACACGAATAATAGAAATTTTCTATATATTATAATATTCTAGTTCTTGCTCTGGTTTTGTCTTAGTTTGATTAAAAACAGTGAGATGAAAAAAAATCCTTTGTATGTTTACTCCAATTTATTAATATTTAGATATATCACAAAATATCAACAATGTAAAATATAATTATATTTCGAGACAATATCGTATCGTCAAGATGTAAATAGATTTCGACAATATTGTGCAGCGCTAATCCCGCGTGAAGGAAACGATAAATCACGCCATTAAGTCGAAAAAATGTCGCGCGACGCACACCAGTGTGAGTGTGCCTTTACAAACAAAGTGCTATTTTATTTTTTACCCGATTTTTGATACAATAATTGTAAATTAAAACTTAGAAAGATTATCTCCTTACCCCACCGAGTGGCTCGGAACGTACCATAAGTTAGGAATGACTATGTCTTAGTCAACCACGGGTCCGCTGATCTTTGAATTTTTTCGCGGATATGTGAAGGTATCACAATATATCAATAATCATATACATAGTTCCTGTAAGAGAAAAATGTAGGTCATCTTGTCACATAAGAAATAATTTAACAATGTAAGAAAAAAATCTACGAATACAAGTATGAAAACCACTTCAAAGCCACTAAAATTTGAAACATTACATGCATCCGAAATCTATCGGCTTCAATAGCAAACGTAAAAAAGGTCCATAGCAACAAATCAAACTCGCTCCGTATGTCCCGGGCGACGGCGTCGGTGGCGACGCCCCAATCCATCTGCGCTCGTCACAAATCAACAAGACGCATGCTTTCCGGCCCCGGGTTCGAATCCGCCGCTAATGGTGCCCTCCGATTTATTAACTACGCTCCATGCTACACAAACACGCTAATGTTGTTAGGGAAAATGCTTCAATACGGTCCTTTTTTAACATTATACTCTTGGAATGGATACTCGATTACTTTGAAATTTATTTACGCAAATCTTTCAGTTACACTATAATATTACGTATTACGTAAAGTTCTTCACGTTTAATGTAACTTGTGATGACTGGAAATATGTTTATTGCCATTAATCTGTTAGACAATTAACAATCAAATCATGTTTCTTAATTTTTAACCAGGTTAAAACATCAATTGCACAATTTTAACCGCAATAGTCGCATACACGTGAAACAGCTTAAAGCAGCTCTCAACTGTTTCTTCAAACAAATCAAACAACACAGGGAGCGCACAAGTTACGCAAATCATAAAAGCTGCCGCAAGTCCGGTCTTATCCTAACAGAAATGCGGCGCCTTTGCTATTTATTTCAACTCCCGCGCACAAGTGCTTGCTTAGCGATTAATTGTCCTAAAGTGGTAGCGAAGTTGTTATCTATGTATGTACACTGCTATTTAGAAATGTAATGATGAAATACAGATCCCTCATATGTCTGAAACACTTTTTGTGTTACTTTTTAATAGCACAAGGTTTTAAACGTAACGAATTATATGATGGAAGGTATATCAGCAAGCTGTCACTTGAATACGCTAAAATAGCAACCTACTTTAAGTCTACGGAAGAGGATATTTTCTTCTTCTATGCGTATATTGGTCTCATCTATATCTATACTATTATAATAAAGCGTAAACACACACTTCTTTGTTGCCGAAGATGTCAGCAATTACAGCATATTTTTGAATAATACTTTTTTTAATAAAAATCCCTACACTTACGTCACGCTTTAGGCTATATATTTTCTCGCCATTAAACTTAGGGGGTAAATATTTTGGATAACCCTAATGTGGGAAAGAGACCATAAGTTGCTGCCAACATCAAGAATGCAAGATTGCTAAGGTTTGTCATGTCATTTTGACATTTCCTATTGATATTTTGACAAATGTAAACAATAAAATTTTCATAATTTCATGCGGATGAAGCCGCACGAGAACAGCTAGTTTCAATAATAATTTAAAACTTGCACCCAATAAAGAAATTAAAAACACCCTTATAACAGCCGAATAAGTATTATAATAATACAAAAACGCTTAATAATAATAATACGCTTGTTAAAAAAAATGGATATTGCTGTATTATTAGTTAACACATTTTTAAATAGAAGTTACTTAAAGTTCAAAGAATGTTTAGGGTGCGCTCTAAACAAGGTCGTCGGTTGATTCCGTCTGTCGCCTTATCGTTAACCCTATTACAACTGTTATTGGTTTGTTAATAAATTATTTACACAATTCGGCAATATTAAAAAAATCGTAATCCTAACGACAAATTACATTAAAAAATCTTTTTCGTTTTTTATTAAGGATCTAGTAAATAAATTTCATTTCTCCTTCAAGCGGGAAATTATTTGATTCACCCCCTGTACAATGATCTGGAGTGTTTTTTTTCTTCGTCGCTCTGAGCCTTTTTCTTGGAGACTGTTTAAGAATAAAGGCTATAAATTTTGGAGTGTTTTCTTTGTGTAGATGTATATATATAGAGTTATTTACTGTTATTTTGTTCTCTTAAATTTACTTCTCTATTACCGAGTTTACGAACGAAGGGAAACCTTTCGTTTGATTTTGTTTTATTCCCTAATGGTATTATTTTTTAAGTTATTGTTCATGTATTTATTAATATCAAAGCTTATTTCCTTATATATTGATATGTTTTACTATAAGTGCAAAACAAAGAAACATCGCAGAATATCAGAATCTTATGAATCTTTTAAAAATAATTCTTGCCGACTCATGGTCTTTTTGTTAATACTTTTTCCTTCCAAAATGGTTTCCCAACTCTTTCCTTGTTTAGTAACATGTGTTATTACATTTTATAACTGCATCAAATAGTAATTCTCACCGGCTACATAACAAGCTACCGTGAAAGAACCCGTACCCCAATCTTGTATTCGTCAATCGCCATTTCATAAATATGCACCAGTACCCAAAAGCGCCCTCTGATTACACCTAAATAATAAATTCAATTTGCTCGGCGGCCATCAAATATTTTCCGTGTGATAACGTTTCTATATTTGGACGGCGGATCTTGGAAATAATGGTGTTATTTAGGGTCTTGCAATATGCTAAGATAGTAGGCTGCGGCATTAACAAGTCAGGAGATGGTTGCGCTCGCCTGCCAACAGCGACATCCTGTGGAGACGCTTTGAGATTTATTTTTCTAGTAAAACTACTTCATGACATCAGTATCTAAATGATTTTTAAAATATAGTTCTTCAGAAATTCAGTTTTCATAATTAATAAGTTATTTTAATAACAAAGCAATATTATTTCTTATTTTACATTACAATGTACAGCCCAAATTTAATTTGGTAAAAAATTGCAAACGTTCTTCCATTCTTGGTCTGTTTAATTTTTTTTAAATACAGATAATATTTAATCTAACAATTTGAACAACAACAAAATGTAACATAAAGTATCATAATTTCATATAAATCAATTTAACAAAAATTATATATGTAAAATCGGCTCCATGTATTGCGAGGAACAATTTTTACGACACGGCCCGGGCTAGTAGCCTCTTACAATTTTCGCCAGAGCCTGCCGCTGCTGCCGACTGGCGCCTGTTAAAAACACAATGAATAATTATTGGCCCTTGTTTCCCATTTTCTTCCTTTTTTATAAACGCCGAAATACGCCTGTACAATGATAGCTTATTAATTCACTCGATTACGCAGTATGCAACTGGTTAATTTGAAATTAGACAAGGATTTAGTCAACTCTAGCCATTAACTAAGTGAGAAAGGGACAACAGATGTTTGTATTATTCACTCTATGCTCAAAGCCGTTAAAAACCATACAGGTATCATTGACGCTACTAACTTTCTACGATTTTTTTAGAATACGTTGCTAAAAAGTAAACAATCGATACATGACAGGTATTCAAGATGCCATCATAAATTTCTATCACGATAATTATATTTTTAATTTTCATCCCCGCACATCGGGGGTGATTTACCGCGCGGCGCACAACTTGTGGATTTATCGGCGCACCATTAGACCGGGTCGCGTGACGTCACGTCGCCTCACTCTTGCCACCAATTAAAATACAAAAGAAATAAAAGAGAATCAACGTCCGAGTGCAGCGTGGGCGTTGTGACACCGCCGAGTGAGACATTATCGAAAATAAGCTTTCACGTGCAACCAAATGAGGTGTTTAGAGGTAAACATAAAATACAACCAGCTGGCAAGTACAAATTTATCAATCTATACTATTATAATAAAGCGTAAACACACACTTCTTGGATGCCTAAAATGTCAGCAATTACAGCATATTTTTGAATAACTCTTTTTTTAATAAAAAAAAAACCCTACACTTACGTCAATTTTAGGATATATACGAGTATTTTCACGCCATTAAACTTAGGGGGCAAATATTTTGGATAAAACCCCTAATGTGGGAAAGAGACCATAAGTTGCTGCCAACATCAAGGAAGCCAGGTTGCCATGCTTTGTCATCATGTCATGTCATTTTGACATTTGCAATTGATAACTTGACACATGTAAACAATAAAATAAAATTTTCATAATTCTATACGGATTAAGCCGCACGGGAACAGCTAGTAGATGAAATATTTAAATTGCGCATATTTCATAATTGAAGATGGTTATACTCATAATGTTAGTGTAGATTCTATTTCTACACTCAAGAGCATTGAATCCGGGTCACTTAAAACTAAAATCTATAAATCTAGTAAAATAAGAACACCGAAACACCGTTTATTTCTAAGCTACCGTTTGTTGTTGCCGAGATTTTTAGGTTTTCTAAGTAAGCCGGATTCAATGCTCTTGAGTGTATTAGTACTAGTTAAAAATATTTTATTCTATTAATATGACCGTGCGGGGTAACGAATTGTTATTTATGTGTGACTTAACTTATTTTAAAACTGGCATACAAATAAAAATAAAATTAAAAATCAAGCGTTCTCAAGTTGCAGTCAAACCAATGAAAAGGGCGCAACGGGAAACGATCGCAATAAATCAATAAAACGCCGCGAGCTAGACAAAATAAAACATACACTGAACATAGAAATAAAAAAAAACGTGTATAAGTGCACAAAATTCGCAAAAAGAATTACAGGCAATAACATGCAGCAGTGTTAACTTCGCCAAATGCATAAATCACGGTGTCGAAGGAAACTAGCTCTTAAGCATGCATTATAAAGACGTTATTAGCAGCACGGTAAGTTTGGCAGTGATTTAGTCCCTATCGGCCGTCAACCTGATTAATGTCGCTAGTAAATCAGCGGATTACGACAATGCGAGAAATGACGAGTCGCGACCGGATCGCAAACGATACTTTGTTACGTGCAAGCTTCGAGCTACAGCGGTATATCTGAATTAAACAAAACTCTTTAGCTTCCAGCTTGTTAAAGGTGACAGTTGTAGGTCATATAAAACCCAGATGACCTATACTTATAAAGAATCACATATAACAAAAATATTTAGTACATAATATTTGTTACAATCTTGAACTTTCCGTTCTTACTCAATGTGTCTGTTACATAATACAAGTAAAACTATTTACAACGACCAGTTACCCGCTTGCCGCTCTTCACTTGCGTTGGAACTATCTCGTATCGAATTATTGAGTAAACACGCAGCGTAATCGCGCGATCGTTTGGTCGGAATGCGACTGCAAGGGTACCAAGGAAATATTACCCGAACTATGTCTAATATCCACTGTTGATGGCCAGTAATATTTTTGAAGAGAAAAAAATCGCACGTTTTCTATTCCTGTTTACACAAAACGTTTATACCTTGCCCTGCGTTAACAAATTGACGGGATTAACTACATTTGTCACGTAATTTATCGCAAACTATTCCTTACAGCTGCAATCGGATTTAAACTTCATGAGAAATGATGGAATGAAATCAAATTCTTCTGAAGATATTATAGACGGTGTTTATTTAGTTGACTGCTTTTTATTTTTAACGCCCTCTAAGTTTTATAAGAAGTTGAGATGCAGAATAAGAGAAAGACATTTTAAGAATTGGTCATTTCTAAATTTTGTAGGTATCGATAACTTTCCAATTTTGAAAAGTAACAATTTGCTAAATTCAATTCTGTTAAAAACATGACGAAATTCATATATAAAAAAAAATTTACAAGTAAACAAAGTTTGATATATTTAAAACTAAAAAAAACACGTAATGTCATCGCATGTCGGTGTGTCGTCTGCGAGCAGAGCGAGTGCGTCGCACGTCACGAGCGCACTGACAAATTGATTTATGTCGTTAGGGGAAGACGCGGTCGCGCCGGCAAGTTCGCGTTTAGTCCGACTACTCACGCGCCATGCGACACACTTTTTAGGTCCTGGTTTACAAACGCGAACACTTTGATATGTAACTATACGATTATCTCATTAGGATACTTTTATTACGATCTGTTAGGTTTATGTAAAATGTTATTGACAAACGAAGGTTTATTCAATGTTTGATAAAGAGAGAGTTCTAATCAAATGTTAAAAATATCAAGTTCGTAAATAAGGTAGAGCCGCTCGCCGCGCCCGACGCGATGGACGGCTGTATTAGTGAAATAAACATTAGGCGTCATTAATCGATATGCAAGAGACGGTCGTAAAACTTTCCACCTCTCCAGCTTTTTCCACGACACGTAAGCAATTGACACCTTCAAGTTTTATGGACAAAAAACCCATAAAGGCCTTACACATTAAATCTGAGGATTTAGGATGTGCGCACCAATCGTGTGACATTTGGTTTATGAGCCGGTCCCGGGAGGGCCAAATCACCAATGGTCGACGTTTGTTACTCGTAAAATAGATAAATAATGTTCCCGCGGGTCGTTTTGGATCTCTAAAAAAACTGATCCGATATTATTTTATTATGTAATCGACCCACGCGTCCCCTCAGCCAGCGCGTTGACTCCAGGAGATGCGAGCTGTGCCTTGGTTCTACTAAGAAAGTACTGATATATCAAAAAATTGATTTAATAATACTTAAGTATGAAGATTTGAGTATAAAGAACATATGTAGGTAGGTTGAATCTATAATTAACCGTTCCCGATACTGTATGTCCTTGAAAATCTATTCTTTAACCACAGTAACATTCTGATTAGATGGATCTTTTGCAGTTTAATATTTCGTCAGTTTTAACGCTGTTATTGTATCGTAGTTAGTAGGAAAGTCCATTACCAATAAGTGCAATAGTTAACCACATTTTGGGCATCCGAGCGTCGGCGCGCCGGCAATACTCTTATCTAGCGTAACGCAACATATTATATTAAGTACTACGTCATAAACTGGCCGAAATTACACAGGACCTATGCCCGAAAACAATGCCCTGATCAGACACTTTAGCTTTACGAAAATAAACCATGCGACTATGAAATTATAGCTCATTTTTATATATTTTTGAAAATCATGCAACTACACGAATGGATAAGTTTTTTCAATTATAAAAGACTTAATTTATTTCTGGAAGGTTTAGCGAATTCTGACTGTGTTTTGGGGCGGCTTCGGTCGGGATTCGCGTGGCCGGGGACCACCATATGACATTGCAGTACCGAAAAGGTTATCCACGAAAATGTTAATATAATAGTTGCTTCAGTGCCACGGGTTTTGTTGGCGTGAAGGCATAAATCAATTTTATAGCCCCATCTAAATCAAACGCGTTTTAATGGGCGGCCCCCGTCATATCATAGCGGAGTATGATAATTTACGGTTACTATGTGACGAATGTAGAAATAAAGGTCCCTCCCCCTCCCCCCACGGCCTCCCCCATAGCGGTAGGGATTAGTTTTATGCCCTAAACCGGCGTCGTAAATATGTCAGCCGTATCTTACGGGGCGAGCGCGTCACTGGAGATAATTTTTGGATTTACGAAGTGTTGGGCCGGCGTTGATACGAGTCACTTTTTCGTGGGTGTCTTCATTGTTTATTTAGATAGCGTCGGCCGTGAGTGATTTACGCGTGTTGTTGTGATGGCGCGTCCTGACGCGGTAATCTGATACTGCTGGAAGATATTGTGAAGGATCCAAATCCCCTTTCATTGCCTCGCTTATCTTGAAAATTCTTCAAACAGCCGCTCTCCGCTCAGACTCTCAGACTTGTATACATAACTAACATTGACACTTGCGACGGACATCTATTACACTCCTCACCGATTGAGCTAAACTTATTCTTAATTAAAGTATAGTAAAGAGCCTTAAATTGTACAGAAAAAAAATAAAGATCAAAGGAACTATTTTATTACCATGTAACTAATGTTACAACAGCTTAAATATATCTTTCTTGAAATCATTTTGTAACTAACCGATAGTTTCGAGACAGAATCGATACATAGAAATTGCATGTGTTTAAATGAGCTGTTATTGAATAACCTGATTCAGTTAAAACTACGGCGTGTAGGCAATTAATCATAGTAACGTTGGTAATTAATGAAATTTATGTGTGGCGTATATTTCACCCGCGGTATTATGTGATACCGGGAGCGCGGCTCGCTCGGACTTTTGTGCCATCGGCTCGCGCATCCGACAATCTAATTTTTATAATTTCTAATGCATTATTACATCGAACATGCAGCAATTATCAGATAGCACGTATAAATTGCGACTATAATTTTGCTAGTAATTACTGATGATCCGCGAGTAGGTTTGCCGATGTTTTCTGCTTCCGCGCTCGTCTGCTCTGTACCGTGTTATGAGTCATGAGGTTATCGGCAAAGCTCCGACGAAACAAAAGTATTGTATACTAAAACATTGCTGTCCGTTTAATCAGTTTAGTTAATTTATCTGCATTTTATGAACAACTATAAATTATCTAGATGTGAAGAGTTTAAGAGTTAAGTAAATTAAAGTATCTAACTGTCATTCCTAAACTTAAATTGACTGATGGCGAGAAACAAAGTTATAAATACATCTGTAGTAAGATATCAACTGAAGTAGATTACGAAATAAAATGTATTTTTGCATTTGTTATTGAAAATATCATGGGGATGCGGATCTGGTTGTCCTCTCCGGGTCGTAGATCAGCCTGTGACGTCACGTCAGTCTGGACCAAATAAATAATACCCGCCTGTCGATGTCAGGACGGTGCAATGCAAAAACCCAACGATATTATTATTCGATAAGTGTCTTCCTATAATGTGAAGTTTCTTACAAAGAAACAATAATTCACCATCGATTATTATTGGCCAACAATTATTAAGATAGATATGAAAAAAAATGTTTTACATTCAACTGATAAAGGGCATCTCATCTGTATGTGGCTATGGTGGCAACTGGCAACACAGTTGTCTACTGTAAAATCATTTCTATCCGAGTCACCGACATTAGTCACTTATAACCAACATATCGTGTTAAGACACCTTAGAAGTTTTACATAACAGACGAACATAAATTGGTGCATAATGCATAAAGCTATCCACAGTTATAAAATAAATCATAGGATTGTTTCATTTCATTTTATTACGTCGTGTGCCAGTCAAGCGCGTACATAACACTAACTATATTTTTTAATACAATTTGTATAATTTCACTGCTCCCGTACTTCACTTGTTTTATCTAGTCCTCAAGTGGGCTTGATCCTGCAATGAATAATGCCTTAGTTAACCAAAAAGGCAGAAGAGGGTTGGACTTGACAAATGGAATTTCTTCTCATTAAGTGCATGCATCTAGTTTTCCTTTGCCTTTACGTAAATATAGTACGTAGAGTCGGATTGAACAGGGGCCTATAGTCATAAGTCTCAGTTTAGCATGCCACAGTTATGAGTTTTTTTATTTGGACATTGTCCATTGTCAGTCCCGGGATCTGGGAAGACATATCCTCCTCCCAATGAATGTTTTAATTAAATTTTATAGAACATTGAGGAACAGTTTACTCGTTTATTGCAATCGCCGAGCGGTGTATTAACATCTGCTCTGCGGTACAGACAGCAAAACAACTTGGCTTTGCGTAGAAGTTATAAGAACAATGTTTTTATAATTTAAATGTGAAGATGTCGAAAATGAGAGTAATTGTCCTTATCTTCGTTTCCAAACATTCCTCTAAGATTTTCTTTTTACAAAATAAACAAAGATTATATAAAACTATACATGCTGTATAAAATATGCTGCTTTTTTGTATAGCAAAAATATTGCGAGAACGGAAATAATTTTCATACCATATGGCTGTTTCTTCTAACCGTACACGCGCCCTAATGTACAATATTTGGCCTATTACTTCGCCCTAGGCCCATTGATTTATAGGTTATGAATCAACCTGCCCTCGCTGCTGACTCCCTCGCCGCCTGCCTTCGCCCCCCGCCCCCCACCCCGCCCGGGCCATTACGTTTACTTGATGTATCGTTCAGATAATGAATCTAGTTGTATTTTTGCTGGCAACGTGTGATGGAAATATGAAGGTCGAGGGGCAAGCGGGGAACGGAGGGCGTCGGGAGGGGCGGCGTGAATTATACCGCGTCTGTTAATGGCAGACTCATCGGTTGTTACATTTTGAGCTTGTATTTTTTCTGATTAGTTAGTTCATGTTTGTTGAGCATTTTCCGTCACTAAATATCAATACAACTCTGTTGTCAAATCATGTTAGATGCATTTTTATTATATCACATCACAGTGATGCCAGTATTACGCTCGTAAGAGTGAATCATCCTGAACAACATTCTATCAGTAATATTGACATTTCATTGAATGGCGCGGGCGGGAGACTGACGCGCGTCAAAGATTACACAGAGGAGGCAGCCGATCGACAGAGATAGGCTATTTTCACACGAGGGGGAAACAGTTATACAGAGCAGTAGACACGAAGATCTGTCGATACAGTACGGTCCTTTTTCAACAGTAGGTGTGCGTTCCAACTGCAGTATTGCACTGTGCTACATTGCCTCGCTGCTTTACCCTAATGTGAAATACACGACTGCCGCCTTCGCCGTTTTTCCTGATTTCTACTCATCTGGTTCTATATTGTGCATTCATATTTATTTATAGTTATTACAATATTAGAGATGATGGATTTCTATTAATTACTACTTGTAACCTAAAATTTGATAAATTAAACAAAGTCAAGGTAAAAGGTATTGAATCAAATAAATAACTTTAACAGAGGCTTTAAAATATGAGCCATGTTTTTGTTTTAGTCATATAATAAAAAAAATAAAAAAATAATGTCCATTGTCACAGATAGGCCGCTATATTTTTCAATCGAATGTTGGCGTCTCTGTTCACCCTAGTTGGTTATTCAAAGCTGGAATCATTTTCGACAGTATATATGAGGTTGATAGCATCATACTTATCATACTCACCGGAAACAAAATAAATTTGTTTGAGTTAAATATGAGTAACTTTATATGAATTGTTCAAGATAATGGAAACGAGCTCTCGTGTGCAAGTGACAATGTCAATCAAAACATGACAGCTAATGTTGTTTTTGAGGTGACATTGACAGACAGCTCTAAATGACAGTTTCTAAAGAAAAATGTATGGAAGCAGCACTTATAATTTAAAGCGAGAATTAAAATCATCTTTTGTGAATTTCTTTATTATAATGATCAATAAATTATTACTAGCTTTTGTTTTGGGTTTTAAAACATTGTTTCTTTGTAATAATAAAAGGCCACTGTCCATTTTTAAGTTAATCAATTTAAAACAATATAAAAAAATACGTTCCTAGTTTCTCTTTTCGTTTTCCTGTTAATTGACTAAAAAAAACTTAAACATCTCCTTTCTAAACGTTTGAATATTTTAAAAACTCAACTAAAAGTTGCCAGTCACAATTGTACCATTTAAAATAAATAACACTACAAAAAAAACTAAACATCCGAAAGTGGCAGCAAAAAAGTCGTCCTTTCACAAATTCGCGCGCATCGACTGACATTTGTCAATCAGTTCTCCCCGCGCCCGCGCCCGCCGCCGCTGTCAGCTGTCAATGACAATTAATGGCGTCCCATACAAAGTTTTATGGAGTTTATTGCTTCGATTGTGTGTAGAGATGATTAATGTAATCACTAATGCAAATCCTCACAGCCGCGGCACGGACGCACGGCTTTGTATTTTCGTGTATTTCTATAAAAATTGATTTATTGTAGTTTTGCAGATACGGGGCTCTTCATAATGACCACGGGCGTCACTGAATGCGGGAACGGGATTGTCAGATGTGTGCATTTTGGATAGTTTTGTAGGATTCCTTCGTTGAAAAATTGATGCTTTGCAGACGTTTTGAATGTCACACAAATGTTGACACTGATGAATAATTCGTGCCATTAATTTTGTTGTTGGTCAATTCTAATTTTAAAATTTGTTAGACTAGATAATAACGTACTATTGAGAATCGAGACTATGAACTATCGACTATTTGCCATTGATAAATAAATTGCATATCGTCAGAGAAACAAGTTAACTACAATAAATAGGTCTTTTAATTAGCCGTATACTAAAAACAGTCGACTAACGATAAAAAGAAATGATTTTATATTGACAAACTTTAAAAAATATAAATAACGCTCCAAAAACTCCGCCGACCCTTTCCTTTAACAAATGTCACAATTTCATTATCCGTGCGGCGTCGCCTCGCATCAGCGTCACGTCAACGTCACGTCACTGTCACGTCAACGTCACGTCACTGTCACGTCAACGTCAAGTCGGCTGTCACGTCAGTTGACAGACGTCGTTCACCTGCCAGCCTGCGGAGCGACAGATTGTTAATTAGAGAATAACCTAACCAGTCTGCCAAGAAAGTACAGTTTTTGTAATAAAATTAATAAATTCATACTTTTGAGTTCTCAATTGTATACTATAAAATGTAGAAAAAAAGATCTATGTTTTCAAAAAGACTCAATAAATAAGCTTTGTTTGCATGTAAAGGTACAGTCGCGCACACTAGACATATCGAACAAGATCGTTCCGAATTTAAATTAGCGCATCAATGACTGAGGCATGCACGGACAAATTGTTTGTTGTGGAGAAATATCTTAATAAATTAAAATCGTCATTAATTCCACGTTGTAAGATGTCGTCCGTATAATCAACTCGACCAACAGCTGCGAGTGATTAAGAATCGAAATAGATGGTAACAAATCGATTCTTTTCTCGCTAAAACGCTCCCGCAAACATTCTACTATTTTAGTTTGAGTGATATATCGCTGAGATTTCGTGTCAGATATTTGTCAAACGCGAGACGAGCGCAGAGGCGACGTTCGGTATAGACATCAGCTTTATGTCGCGCAGCAAATAAGGCATTTTGACACAAAGTTACACTGATCAAGATATTTAAATTCGTTATCCTTATTAATCATTAAATGAAACAACATGCACAAAACATGTTATTGAAGGAATAACGCAATAATCATCACATGACTTATCACGACCATATAAAACTCATCGGCGACAAATGATTATTTTAATCGTATTATTAATGAATATCAATCAGTCATCAGGTAGTGTAAATCTATTGACAGGTGTTAGGTACGTGAGGGTGCACGCAAAAATAATCCTTATTGAATTACACTTACAAAGAAGTTATGTACCATAATTGTTTGCATGCAATATAATACTGATCAGATAATCATGACAGAAGACCAGTGACTTAGTCCATCAGCGATGAAATTGCGAGTCGAGTGAAGCGTCGCTTATCAGTCGAGACAACGATTAGGACGTCGGTTTAATATTTCAAGATAAGTTTGATTAGTTGCTCATTTATATAGGTTTCGTGTGTTTTAAAAACAACATTTATGGATTATCTACAATATTATAAAATATAGTGCATCAGCATGATATTCCGCACAGTCCTTGTTGACTGGTATCTTGTAGTTTATAACAAAATTAAAATTGTTTTTATTAACATAAATACAATAAAATAACGGAAAAATTGAATAGACCAACTTCCGTCATATAAAAGTGTTTTAATGTCAAAATGTGTCGGGAACGAAGTTTAAAAAAGGTATGTAAATACAAAGATAGAGGAGGACTTCGGTCTTCGTGACGATGAGTGGATTATGTGAAAAGAGATATGCGTAAGAAGAGAGTGAATTCAGATATGAAAGCTAATAGAGATGTATAAAAGAGCAGTAAGTATTTTACCTAAGATGAAGCATTTAAAATTGTAGTAAAGAAAATGCTCATTGTAACGTGCACATCTTTTAGTTGTATGCGTACATAGGTATATTGAAATATGCGTATCATATAAATAAGTATAAACTCATGATTGATGGATTACGTTTGATTAATCATTGCAGTTACCAACGACTGATATAACTAAGTCAACTGACTTTGTAAATATTATCTTCATTATCAGAGATTTGTTTAATATTTCCGTTTCCACGAGTACACGCGTACGTTGCCATCTGCTTGAGCTTGGTGCTCACTGTTTTTAAATAGATGAAAAACTTTCTTTTATAGCTTTTTAAAATATAGTTATCTACTACTTTAGTCAATTAATTTACTACTATGATAAAAATGTAATTTAAATCGTCGATGATAAGATCTATAACTAAAAAAGTTTGCTGTATCGTGTCTATAATAAACATACTCTTTGCTCGTTGTTTCTTAGTGAAGGGGCGGGGTGCGGGGTGCGGGAGGCGGGCAGTGCGGCGGCGGGGGCGGGGGCGCCGCAGCTGCGCGCGCGCCGCCGCCGTGACGAGACGTGACAGACATAAATCAATTGTCAAAACCACCAGCTCCGTAATCTCGCGGGACTAACAGAGATCAGAAAGAATTGTATGGATACGACTTTTAAAACCTCTACTCATTTGGTTTGTCCGTAAGCCTTTATTATAACATTATTATACCAAATATCAGCAAAGCAACGTAAGAAATACATGTTTTAAAGAAGTGTTGAAAGAAGAGCAAACTGTAAAAATAATTACTGAAAACTGAACTACAATTAAAGAAGTAAAAATAAAATAACATCTCTACTTTAAATATTGTGAACCTAAACATAGTTCAGAGCCGTATCCGGTCGTATCCATATAATTCTAGCGGCGGCGAAGGGCGTAACCATTCGTAAGCGATGCTCGCTTAATAAGCCCAAGTGGCGCTCCGGCGACTACAAAAAGTGTCGTTAAAACGCGTTGCTGGTCCAACCGGCGCCTGCACCGACCACCATACGTGTTCACACCATACTGGATAGTAACGTAAGGGAATAACAGCGATAATCGCCTGCGCAGTGCACGCAATGATGGAGCAAACTTTAAGGTCGACCGTACAGAACATTCGTGGGAGCCAATCGATTAACTTGCGTGCAATTAATGCTTCAAGTGTTGTCATATGTGTCGGCGTTGTCACAGAGGACGAGAGTTCACGTGGACTAAGACTCAAACAGTAGGGAGACTGATAACGGGCAGTGGAAAGACGGACACGAGACATGTCTATTTATCTTGAAGTGTAAATTGAAAATAAAGATTTAAAAGCCATTGGTTAATAAAATCGTGTATTGTTACGTATTTTAAGAGCGATCGCAAGCCTTTAACTAAACTATCGCAAAAGTATTTTGCGATTGTCGATTGTTTCACAGTCAATTCAACTGTTTTGTTACACAACTAAAAATCGAGTAGTGTACACCTCCATATATGTAAGCTCATAGTAATCAAAGCGCTACTAAACAGTTGTGCGATAGTTTAGTCAAAGGTGTGCGGTCGCTCTAAATCTACAAAATAAACGTGTCCAATTCTTCAATAAACTTTACTATCTTTGAACTTAATGTTCCATTAAATTATGAACCTTTTAACAAAAAACTAAATCGTAACATGGATACATTTCTATTTAACATATCAGGTTCAAAAGATAAGATAATTGTCCCCTTTATAATAAGTCCAGCCACTGAACTAGTAAGTACACAATGGATTTTTGTATCCGATATTTCATTAGGTAGTCCAAACACAGCCCCCTCAAGTATCGTGTTAAAAGTCCAGGCGACGCCGGGTGCTCGGTAATAGCGCTGTGTTTACCTCGCTCATGACGTACTCTAACTATTGACAATGGTGCTCGTTATAAGCGGAAGCGATTTCAGTATAATGACCTAAGTCGAGCAGAGATCGATTGCTTAAACTGTGAAATAAAAACGAAAATAATAACTGAGACGACGGATTTGTTTCTATAATGACAAATAAATATCAAAAAGGATATATAACATTATTATACCAAATATCAGCAAAGCAACGTAAGAAATACATGTTTTAAAGAAGTGTTGAAAGAAGAGCAAACTGTAAAAATAATTACTGAAAACTGAACTACAATTAAAGAAGTAAAAATAAAATAACATCTCTACTTTAAATATTGTGAACCTAAACATAGTTCAGAGCCGTATCCGGTCGTATCCATATAATTCTAGCGGCGGCGAAGGGCGTAACCATTCGTAAGCGATGCTCGCTTAATAAGCCCAAGTGGCGCTCCGGCGACTACAAAAAGTGTCGTTAAAACGCGTTGCTGGTCCAACCGGCGCCTGCACCCACCACCATACGTGTTCACACCATACTGGATAGTAACGTAAGGGAATAACAGCGATAATCGCCTGCGCAGTGCACGCAATGATAGAGCAAACTTTAAGGTCGACCGTACAGAACATTCGTGGGAGCCAATCGATTAACTTGCGTGCAATTAATGCTTCAAGTGTTGTCATATGTGTCGGCGTTGTCACAGAGGACGAGAGTTCACGTGGACTAAGACTCAAACAGTAGGGAGACTGATAACGGACAGTGGATAGACGGTCACAAGACATGTCTATTTATCTTGAAGTGTAATTTGAAAAAAAATAATTTAAAAGCCATTGGTTAATAAAATCGTGTATTGTTACGTATTTTAAGAGCGATCGCAAGCCTTTAACTAAACTATCGCAAAAGTATTTTGCGATTGTCGATTGTTTCACAGTCAATTCAACTGTTTTGTTACAGTTACACAACTAAAAATCGAGTAGTGTACACCTCCATATATGTAAGCTCATAGTAATCAAAGCGCTACTAAACAGTTGTGCGATAGTTTAGTCAAAGGTGTGCGGTCGCTCTAAATCTACAAAATAAACGTGTCCAATTCTTCAATAAACTTTACTATCTTTAAACTTAATGTTCCATTAAATTATGAACCTTTTAACAAAAAACTAAATCGTAACATGGATACATTTCTATTTAACATATCAGGTTCAAGAGATAAGATAATTGTCCCTTTTATAATAAGTCCAGCCACTGAACTAGTAAGTACACAATGGATTTTTGTATCCGATATTTCATTAGGTAGTCCAAACACAGCCCCCTCAAGTATCGTGTTAAAAGTCCAGGCGACGCCGGGTGCTCGATAATAGCGCTGTGTTTACCTCGCTCATGACGTACTCTAACTATTGACAATGGTGCTCGTTATAAGCGGAAGCGATTTCAGTATAATGACCTAAGTTGAGCAGAGATCGATTGCTTAAACTGTGAAATAAAAACGAAAATAATAACTGAGACGACGCATTTGTTTCTATAATGACAAATAAATATCAAAAAGGATATATAACATTATAGAATTCATGATAACGACAAAATTATTAACTAGAAATTGATGTGTGTGTCATTCTGTGAAAAAATAGTTTAAAGCTTTTCACAAGGTAAGATTCTATGGATAATCTAATGTTATATTACGGTGACCTTGACTTTCCCGCTATCTCCTATGTCTTGCCCCGCAATGAACACACCCCGTTCCGTGCACGTCAGTCAGTGGACATCAATCACTGTAGCCGGCGACTGGCCGACTCATATTTCAGGGGTTTCCGCGACGCCCCCGCCGCCCCATCACCCCCGCAGCACACGTAAGGTCGCCGCACGCCGCGCCGGACTGGGGTAGGCAGCTAATCAATTTAAACGTGCTGTAAATGAGACCGTTATGAATATTATTTTAAAAAGGTGCGCTTATGACGTGAGCTACATTATAATTCGCTATTGATTTAATTTATAGTTCTTACTTCTTACTTAATATTATAAATGCGAAAGTTTAGATGTATGTTTGTTAGAGTGTGTATAGTTTAAATTGCTGATTGCATTTCGATAAAAGGACTTGTACAAAAGTAGCCTTTTTTTTCAAAAGTCAATTACAGGGAAAACTTTTATATACATAAGACGATGAACGAAGAGAGAAACAAAAAACGTTTTTTTTGTTTTTCTAAACCGTCATTTTATTTTCAATTGATTTTTAAAATGTACTTTTATTCTGCAGATCTACTAAATAAATGACAGGGGAGATTTTGTGAACACATGATAGTTTTATTTTTTTTAATTCTAGGCAATCGGAGTCGCAGGTGAAAGTTATTAATTTCTGTTTTTAAATGTCATCATGCAATTTTCTTTTCTAATATAAAACTGACAACATATATCTAACAACGACTTGTTGCGGAGTTCCGGACATGAATGTAAAGATCCTTTTGCTAACTAAAAGAGCTCTCAAACAGTTAGTGTAGTCTATGAGTGACAAGTGTGTTCATATCGTATTGCTCTCATCGGTTGCACGCTGCCAATCACTCGCGGCAGCCGGCAGCTCTGCAGCGACGATTGCTCTATGACGTGCTAGTTGACACTTGTAATGACGAACTTCATCTAACAATCGATAGCTCCGATGTAAATAATCCAACGATTTTGCTATTTGTACACAATAATCCTACTAATATTATAAATGCGAAAGTTTAGATAGATGTCTGTTAGTTTGTAGTAGTTTAGCTAAACTAATATCGATGAAATATGAAGATGTAGAGCATAGTCTGGAAGAACACATAGGCTACTTACTTTTGTTTTTTTATTCCACGAAGAGTCGCGAGCAAAAGCTAGTAGTTTATATTTAAAACATAAAATCTTTGAATGTTGAAATACTCGTACTGGAACTTGTTAAATTTTGTTACAAACTACAGCAGTAACACGATTTAATAGATGTTGAATAAAAAATGAATGTATTGATTCAAAGTGTATTTCAAAACGTATAATGAATTCGGTCATCAGAATCTACGAAGCAAATTGATATTTATTACTATCGATTTAAGATGCAATTTCGTTCAACGTTGTATCATTAGAAATAAATCATACAAGTCGATCTGTAATCGACTGTCAACTGTCAATCATTGATCAATCATCTGTGGACAGAAATAGAAGTGTCGTGTTTCATAACGCTGCAGCTGCCTGCAAGTAGATAAAATTGCCTTTTTTATTCTCGTTTTAATAGCAATATTTTTTGAGTATCAAGATCGAGTTATGTTGTTGATGTAAACGCAATTTTGAAAGTACATCACTTCTAGTTCTGTACATCTATGATTTTTTTCGTATATCGTACACAAATTAGGTACATTTCCGCATATCTTCAAAATATCTCAAGTTGCAGCGAAAGTGTATGCGATTCATACCTGCTGGTCTAAAATACCGCGGCACTTGCACGCTATTCTACCCGTCAACGTCAACCAGGATTGATGGACGGGAATATATCTGGAGCGGGTCTGTACCCCCCGCGCCCCCCGCCCAGCGGACGCCGGGGCCTTCCGTCATACGTAATTGACGAGTGGAACATATGTGCAAGGTAGTCGTCTTAATAATTTTGGGCGAGCGTAAATAAAAATAATATTATCGTTAAATGTTTAACATATGTTTTTAAAATATGAATTATTTTTATATTAATATTCATCAAGTAAACCAAGGAATAATGTACTTTACGTATGGAATAATTTTATCATTAAAAACAGAATTAACATGAAGCAATCTTGACAGCTGTCAAATCACTTTGACATCTGTGACTGGCAATCATTTTAACATTTTAAATGCCTTTTATTGGCAGATTTATAATTATTTTTACGTAAGTTTTAATTTAATATAAACGTAAATTAAATGCTGTGATACATTCGAAAGTGGTATGAAACTAATGACAAATGGTGACGGGCGATGCGGGGCGGGGGCGGGGGCGGGGGCGGGGGCGGGGGCAGTTGCATCTGGGATTTGAACCGACACCATTAGTGTGATAGATGGTAATCATTTAAACGTCGAATAAACTGCCACTGACCACCTGGCGTTACTCACTACCTAGCTGGCAAACTTCTAATGTTCATTTTAATTCATCGTCCCGCATCGACACTGAGACTGCAGTTAACTTTACATTTATATAAAAATCATTCATAAATAACTGTGTTAAAATATATTTTTAATAACGATAATAAAATAATCGCATCAATGTTTCATAAAGCACCATTAAATAAAAATAAAACTATTTAAATTGTGTAATACGTGCTTTAATAACGAAGCAATTTTCATAAAGGTAACCAAAGCAAAAGCAAATATATAAAGTAGTGTTCGAGTCCGTCCCCTTCCCTCAGGTCACTGACAAATGACAGGTCTCTTTGAACATCAATCCACTTATTACGGTAACCTCAAAGTAAATAATTTATTGCGCGATCTAAATCTACGTATTTACTGAGCGTTGGGGTCACCGCGATGGCACCCATCAGTCAGCCAAATAGACGACTTCTCCTTACCATTGACGTCTCGAACCTTTTGTCGAAATCACTAACTTCGTTTATATTTCAACGTAATTACCTATTTAGTTTTCACCAGGGCCGTATTTATGAAATATTTTTTTTCTTTAAACAATTCTAACCGGAAGTTGGCTTACAGATAACAATTTGCATTTATAACTCTTATCTAAATGTATTTCCGATAATTATGTCATCCATCATTAATGTGGTCGTTTTCTTCGAAGTATTTCTGTGTTTGTTTAAGTACAAACTTACGAACACGTTTTGACATGATTAAAAATTGTAATAAATAATATTGTTTATCTATATTTGGTGACAATGATAACCTTAAATTACAATGCTACTGAGTTGATATTATCTTAAATACATACTCTTTTTATGTGACAAAACTATGCTAGTAAATAATTTGGTGTTGATGATACGAATTAGTAATTATTGATGAAGTGTGTTAGGGAAGGGCGCAGTTGAGCAACTGCTAAGGGCGCTGGACAGAAGAGGGCGCCACTAGTTTTTGTAATACTAAAGTGTGTATTTAAGACTTTGCTCCTGCTTTCCTAAGCTGGTAAAGAAGGCGCTGTAGAAATCTTGCCCAAATCGCTAGTAATTCCAACATTCCACAATTTGAATATTTACAGAGCTATAATAGTTAAGAACAAAACCCTTCCGTTTAGAGAACCTAACAAATATGAATGTTGTAAATCAAACTATCCATCAAGAGGGTGAGGCCGAAGCCCGCGGCTGTGGCCTCCATTAATTTGACGACATAAAACAAAACGTCATTTTAATTAGCGTCATTATTAGATGTACAGCGTGTTTGTCTCAGAGAGAGAACATACGAACGGGAAATTGCAAACACGGACAGAAAATTTTATTAACTTCCTAACAAAGCAATAAAGGACACACTAAAGAAGGTTATACTCTTAATTAATCAAATAAAAAAAACATTCGATTTCAACTATCTATATTTTAAGACCAAAGTCAATCATACTTTTTAAGGTCAAATGACAATGAAAACTTGGCTCCTATCTACGTCATATGAGGTAAACTGTTAAATTATGCTAATTGTGACTCTACCCTCATATTCTAGATTTGAAGGTCTTACGTATCTGGAGCTTATGTAATATTGAATACGGGCTGAATGTAGTATAACAAGAATATAAAAAAAAAAAATTAAAATGTACACACTTCTCATGGCCAGGATATTTAGCAGTCTATTAAAACGTAAATAGCTAAGTTTTTAGATAGTTCCATATTATTTTTAATGTATTTATCCGAACGCTCTCGATCAGAATTCCCTTCCCTATGTTCTACAAACATTGAACTTTAAGCGTTTGACTGACGTGTCGTCTGTCATCTACTAACCTTATTCAGTATCCATTGCTTCTTTATATTGCAACCAGTTACCATACTAGTAGTAAAAGTAGCAATGAACTCGTAAACACTTATTTCGTCGCAGACCTGTCTGAAAGTCGCAAACAGATACAAATGACGTCATTACCGTGATTGAGGTGAGGTTCGCTAAGAGTTGAGATGTCTCGCTCAGTGATCTCTGAACGTTGGCTTTATGTTAAAGTTAGGGGTTACTTGTAACAATGATTTCTGAAATTAAAACCATTAAATAAAATTCTTTCTAAAATCAAATTGATTACAAAATATGTTGTATAGAAATCAGACGTCTCTCTACCTATCAATTAGCCTATTTGTACACAAGGCAATGAAATCGCGTAGCGCACGCTCAGTATAGCTTTGAATCGTTGACGCGACTTATTCGGTTAGTGCATAATAATAAAATCGATAACATCGAAGCAACTTGTCTCATGACGATCTTGACAGAAACGTCGTTTGAACGTCCCTATAAAATTGTATTGCGTAGATCGCTTAGCAACTTAAATCGGAAGGTTTCGAAAACTTACATTGCCTTGTGTACTAAGGGTCTTAGTGTTAAGGGCGCAAAGTTTTTTTTCTATAAGTTATGAATTAGTGTACTTTATTGGGTATTTATTAATTTAGTTTAGTACGCGTCTATAATCAGGACATCGACCTTCTGATTGGGAAGGATCAACGACAGCGTAGTTGACGGTTATCTATGACCGGGAAGGTCGTTCTCGTATTGATTCCTTATCAACGGCTAATAGACCTCGTTATTAGGAAAATATCACAAATCAATCAACGCTTGAATCGTAATGTAACATCCAAAGATAACGTTTATTGAACAATGATTAAAAATTGAAACAAAAAACCCCAAACATGACATTTGGCATGATTAACGTGTTTGTAAAATCAAACAAAGAAAATTATAATTAAATGTCTTTTTTATTAAAGTGTATTAAGATTAAATCTTTTCAAAAATATATAAAGTATGTAAGTAATGATAGAGAAAACTCTAACCTCTCGTTTGCCTTTTATTAAACCGCACTACTAAATATTTCACTTTCTCGAATAACAGATGGCGCTGCAACCACGATATTCGTAAAACTTTACGTCTATTTCAGAGTTAAATGTCGAGATACGACATTAATCTAATTCTATAGGGATTTATATTAGTGTAAATTGTTCAAAACTGGAATAAAGTTCTTTTATGTTGTGTATGTTTCATATTTGTGTTTTTCTTATTTCTTAGATAATTGTAGTATTTTCTAGAAGGAAGCAATCAATGGATAAGACGGTATGATATCACTACCGTCGTAGCTAAAGCTAAGAACTTAGTTAAGGGTAAATTCAGCTCTCGGTGATCAGTTTGACATGTTTTTCTTTTGATGAAACATCTGAATTATCTTCTCTCTTGTTCGCTTTGAGAACAATAGAGATAATAATTTTTGCACAGGTTTGCAGATTCCCACCTTCCTCAGTATGTTAAAGGGATGTATTAAATAAAAGAAACCAATTAAAGTATTTAACATATATATTTCTTTGAGCTTTTAATTGCATTTTGAAATACAACATAAAATATTAAATAAGATTATTTAATTTGGTAAAATCAATATTTCAACACCATTTTTTTTTCGTTAATGAATGAGCAAAAATCTCTCATCAGAGTTAGCGTATACATTATATTTGTCGTATGTTTTATTTATCTTTAAAATGATAATTAATCGATTCTGAACATCACTGCTGCGAGCCGCGATCGTAACACGACCGCACACAGGTATTTACAAAAAATATCTCAAAGTACATTCAAAAACAAAACACAAAGTGGTACAGAATAGAACAATTTTAACAAAAATAAAACAATAGGTGAACAGTGAGCGACGGTCGTGTTACGAGTCGGCGACCGCAAAGAACCGACTGATATCTTCTGCAACTTACTTTAGACAGTTTACAATATTTTTATTAAATATAAAAGAGCTTTACACTCGCAAGTACCGTATATACAACTCGTATATCTTGTTGTCAAATTGGAAGAATTCTCTCGTTACATTTGAACATCTCTAACCGTATACGAATGTAGTCGTCCTTTTAAACAAATCAATATTGTATAACATACTATCACGATTCCTTTAACGTACAGCTCGGCTCCCGGGGCCGGACACGCCGGCGCCGGCGCAATGGTATACAGTGTTCACAGAGAGGTCGCCTAAACTTACGTACTTATCACTAAATAATAAATAGCAATCTCGCGGGGAGAGCGTATGGGGGTCTAGAGCGAAATTTACACTAAGGAGATTGTTATATTGCGTTAATATGAGCCGCGACGGCGACGGAGACCGCGCGGCTCTCCCAGCCCACTGAGATTGGATCTCCGAGATTACAGCCGGCCGCGCGCCTTCAAAATATACAAATAACCGACCGAGGACGCCAAACCTAACACTGATTTACAAACATCAAATTAAGTAACATAAAATATTATATTGCAACAATTTATCATCCAACGCGAAGTGAGCGCACTCACCTCGCGCGGCGAGACATCAGCAAAGGATATACATTTACAAAGAGATCGAATCGAACTTTAAGACTTAAGGTGACTTATATTTACAATTATCGAAATGGAATTACGGCGTAATGTGTAAGATAAGCCGCGGCCGGCACAGGGCGCGGGCGCACTGGGCCACCCCGCTCACCTAAAGGCAACGTTTTCAAAATATTCTCTTATATCTAGACGAACGTAAGACGTTTGGCGTATACTTATGTTGCTAATTGTAATTACACTAACCGAACTATGCGGTGAATTCTAACGATTACCTAAAATAATTAAATTGGCAAAGAGTTTCAAAATACTTAGCGTCGCCGCGGCGACCTACACCTAGCAAGGTTTAAGGTAGCGGATATGGTGCGATCACGAGGCGGGCGCGCGGCCGGCCCTACACGTACTTGCTCGAGAGCTGCTTCGCGAGCTCCGTGTACTTCAAGAACTTGGAGTGTGGGCTCTCGTCGAAGGACTGCGAGGGGCTTCGCGGGTCCTGCGGCGAGGCGGCACTGGACCCGCCGCCCTTGTGGGCGCCGGGCGAGCCTGCCGCCGGTGGGGCCTTCACGGGCACAGGCTCAGGCAAGGCGCCGTCTTTCACGAAATGCATTTTGGACAGATGGTGCCGATACGCGCCCTTGGAAATGAAAGGAGTATCGCACAGAGCGCACTTCATAATGGAATCTGTGACGACGGCGTCGTTGCACGCCCAGCTGAATGTTAGAATGCTCGGCGGTCCCGCGGGAGAGGGCGCCGGCGGAGGAGCTCGCGACGGGTTGCTCTCCGTCTTGTCGCACAATTTTTGCAGCGCCGCAAGGGGGTGACTGCCACCACGACGGGACGAGCTGGGCTCACTGGACCCGCCACCCGCTAGATTATCGAACATCGAGGACAGGGCACCTAAGCTAGAAGGTGGTTTTCTGTCGGAGCCCGGGGTGGGGCCGGAGCGGTCGCTGGCGGGGCTTCTTGGGCTGGCCGCCGGGCTAGGGCCTTCGCTCTCACGCTTTGGAATAGTCGGCTTCACGTCCTCCTCGGTCGAGCTGCCCGGCCTCGGGGGTTCCTCCTCGTCCTCTACCTCGGTTTTGACACGGACCGATTGACTACTGAGATCAACACCGTTTTCGCGTTCGTCCTCGTCCGGAACTTCCTTTTTTATGCGGACTTCGTTGGGACGATCTTCGGACGCGGGCGTTTGGGAACCGCGCGTATCGGGTGTCGTTCGAGGCGTCATATGATATGCGTCTAATTTCCTATCTGGCGTCAGGGAGTCAACCCTGCTGCCCCCGCGCTCCGACATAGAACTGGACTCACTTCCGCTGCGCTCGCGCCGGCCGTAGCCCTGTTGGTGGTGATAACTTCTTAACATACTCATGGTCTGCGCGTCCACGAGGGGCTTGGTGTAGTCTACACTCTCGTCTATGCCTAATCTCTTAAGAATACTGGAGCCGATGGGCGCGTGGGAGGCAGCCCCGGGCATACCGGGCACGGAATGCCGGGAACGAGTGTCGAAACTCTTTTCGATCAACTGCTCGATGGCGTTTAAAACTGAAGGCGACGAGCTTTTGTCGTTGCTCGCGTTCGGGTCTTTGGAACTAGGGGAGGAATCGTTCACAGAGGAAGGGGAACGGTGGTGAGCAGAGCCGGGGGACGGCAGTTCCTCGTTGATACTCTTGCGGCCGTCACGGCCCGTCGGAGTCACATGGCCGGGCACGTCGGGCGGGATTATGTTGTTCGACATAAGCGCGCTTTTAAGGAAATTCCGTTGACTGTTGGACATGGGAGCCCCGATACATTGCCTTATATGCTCGACAAATACTGCTGTTTCTATTTTATCACCGCATTTATCGCAGGTGATCCGACTGCCAGCGCCGAAATCGCGGATGGGCTTCCCCATGGGGATGCCGTTACCTTCTCCATTTTTAAACTCGTGTTGTGCCCTCTCCAGCTCCAAAAGTTTTCGAACCGGTAATGACTTCTTTCTCTTTTCTCGCGTTTGTCTTCTTCTGCCGCCGCTTTCGGTTATAGACCTCATGATGTGCTCTTTGTAATGCGAGTTCTTAACCATATGATTACTAAGTTCTTTAAGGGAACTGAAAGCTTGGTCGCAGACCTTACACGTCAAGACGGCGCTGACGTGGCTGCTTGTGCCGGTAGCGGGTGGCGCCGCGCTGTTGGCGCCGGGTGCGTTCGCGTTTGCGCCCTTGCCGTCGTCGGACGACTTCCACGAGATTATTTGTTCCTGAGATATGATATTCGTATAGTGCTGCGTTCGCTGCATGTGACTCGTCATTTCGGCCAGCGACCGGAAACTTTCTGCACACCACATGCATTTCAAAATTTGTCTAGTCTGCTCGGCGCCTTTCCCTAGCCAGACGTCCTGCCCTCGGACTAATTTTCTGGGTATCGGCATGTTTTCTTTGATGAGCATATTGAGATCGCTATGGTTTGGCTTCGATGAGCTACTAGATGAGGAGTTGTGGGACGTTGTGGATGGCGAGCTAGCGGGCGGATGCAGCGAGGGGGGCAGGGGCGCGCCAGCCGCGGGCGGTACCGGCACGTTGACGCCGCAGTGCTTCGCCTCTTTCATGTGAACGGTGAGGTCCGCAAGGGAATTAAAGCTCTTCTTGCACCAGACGCATTTAAGAACGTCTTTGGTCTGATCAGCGCCCTTGTTGAGCCAGTGTGACTGCCAGGCGGAGTGACGCGCAGCCGCGTTCGGTGTTAGGCCTGCGCCCAGTGCCGCGTTCTGGACGGATCTAAATAGTTCCTCGCCGCCCAGTCTGCTCAGCTCGCTCATCTTTTCTAAGGCTTTGGTCGCATCGCTCGGCGTAGGCGTTCCGTGTTTTAATTTTCCGTTCCACTCTGCGGGCACGCCGCCCTTTGGCGACAAGCTGGCAGCCGCGACCGCCGCTGCGAAGTAGGGCAGGTGCGGTGCCACCGGCGTTGACCAAGGCGAGGGGGCGTGCTTAAACTCGGATCTCGAACTCTTTCTCGTCGGGACGGGGGAGGGCGAGTCGTCGGGCCCGCGTTTTCTGGTGCCGACGGAGAGGTCGAGAGGGCCATTCTCGTGCGTCTTGCTGAGATTAACGACGTCCTCGTCGTCATCGTCGTCGTGCGGGGACTCACCGCGCTTCGTACTGAAATCGAGCACAGCGTCGGCGCGGTCCGAGTCGAGGTCCTCGTGGCAGGACATGAGCAGGCGCTGCTGCGCTGCGGCGGCCGCTGCGCCCAAGTAGGCGGCAACGGCGGCCGAGTGCGGGGGCAGCAGCGCGGCAGGCAGGGCGGCGGGCAGCGCGGCGGGCAGGCCCAGCCCGGCGCCGCTGCGCCCTGAATATACCGAGTCGTTGGAGGGACACCGCGGCGCTCCTGACGACTCCCGCGATAAACATCTTGGACTCTCCCTGTAGACAAAAAAATTCATTATCATTTGATGTTCATAACAGTTGTTTCTTCTCTAACATATGGCAAATAGTTTATAAAAATACACATTTAAAACAATAACAAAGTTAAACGAATTTTTTCCGTTTACGTGTTGCTGTCGTTACAATTAGCATATAAATGTCGAAATTTTTGGAAAAAGAGATCAACATATTGATTTCTATTCATTTATTTATCCAATTATGTCTACATTTGCGTGAAACTTCCCTTTTTTGAATATCACAGTGCAATTAGAAACAATATTGAAACATTGCCTTGTCCTACTTGTTTCATGGCGAAAGTTACAAACAAACATACGTATATCTATTTATAAGTTAAAATTACTTCTAAAATTAACACTGATTGATATAAATTAATACTAAGTAGCGGCTAGTTATGGACATAACGACCTCTGACATGTTTACTTCAACAAACTATTTTTCGATAGCGGATAGACGTTTTCAAATATTCAAGCTATCGGAATAATTATACTAACAAATTATTTGCTCTATAGAATCTATAATGGATGACTGACACACATAAATTTCGATAGCAATGCTGTAGCGACCTGAGAATAATTAATTATCATACAAGACGTTTATTTATTAAAAAGAATCACTGTTTCAATCGAACAGGTTGATGGTATTTTTGTATATAACATTAGAAGTCGTAATTTTTTAATACAAGACCAATGTCTAAAAACCTTCCCAAAAACAATTTAATGATAGTAATAGTTCTTCTATATTTATTTGCATTTAATGAAACAAAAGCAATGTCGCCGTATCTAAAATTAAAACTTTAAATTTTACAAACTTTTCGTCTTGAAGGTACCATATTAGTAGTTTACCATATTTTATTATAAAGTATACATTGAACAATGTTTAAAATGAATGATTTTTTTTCACGAATTCATTAATTTAATCCCCTGAAGAAATATAACTTACGCGGATGTTATCTTATTGTAATTTTTTTTAATGTTATAATCGAATAGGATAATTATGTTTCTCGGAGATCACCTTAGCTATTATAAATTTAAATTAGTACAAGTATTTTGTCGTAGAAAATATATGTTAAAGAGTTATTATTATCACAATAAGAATGAAAACAAAGATGGATGTTTTTGTTGTACTTCAAATTATAATAGATTTATAATTCAAAGTCGAATAATCGAGAACAGTATTGAATAAAACAGAAAACAATAAGAAACCAAACACAAGAACCTACCTCACGTGGTCAGCTTCGACAATCATTTTAGACGAAATTTTCTTAAAATACTCCACACTGAGTTATTTCGAAGTGTCTCGGATCCATGTAACAACACTTTAACAATACTGAACACTATTTTACAATAGAACAAGTGACTTCCCAAAACTGGCTAGAAGTAAACAAGTCGCGTAAGACGCGCCGCGATGCCGGTCGGACGGGGAGTGCGGGCATGCGGCGGCTGCGGCGGTCCCGCGTGGAATGAGACGCCGTGTGATTTACGACCCGCCCGCAGCGCCCTCTCCCCGCACGCCCTCCGCGTGAGAGAGACGGGTGCAGGTGGGACGGACGAATGAGAGCGAAGAAGCGAGACAACTAATGGTGTTATGTTGTGAGGGGTGGTGCGCTGCGTGATGCAGCGTGCGTGCGATGCGCGAGGACGTGCAGTGACGAGCTGACGAGTGCGATCGTCTCGCTGACAGGCCGACAGCCGACAGCCGACAGCGGAGCGATTACTGACTGCTGACTCACCTGACACCACTCACTTGCAACTTCAATAGCCAATGGGAACATCTTTATATTTGCAGGACAATTATTTGAATAGTCTATGCAAATTATTTATAGAGACGAAAAATATGAGGAAATATTACCTACCATTCATGGGAAAACCACAGGTATTACGAACTGTATTTATTACAGAAAACAAAGGAAACATATAAGAGTTACGACCAAAATCGAACTACCATCTGATTCATTTAGGTTCTTTATTAATCAGAAAATTATTAAACAAAGAACATAAGACAAATATCCAATTATAAATCAACAACAACTTTAATACAAAAACATAGTAGTATTAATATAAAAACAGCGATTTATGTTTGATAAGACGTATTTATGCAATCAGCATAAATATTAAGTCCCCGTCAGAATAGCCAGATGTTAATTGCTTCCTCTGTGCATTAGTTGAGTGCGGGACAATCAATCACTACTTTTTATGTGACAGCTTTTGTTATCTTTCTCCGATGTCTACCCTAGCATTTTACACGACATTGAAAACATACTACTCAACTGCGAAAACATAATTTATCTACAAAACTTGAAATAAATCGCCCCGTTGGTGGAAAATTAAACTGGCTTTTTGGCAAAATTGCGTTTTCATTGTTTTGTTATCGACAGAAAAATATCTTAATATCTCAAATCCTTTAAAAATATAGCCTTTTCGTCAAACATAATTAAATTTAAAACAACAATTACAAACGGACCTAAAACATATAGAATTCTACATTAAAATTCTCGTTCAAGAGCTATAAAATTAAAACGCTCCAAAAAGCAAGTAAATAGCGTTTTTTCGACTATGGTTTTTGAGTTGTATAATTTTCTACAGACGACATACTCTATGTCACACACAACTCTGAATACGAAAAAATATCTGACGATGGTTTTTTTAATAACCCAACCTAGTTTCCGAACAGTCAGACTTAAATATTCTAGGAAATGTAGAGTGCATCTAATAACGTATTATCATAGAATAACAATTTACAATAGCACCCGATATTATATATCCGATTGAATTTAAAAACCCAGTAAATTTGATGCATCAGCAATAAAAGTGAGATGCCTTTTTAGCGATAACCAATAAAACAGATTAATAACATTAAAAACAATATTTTAATTCGTATAAATAAAAACGTCGTCTGCACGTCGACCTCATTTCAAACATTATTCACCATCCAAATTCAAAGCAATAAATAACACTTCGAAAACACTTAATTCCTAATAAACTATTTTATTTATTTGTTTTATTTTAATTAATGTACGATGTATATTAATTAAGAATCTAATAACAAGCTTGGAATGAATAATTTAATATTTTTATTTTATATTTTTAGTGCAATATAGTGCAATTTAGATTCCATGAGTCAGACTGTAGATCCGTTTTCTAGACCAATTAAACTATCTAGAATGCCCTAAAAGTCCTGATGTATTAGGGTACACTAAACGAAGTAATGGGCCACTAATATTATTTTACTAGTAACTAAATTGTAATTATAACAATAACCATAACATTTATATAAGGTAAAATAAGAAATTCTTTTTAGATGTAAATCGAAATCAATTAATATTATAAATGCGAATGTTTAATTAGATCAATTGGCTGGATGTTTGTTAGAAGACTAAACGTCTTAACAGATTTCGATGAAATTTCGCACAGATGTAAAACACAGTCTGGAAAAACACATAGCCTAAGTTCTTTTTGAATTTAAAATCTAGTATTTAATAATATTACAGCTACTAATTTATACTTTTACTAATATTATAAATGTGAAAGTTTAGATTAATGTTTGTTAGAGTTTGTAGCCTAAACGTCTGAACGGATCTCGACGAAATTTGGCATAGATGTAGAGCATAGCCTGGAACACATAGGCTACTTTCTTTTGTTTTTTTCCACGTGGACTGAGATGGGCGTTAGCTAGTGATAAAGTTGCTAATAGTCAGTTGCCGATAGTATAGGACGATGAAATGTGTAAATCAGAAACGTAAACAATATGCCCTGAGGACGTTACCGCGGAGCTGCGGAGGATGTTTATGATTGATGACGTCTCTTCTCTGCCACTAATTGACAGTGATGGAACAGGGAACGCTCGACCAACACAAATGTACCATTTGCCGTCAACACTATAAGATTTTTTACAACAAAGACTATGAAATAGAGTCATCTTTATTTAATAATTCACTAATTCTCGTCCTACCTGCTTACACCGGATGTCGATAGTTTTTTAATATTTAGAAAACATTAACATACTCTTTAATGAATTCAGAATTAGTTTGTGACGGACTTGTCTTGAAATTATATTAAAATATATAGATTTCGCTCTTAATCGATATTAAAATTTATGTGTCGCATTATCATAATTAAATACAGATGCTCCTGTTTGTTTTATTCGAGACCTCTGACTTTATATTCGACTAGAAGTTTAACAGACAGCACAACTGTTTCAATAGTCAACGAAACAAAAAGATATGATGAGTTACTATTTAATAATATAAATTAACTCAGAGGTGACATTTGCTTTACTGATGTGAGCTCAAGTGGCGATAATAATAGATGTTATATCCAGAGAAAAGCAAATGTTTTCTTACAATGTGTGAAATAATTCGTCACGGATTGTTCATGAAATATTTTTGTCTTGCGACTATGAGGTCCTAGTGTCCAACTGTTATCATCAATTCAGATGTTAATCGGCTATAGATTTTAAGTCAGTGAATAAAAAACTCTTTGAGAAAAATATCATCTGCTCCATATACAACGTTAAAGACTATCTAACTTTATACTGCTTTTTAATCGCGACATTATCTATTTATTAAGAAATCTGGGTTACTTTCATTTCTTTTCATACAACTGGATTGCAATTAATAAGATATTTGCTTTTATATCGATTTTATTCATTTCACTATAGATTCGTTTCACCTATAGAACATTGAACCAATCAAAAACATTCATAAAGCACATGCAATACTAAAAACGAGTATTTACCGTTATAGATAACGCCGTGAATAATAAAGTGATTTATGCTTTGTCGGTGCGTTATCTAGCATTATATTATCTGTATAAATCAATCGATGCTTTCATTGTTTCCATGGATTCTCGTACGAAAGCATTTGATCACAGTTATTAAACTAAAATTGATTGTCACATGAAAAATATTCGATCGTTACCGCGGCAATCGTCCATTGCTGTCACGGTCACATCCATTCGTTACCTTAACATATCCAGCTGTGTAAGCTCTAGTTTAATCGATTATAGTTCTTAAGTAGTTGTGATAGAGATTAAAAGATAGGTCAAACTTGGCCGGTATGACGGTGGCGTGGACAGCAGTCGACAACTGATCATCGGAAACAATGGCATCGTTAGACGCGGAGTGACAACGGACCACCGACGCGGAGACAATATGCCTTCGCGATACTGTTATGAACTAAAGTTGATCGAAGATATGACATTCGCAACTTTAGAAATCATTTCAGGACATAAATCGCTTCCTAATATTATTATTAGTACGTACTATGTTGATAAATTGGGCTAAGTTTTCTTACTGGTATAGAATCTTTTTTGAAATCTAATCAAAGTAATAGTGTAAATGAAGCGTTCCGTTTTGCATAACGTTCAGATCTCGTTTGCAGTAACCAACACATCAGGAGCTATAACCTGCAAGAGCTCGTACAGTTCAAAATATGACTCGAATTCGAAGGCTGGAGCGCTAACGGAGCGACTTGGACGACATCCAAAAGATATCTGACGTCGAAGATTGGAACAATTTAGGCGGCTTCTAAAAAATGTGCTCTTTGCTGCAAGTCGGAGCTTCGTGTGTGAATGAGATAATTGAACGTTACCGTTGAAATTGATGGCTTTAAGCGACATCTAGTGTTGAACTAACTGAATTGCCTCTTAAGAAATAGGGAATAGAATATACTAAAGTTTCGATGTAGAAACCATCGTAAAAGCTATTTTAAAGGTAGACATTGACGCTTATTTGATCTACAATAACGCAATGGCAGTTTTGGGACACTATTTTGTAGAAGACCGTACCCACCTTTCAGCGTTAGGGTCCTGTATGAGGTTGGCGGGGATGCTGTGCTCGATGTCGTCTGGCGCGGGCGTGGCGGGCGTCGCAGGAGTCGCGGGGGTCGCGGGAGAGGCGCGGGACGCGGGGGAGGCGGAGCGGGACGCAGCGCCCCCCTCCCGCCGCTCCCCGCGTTCCTTCACGCCGCTGTCGGGGCTGGTGGCTGGAGGTTCTTCTGTGGACAAAGATAAGTGTGGAGTTAGACTAGTAATCTGTAAATCTGTCAGTTGAACGTCAGCAAATGTGTTTGATTACTGGTATTATACGACATTGGTAAAATCACGAGGCGTATGATCGATGAGTGATTGACCGCCGGCTATCAGCGCCATCTATTATTCAAAGGCGGATAACAGTGGACACTGCGCCGATGCCGTGCGATCATGTGCACTCGTGTTGCTTGTACCAAGTTATAAATTCAAAAAGACATAGAGTACATTATCAATTTTTCTTATAAACCTAAGAAAAAATATAGAATGTTTATATAATTAGATGCAATTTATGAATAGGAATAAATTTAGTAAACGCTCAATATAGTAGACAGATTTGTCTCGATGAAAGCGTTCAAGGTTGTAAGGCAACAGAATTGAGTCCTTCCTTCCAGTTGAGTTGACGTTCCGAAGAACCGTCAATCCCTCGTAGAGTATCAAGTTTAAGCTAATCCCCGGAGCGTGAAGACTCCGGGAGGGAATCCGCGACCAGTGAACACAAAAAGAGAAACCGCGGAGACTTTCGCTCCGATTATGAAGTTATCATCCAAAAAGTGGTCGAAAAAACGTCAATGAAATCGGAGAGCGCGACCGAAAACTGTGCACCGCGGTGGGCGCTCGTTTCACTGCCCACTGGCTCGTGAACCGCGTTCCCGCTCGCTAATTGATTAAAACGCATCGCGTCAATCGTCCGCCCGCAAAAGATGCGCCGAATGCAGTGCCCCGGGCAACGCTAGCCCGGCGGCAACGCACGCATTGGTACCGATTTGATTCCGATCAAAGGAAAAGAGCGCGTGTTCCTGACGCCGCGCCGATAGTACTGACTGGACACGTCATTTGAATACTGACTCAAATGACGTGCGGCGCTATCGCGATGGCGCGAGTTCCGAGTGACGGCAGACCTCGGCACAAACGCTTGACGGACGACGTAATCAGATGAGCCGTCCGCGTCCCGCACGGGCCCGGCCGGACTCGTCACAATAGACTCGCGGACAAAGTGCGCTGACTCGACGATTTCCAAACACCGAAACAATGCCTTAATTTCACCAGAATTCGCCGTGAAATCGATATAATATTCGATTACCGTCGATAAAGCGTCGATCGGTCGATACGGACGAGCGACGCTAACGAAACATAATAAAACTTATAAATCTTGATCGTAGCGGAACAGCGTAAATAGGTCCGTCGATAGCGCGGGCACCTTTCGCTCAACTGCGCGCTTTATCAAGATGAATGCAGTCGCAGTCGTCCGCAGCGAAATTACTGGTTTGTAATAATTTCTAAGCTCTATAGTTAAAGTTATCAGGAACCCAATAATCGCCAACATTCGGTTATCTAATGATCAATCAAAAGGCAGATGGTAACGCTAATCCTGTTCACTATCTGCCGCACGATAACTCGCTGCGTATTTTCCAACAAATATTACAACATGCTATCATTATTTTGTCTTTAACAATCTATTTATTTTGCGTTATCTCTGTCCTTAAATACAGCTTTAGCCGTTTCTATCGATTTAAATATCCTACAAAAATATTAAATTGACACTGAAACTATGCATCTTAGCTTGCGAGGCAGAATGTCTTCAATGTGGAGCTAATACTGGTCATTAAATTCAAGGAACTTGTGCAGGATGGTGTTGAAGAAGAGGTCAATTGGCCGGACGTCAGATACAATACGCACGCCCACGTTATTTACGATATCTACACAATATTATAACGGATAATACATATATATATATATATAGAAACTAATGGGGATTTCTGTCCGGATGTGACAAATTTAAATGCAGCTGATTTATGTAACAACAGCACAAAATATTCAAATACTTTTTTGGTAATTAAAACCTAAAACATTTAAAATTATTGGATCGAGAAGTGTAACTCAAATGTCTTGAAAAGTTTAAAAACACACAGCAAACAAAAATTAAACGGGATAAATGAATATCGAATTGTATAAATAAATATATCATGTAATAGAGCGAGACACTAAATTTATAATATTATAGATAAAAAAAAACTTTTTCCTAAATTAAAGTTAAAAGAACTATCAAATAATCAACCCCTCGAGTGTACAAATAAAACATTGTCTACATTCCAATACTTTGTCTTCCTTACGGAGTCAATGATTGTGCTGAGACAGTGTCCGGACTACATCGATATCAGTCCGTCCCCGGTCCGGACCGAGCGCTAATAAATCCGCCCTTAGCACGCCACTCCCGGACAACCATAAATCTGGCGAGTAACGCCTAATTGGAGGATCTGATGTTTGTCGAATTTGTCCTGCACCTCGAGCTGCTTATCTTACCGGACCGGCTCCTACCAGTTCTCACCGGTTCGTACAAGGGACTCAATATGCTCTTAACCTACCCTCGTAATTAATTCCGTGATTGATTGTGACACTTAATTTACGAGCCCCAAATTGATTTGTGTTTTTAATTAGCGCTTTAAGTGTAGATTAAGATGATAATACTTATGATGTTCTTGAGACATTGACAGAGACATGTTTAAACCTCTCTCGATCCGTCTTATTTGCGAACTTTTTGGTTGACAAGGAAAAGCACACGAACACTGATTGTAGGATTTTTTTCTGGTAAAGACTCTTGTCGCATCGATGCTCTATACACTGAGAAAATTGTCGTTTGCCTTAAGTTTTTCTCTATAGAGTCCAAACATACTAAAGACCATGGTTGAATTGTTTTAACAGTTTCAAATTATTCAACGCCTTCCATCAAGCATATTTCTTTAAACACCCTAACCAGTTAAGATCTAAAAATAACATTTTACATACATTTTTAATTAAGAACACCTACTATCATTTATAGTAAATAAAGTACAGGGTGTTCAAGTTATCGGTGCAGTAGAGGCGGGCTTGTGCACTTAGATCTAGCTTTTATAATCAGAATCAAACCCATAAGGCTGGTGTCGTATAATTGACCGGGAGAGGGGAAGCGCTAAGACGGTAGGGGGGAGGGTAAGCTCGTAAAACGTCAGATAGCTTGTGAGCGGCGCCTGTGTGCGATAGCCGCTAGGAGCCGCGATACCAGCCTCGAGTTATTGGTGATGCGAAGTAGCGCCTCTGGAAAGCCGACACGGGTTCAACGCTATTTACCGTCGGTTTTTAATTGTAGATTAGTCTGAGCAAAGCACGGACGAATTAAACGATTGAGCTGTTATAGATCTTATTTACTTTGATTTTAAGTAATAGAATTAAACAATTAGATAATAAATACCTTATCTTTCATTAAATAGATTTGACAGTGACGTGAAGAATTTCCAGGTCCAACATTTACTAACACTAAATACTGCCCAATGATTATTTCTACGAGTAATTTCAATGATTTCAGAGGAAATTTCCATAACTAATAGACGTGATATTACGCGTCCATACCGAAGTCCATACACAACGTGACTTAATACGTGTTCTTATATCAGTAATCAACACAAATAAAGTTTTCAATCATGATCCGTTGATAAATAATTAATTACCGAATCGGAATCCCCCACATGACTTGAAGTATGAGAGTATGATGGATGACTATCGTAAAAAAAAACACATTTATAACAAAAACGATGTTCAACATGTATATATACAAGATAATCTTTTTTTTTTTCATATTTTACAAATGTACTGTTAGAATAAAAAATCCATGAAGATGTAATAACATTTTGTGGCAATCAAGACTTCTAGAATCTCTAAAAATTCTGACGTCATAATGTCAACACGTATGTCTAAATATCTTCATTGATTTATTCATTTTCGTGAACAAGCGACGTGATAAACATGTCCGAGCGGCGTCAATTTGTCCAAGCCTAAACACGCTGCATGCTCGAGTACTACACTAGCACGCAATACTCTAACACGCTGCAAGGATAGCAACACGCTACTGCTGTCGCAAAACACGCTGATGAGATGCAACAAGTGATAGACGGAACATTCTATCACATCCGAAATTTAATGTCGTCGTGTACATAGTAGGGGTCTGTTTCGTCACATGTTTTAACCTCCTTTATTGCAACAGATTAGATAAATATAATATATATTAAATGTAATTTGATAAAAATTATTGTTACTATCTCTTAGTAGGTACACTGATCAAAATACAGGAATTATTGTTAAAATAAATGGTACCATTACGTTTGAACAACTAGATTTTCCTAGTATAAGAGTTGATTTTTTCAGTATGGGTGAGCGAGGGCGAAAGCTAGGGGCGCGGGGGTGCGGGCAACGGCGCAACAAGTTACCATTAGTAGCTGTCAGAAACCGTCGGCGCTACGTAGAGGACTGTTCAGCTGCGGGAATGTTTACAAATTTCACTCACAATTGTAGTTTAGAACACGTACTAAATGTACAGCTTATGATAAGCCGCTTGTTCATAAAGTACTTATATCCTTGATAGACTTCAGACTGGAAATACTCGTAGTTTTACACAGATAAATGCTTGTTACCTTTTTTATATTATAAGGTGCCAAACAAGCAAGCGGCCACCTGAATCCGTCAAACTGGCGAAGCGACCGCTGCCCATAGACATCCGCAATAGCGGATGTGTTGTCTACACTTAATCGACGGAGGAGACATTATTTCCCCTTCCTATGCGTGTCCTGCACCATCAAATCCACATCCCTTCCCATCCTTTTCTTCTAAGAAGAAGGGTGGGAACGAAAAGATACTAAAGGAACTAAATCATTATGTAAAAATACGATGATCACTCGATTTGCGTGTTTACAATGTGTAAAGTCAAAACAAAAAGTTAGAAACTAAGCCTTGATATAAAGAAGCCTTACTTAGACCCCTCTGTTAGGAACTGACGGAGTTTTTGTCGTGTCCGTATGGCGAGTGCATACAAAAACCGAACTGGGCCCCTGCGATAATCTTATATCTCTTAACAGATGATTTAATTACCACGACACGGTCAGCTGAATTTACTATGAAGTGCGGAACGAGGCTCCTGCTTACTCGGTGCATGCCAATCCAGTCCGTATGTTGTGTGTAATAAGGCTAAATTAGCATATACCAGGCAGCCTATGTCGACTTAATAAAGACGTGCCATGAAACAATTAGTCGGACCTACGGTGGTGAACACGTTAAACACATTCGTGAATTTTAGTTTATGCAAATTTGATTTTAATCTAATTTCTTATAAAGATTAAAGTCGCGTGTGAGATGTCCGCACTCGATTTCACAATACTTGTATCCTGTTCATTTATCGCATATTTATCAGATTTTCGTCGTACACGGCAATAATTTGTCAAAACAATCAATCATAAATTTCCTTATATCACAGACCTAATTTGATAGCAGAACGGAAATAACAATCTGCTAATCTTAATGTTTATTGAGGAAACTTTGAAAATTATCGTAAACATTCAAACTCAGATAAATAAATAAACAATAACTGGACTAAGAAAACATAATAATTAACGTTTTCTATGAGTAGATATAGAAGTAGACAACTTATTGTTAAATAGTGTTAAAGGTTATCGCTCACATGTTTTTTTTAATGATTGACTAGTGACAGCACGTCGTTCGACGTCCTCGCGGCAGCTTGATTGCGGCCGATATAACTCCGATATAACCGATGTAGCTATCGAGGCCAGTCGATAATTACGCGGTACATCGCGTCGATATCGTAAATATCAATCAACGTCAGCGAGCAGAGTTAAATGAATACCTATATGAATCGAGTGTCGTCGCATCAGTCAGCCGCGCGGTGATTGATGCCATGCCAATGCCACCGCGCAATAGCAGCTGGGATCTATCATTTTATTGACACTCGTGGCACCCGGTGGCAGTGGCCAATGGTGTCAGTTTAATATCGAGAATACAGAACAACTTAAATAATACAAATGGGAAAGAATACACAATAATCAAAGTATACACGGATCGTGTATTAAAGAATCTCGTGCTAAAAACTTGAAGAAAGGTATTGTTACCTTTCTTGTTCGTATTTGTATACGCGGGGTCACACCCTCGGCCCGGCTTAGTCGGTAACGTGTGAGAAATGGCGGACAAGTGACGACCCGGCCGACACGATCCGTATTTGTCGGAGAAGAGACGCTCCGACATCGTTCTCATTAACTCACCAACTCCGACTCATTTGTACTAATGTCTACGGATAGTTTGTGCGAACAAATCTATCCTTTTTGTACCTATACTAAGCCTTAGGTGGATTAGATTGCATAAGAGCATAAGAGGAAGGAATCCACAGCCTAAAAATGAGAGAACACATGTAGGATAAATTTAATCTCTTATCGTTATTGTTAAGCATAATATATTTTAAAATTAAAATAACACAAAGAAGGTATGTTGAAGGATTTATTTTACGTCAATATAAATTTTTGTTCTAAATTTTATTATTTCTTACAACTTGGGTGAGCACAAAACACGACCTAGAAAATATGTTATCAATGTGACTTATAGTATACCTGCTTAAAACTGGATAGACTAATTAATTTAGTTTTTGAATATATTCAAATTTCTCTTTTGAATAAACATGTGAGACAATAACTTAAGTTTCATTGACAAATAAAATTTAACTTATCGTCGAAATTTTATTTTAATGTTGCATCTCATTTTTGATAGACTAAATTATATCAATTAATGAAATAAATAACATAATTGGCTTTCTCTCATTAGTTTAATAAATAATTCCATTCTGTTATAATATATATTAAAAATAATTTTATCAAACATTTATTTCCAAAAGAATTAAAACAAATTCATTCTTACTAAAATAATTATTAAAAAAAATCGATAATTGACTGTCAGCTTTAATATGTAAGTTAATTGTTTAAAATTATCATCAAAATCTTTAAAGGGTATAACGAACTATTAATGAATGACGGCGAAGACATGTTTATGACACATAATCCCACGATTTATTGAAATAAATTACATGACACTGTTAACCTCAATTCGACACTTTTGACGTTCAAATGCTATGCCAATCATAACTCTACAGTCATTAGGAAATGATAATTTGATAAGATATACAAATTTATATGGCAATTAAAATTAAATAACGATCGTTGGATATTACAAAAATATACAAATTTCTGTTTTGTATTTCCATATCTATATCTATACTAAATATAATAAAGCGTAAACACACACTACTTCGTGGCGTAGGATGTCAGCAATCACAGTATATTTTTGAATCCTCTCTTTAATAAAAAGCCCTATACTTACGACACGTTTTAGGCTAAATGTTTTCCCTCTATTAAACTTAGGGGGTAAATAAATTGACTAAAAACCTTTATGTGGGAAAGGAACCATAAACTACAAGCTGCCAACATTAAGGAAGCAAGGTTGTTATGGTAACGGTAATTTTGACATTTGCAATTGAGAATTTTGACAAATGTAAACAATAGAATAAAGTTTTTATAATTTCATTCGGATGAAGCCGCACGGTAACAGCTAGTGTCAGAATAAATAAGGAGAAATAAACTAAATAATTAAAATAGTTTTTCAATTTGCAGTAGTAGAAAGCTAACTTGACGCTATAAAGCAGTGCTCAGTGTCACGTTCATAGAAGCTGTCACCTGTCACGTGTCACCTGTCACCCGCAGCAGCGCAGACAATGGGGGTCGATGTAGAGCTCCGGCGACATCTTACGAGAAAACCTGTCACTCTGTGTCACACGCCCGCAATGCATGTAAGTACAAAAACATTTCCCGATGCAATAAACGATGAAACTACTGGTTACAAAAGTGAATTATTAATCGATTATTTTTGATTCGTGATTTATCGATATTTGGACACATTTTCGGAATGAAAGTCGAAAACGAAGAAACGTCTATACATCTTTAAACTGTCCTCAAATTCTCTTTCTTATATCTCGTGTAACTAATATGAAACTAAGGTCCAAGCTGTTCTTATAATGTTTGTGAAGTTATGATTCATTTCTGATGCCGAGCACAGGTACTAGATACTCTAGTATCAATAGACATGTTAGTAAATCATTGTAAGAGCACACATCATTACTACGCGAGAAAGAGATGCATGCAAATCGTAAGAATCAGTTGTAAGACGCGTGGAACTATGCGGTGAGCGACCACTGCACTCGTGTACCGATAGCAAATCAATTATATCATAGATTTATATAATACAATTTATAGATCTATAAAAATTATTACAGTAGAAGTGTATGTTTGTTTTTTTAGACTTTCAAGAACGTCTTTAAAAATGATTCTTCTCAATGATTAAATTGATGTAACTATTTTTGGCAACTAATTTCAAATTTAGCGTCAGAGACTATGAATGGCATTGTAATTAATATTTATAGTTGAAACAAGGTAATATTTTTTTCTATGAATCTCTTGAGCTGACAGTGATGCACTCTCATTGCTGACGTTACATTTGATCCGCGAGCCGCGAGCCGCGTACCAAGCTGGTGTATTCCTCGCGCCCGGGGCGGAGACTGGTCCGCGTTTGACCAATGATTTCGCTCCGTTCTCGCAAAACTAATTATACTGATTTATGCTCCCATTGTTCATTGTTATATGTCTTTCTCTTTGCGTACGTTTCCATGCATACAAATAATATAAGCCGCTTGATGCATCGCCTATCAACTTTCGTTTTTTTCTTGCAGAGTTCGCGACCTGACGCTCCAAGCTATGACTACCATTAAACCTAGAGATTCCTGAATTATTACTTTTTTATATTGATTTCTCTATTTAGTTTTGACTAACCAAATCAGGTCTAGAACATTTTAGATGCGTCTCTGTTATTTAGAATGCAATAACATGCAGTAACTCTGAAATGCGTTACGAAGGAGAATATATCATTTAGAAAGGTAACAATGAATCCAGTGTATGGTCTATAGACAGCGTGTGTCAAGTTGCATTGTATACATAAATGTATTCGAAATAATGTATTCCACGCTCACTACACAAAGTAAAGCGCGTCCGGCAGGCGGGCGGGGGGCGAGCAGGGGGCGGGGGCGAGGAGCGCGCGCGCATTCGCCCGTCGCGCGTCTTCAGATACAATACCGAATTCGTCGCTCGCGCTTTTTTCCCTTTGCCCGTCAAACGGACGGCGGAATTCGGGTGCGATATTTTCTCCGCTCGGAATCCGAAGGCTGTATCGCGACTTGAGATATTTATGCCTCGAGCGAACCTCGAGATTTATGAACGGCTCGGCTTCTCAATCGAGCATTTATACACACGTTTGCGGAGTCCTAATCCAGGTAGAGTTTGCGCTTCTCAGAAGGTCCTTGATTTAATGACCTTAAATTGATTGGTTCCTCTGATAACATATTCAAATCACGGCTATCGAATAAATTAGTCGTCGATGGTGTAAAATAATTAAAGCTAATTAATTAGAGTTACCCTTCGTTGTCGAACCAGCAAATACCGCAAAGTTGCGCTGGGTTTTTTATACTCAGAATTATGATAAATACCGATTTAACTTACATTTCATTAATTTATGTTAGTTCTCCATTTTATTTTCCCATGTAATATGATAAATTACTAACCAAATCAAATATAACGAGTGCCAATACATCATAGATACGGATCATTAGTCAAAAAAATTCTTCCCTTTTCATAGTTCGTGAATGCGTTTTGTGTAGGCCGTTATCGCGTGTCGCCGGCGCGATAAAGCAAATAGGTCAGGTGGTGGCCGACGGCGGCGGTCGGCCTGCGAGCTATCACTCACAAAATAAACAACAATAACACGTAAAGCCGCGGCCCGGGGCGAGGTCGAGTGGCTTCCGGCGACGACGCAAGATTGATCGCCGGGTTGCAATTATGAAAAATGATTTCGATATAAAGCTGGTCCCAGTTATTGACTCGAGCGATTTATTTATAAGCCAAATGGATAACACTAAGGATTTTCGTAACAATTATCTGAGTACTTGTTTGATGCGAATATATTCCGTTGTTAAAATATACTTTGATTTTAAAGACTTAAAATATATTTTTATTACAATAAAAAATATTTGGCTACATACGATTTTGTAACATTATGAAAATATTGTTTTGTCAAAAACTGTAAATTTTTTGTCTGCCGAAAATCGCTCAGAGTTCCTAACTTGCACCAGCGCGTTGACCTTGGCTTAATAGTGCTTATTGATTTATTATTCAAGTAAATAAGTGACGTTACTTTGACTTAAACTTTTGGGTGCTATTTTAATGCCAAGGATAAATATTGTTCATTTTTTCCTTCAACAAAAGCTATTAATCATAGGTGCGTATTGTTTCAATGACTTGTAGGTTAGGGTTTTTATGTGAACATTCAAATCAGAAACTGAAAAATAAATTACCAATACTAGAAAATGGTTCAAACTGTTCCTTTAATCACTTAAGCAATTGCTATGATAAGTTGCCGCAAACCGTGTGAAGTCATTCCTCACGGCGCAGCTTACCTATCTAACTAGATAATGGTATTACGCCATCGCCTCGTTATGCGTAAAGCCTCTAAGCTACAATCCGACTGGCCGGTAAATAAGTCGGGTGTCGTAAGTACATAAATCGGTGGCAATTCGCCGAGCCTCGGTCACATCGCCTCCAATTTCGGATTCGATCTCATTAGCATAACGCGAGTGCATCGCGACCGAGCTAGGAGCTCGCTCTGGCGGACACATCGACACATAACTCGGCGAATATCACAAGTTAGATTCAAAGGTCTACAACAAGCGTCGTAAAAATGGACTAGGCTGAAAGAGTGATGGAAAGATTGTATGAAATTCTCAAATGTCAAACTTTTCATCAAATTTATCCAGTGTTAAAAAAGGTCTTTTTAATAAAAAGTAAAAGTTCAGATCGATGAAGCCTCAAAATGATATCGCCATGAATCTAAAATTGAAAATTCACATATTTAAACACATTTAAACAAAGGTCGCAGAACACTTTCTAAACTGTTATTAAGACAACTCTTAAAAGTTAATGCGCCACTTCAATTAACTTTAAAGTGCAAAAACTTATAAACGTGTTGTGGGGCGCGGGGAGCGCGGCGGCCGTATGTCGCTCGAACTTTAATGCCTCGACTATTTTATGTAGTATTTAGATGCGCATTAAGGAGTCATCTTTAAGTTGGGAATGTTCCGATCGAGTTTCATTACCATACCGCTGCTCGAGGACACTCGAGTGCAGACTGCGGTTACAGGCTACAGCGGCGCACACACGCGCTGCCGGCGAGCGGCGATACGACGACCAGATTAGACCTTTGGCGCTCTCGGCATAGATAGTGCACTCATTATCATATTCCGAGGCTCGAGAGGGCGCTGACTGCGTGGATCCTGCGCCGTCAGCCTTTCGAGAGCGTCGCGTGGAAATTATTTCATGTAGATTCGACGCGGGCTGATCTTGATGTCCGCTGGAGTGGAGAAACTGCAAATTGGCGGAATAAAGACGCGAATTATAGCGCCAGGTCTCTTGACGCGATCCTCTCCAACAATAATATTATACCTTTGTTCTCGGCTTCAGATATATTAAGTCAATATATGCTAAAATATTGGATCGAAATAATTAAATCATCTGTTGAATGTTTATTAACGAAATCAGAAACCGTATCGTTTTGTTA